>OZ029926.1:14635569-14813069 GCA_964023275.1 Norana najaformis
GTAGATGGATGATATAAAAGATCGTTTGGACCTTCTACTCCAAAGCTTTGCCGACGACCGCCAAAGGTCGCTCCCGATGCGACTCCATCCTTTCAGACGCGTCGGGCTGGGCCAATCGCCCCTTGGAGACTTCCTGCCGTTCTCTCCCGACCCTCTTCCGTCCACACCTGTCGGTCACTCCGTTCCCCGGCACTTTGGACGAGGTGTTCTTTCGGGGCCCCTGCAACCAGACTTGCTGCCGCGTGTCAGTGAAGGAGAAATCTCCGAGGGGTTCGATCAGCAACTGAAAGGAAGACGATTGATGAGAAGTGTCTCCGATCCAGGGCCTTGGGCTCGCAAATCAAATGGGCAGGTGCTTAAATCATTGCCCACTCGCACCTAGTCATCGCTTCCTTGCTCAAGAACTAAGACTCGACACACTTTCTCAATCGCACACTTCTGGAACAGCTGTAACTCGTCCGTATCTCGAATAACAGGCAGAAAGAGGCGACGTTAAAGCGATGGGCTGCAACTGCGAGACATTGGACAAGATAACTTGTTTCTCTCGACTCACCATAAATGACGAAGGGAGCACCCAAGAGTCACAGGATAATGTTAGCCACTACTGTTGCTTTGACAGAGAGTCTGGAAGGCCAGTGGAGCGACATGATGCATTTGTAGCAGTTGCGTCCTTTCTGACCTCCGTGAGCAGAGCGGCTTCACCTCCGACACAGAGGTTGTGGACAGGTAAGAAGTTGCCTCGGTGAAAGCGACTGTGGCACCTCAGGTTGGGCTGCGGCCCAAACGCAAAGAAATCAGGATGAGCCCATAAGGTCTCTTACCATCATCAGTTTGAGATAGGCCAAATGCCTTTCGACTGCTGAGAAGGACGAGACGACGAGAACAAGATCATTAAAACGACGGCGATGCCACCTGGGCCCACCTAGCAAGAAAGCCTTTGCGAGCAATCCTAGGCTACTACCACCGATCCACAAGCAACTATGTTGCTCGCAAATACTGGCTCCGCGGAGGCGACCATCAGCGATTCTTACTGCCTCGTCAGTCGGTTTTATTCCTAAGGCCTCGTCAGTCATCAGATCGTAGGCTGCAGGCGGTTATTAATACAAGAAAACAACAACCAGTCTACCCCCTGTGGAAGACAGTAAAACACTGAGACGAGTCTGTTGGTAGGCGTCGATGTTTTTGGCGCAGAGGTTGATTGCATCCCTTTAATTTATTGTTGTTGTTGCAGCTATTATTATTATTATTATTATTATTATTATTATTATTATTATTATTATTATTATTGTTGTTGTTGTTGTTGTTGTTGTTGTTGTTGTTATTGTTATTGTTATTATCATTATTATTTTTATTAATATTATTATTATTATTATTTATTATTATTATTATTATTATTATTATTATTATTATTTTACCCGAGGTAGGTATAATCCCTCAGGTGGTGAAAAAATTAGTCCGGAGACATTAATTAATTAATTAATTTATTTATTATTATTATTATTATTATTATTATTTTATATAGGTTTACGTGCTATTATTATTATTATTACTATTACTACTACTACTACTACTCCTACTACTATTATTATTATTATTATTATTATTATTATTATTATTGTACATAGGTTTTACGTGTTATTTGCAGTATCAGAACAACAAAATCTTTTAAATTAAAAGTCGAAAGAGTCGAGGCCTGGACAATGAGCAAAGTCATTTCCAAATTATAGGCAAAGTAAAGAAAATGCAGTCGGCCTAAAGGACTCAGACAGTTGAAGAGACACTGTGATCATTTCCTATCTCCTATTTTTGTTGATTCGTATTTTAAAAAAGGTCCTCCTCAACTCAAGTCGCCCCTGAGCTCCAAGCGTAGCAATGCTATAGCAACCAAAACCCTGGGTGTCACGTCGTAGAGTACCCTGGAATATTTTCCTAACGACGTTGCGCGCGTGAGGCGCTCAAGCGGCGATGTCAGTAGACCGGTTCAAATGAGGCTGACGGACCTTTGAACAAACGCAATCGACCGCTAGGAAAACATCGTTGCCGGCATTTGATACTCATTGCTATTCTGTGCTTTCACAAAACGAACTCATGAAGAACAAAACCCTCCGACCTGAAGAGAAACGCTGCAGATCTAAAATGTTCATGTTTCATTATCTACTGTATATATAGATGCACTCAAGCATTTAAAACTATTAAGGGAATAGTTCATTACGGGTCAGCATATACAAAGAAAAGATACGACAGTGACCTGCCTTACGTAGACAGACAGACAGACAGACAGACAGACAGACAGACAGACAGACAGACAGACAGACAGACAGACAGACAGACAGACAGACAGACAGACAGAACATAAAACGAAAAGAAGAAATAGAGATAAAAAGAAAGAGCTTGTTATTTTATGGCAATGTATGTTTTTATAAATAAGTATTACATATTTTAAGGGAGTATAAAAAGGTGTGTAGATTCGTGGATGTATTAATGCATATAAGATATACATATTTGTATTTAATGTCATGTACATTCATACATATTGGTGTATGTTTGTTTTTCACGACCAGAAAGTGGCCTTGTATATACAATATATATATATATATATAAATGTGTGTGTGAGTGAGTGTGTGTGTGCGCGTGTGTGTGCATGTGAGTGTGTGGAAATGATGCCTACATTTTGGAGTTGATTTATATCTGAATAAACATGCCCGTCAACGGCTGTATTTGGTTCGTGGTCTTCTGGAATCGAGTCCATTTACATGTTACGTGGAATACAATTGATTCTCGCATACTTTGGACTTGAGTAAAGTTCTAGATCGTCAGGAATTCGGTGGAAGGGTTGTTCTGTATGGGGTGAGCAGTGAAGAAGCTGTGAAGAGTTTCGCCTGCCCATAATGCGTTACTTATTGAACCCAAATGAAATGATGGTAGCCAGTGATGACTGTCGTAGTCTTAGATCAAATGAGTTGTTAATTAATGTCAACTGATTATGCTTATGATTATGAGGAGGAGGAGGAGGAGGAGGAGGAGGAAGATTCTGATGATCAAGTTGTTTTTGATGGTCTTGTTGATTATGACTATAGTGCTGTTGTAGTTACTGATGATGATGATGATGATGATGCTGATGCTGATGCTGATGCTGCTGATGATGATGGTGACGATGGTGATGGTGATGGTGGTGGTGGGGGTGATGATAATGATGATGATGATGATGATGATGATGATGACTATGACGATGACAACGGTGATAGTGGTGGTGGTGATGATAAAGATGATGATGATGATGATGGTGGTGACGATGGTGATGGTGGTGGTAGTGGTGGTGGTGATGATGATGATGATGATGACTCTGACGATGACAACGGTGATGGTGATGGTGATGATGATGATGACGACGATGACGACGACGACGATGACGTTGATGATAGAGGAGGAGAAGGAGGACGAAGACGAGAACATTAGAGCAGCAATAAGGATCCTGTGCTCTGATGATAAGCCGATCGCGATCCATGCAGAGACGCTAGAAGACGTGCTCTTGAAACACCCTGCTCCTCCTCCAGGGCGTCCTTCTATTCCACCACCTGCTACACACACTCCCTTTCCGCACCAGTTTATCTGTGCCAGAAACTGACGAGTAGTGGCCGTTCCAGATGTTGTTGCTCTTCAGTGAGTTTTTAAGCCTCGAGGGATCATATGTACCTCGGGGCGAAATAAAAATATAAATAAAATAATAATAATAATAATAATAATAATAATAATAGTAATAAATAATAATAATATTAGTAATAATAATAATAATAATAAATAATAATAATAATAGTAGTAATAATAATAATAGTAGTAATAATAATAATAATAAATAATAATAATAATAGTAGTAATAATAATAATAGTAGTAATAATAATAATAATAAGTCAGAGCTTATTAGAATAGACCAGGTTCAATAAAATCTACCTTCAACTTAAAATTTGTTTTATAAATCAGGCATTTGAAAAGGGTAAAAATATTTGTAATTTAAAAAAACATATGTAATCGATCCAATGCCTCCAGTGCTTTATATATATATTATATATATATATATGTGTGTGTGTGTGTAAATCGAGGCTTAGGTGAGTGTGTATTTGTGTGTGTATTCTGCCTTCAGTGCTTTAACGTCAAGCGGCAGATACCCCAGGGCTTGGCCGTAACGATTCGGAGCATATATTGAATTACACATTAACAGGTGGCTCTTAGGACACTGTTTCACGGCGTCTCCTCAATTGAATCCATCTTGAGTGGAACGGAAGCACACAGTCGGCTTCAGTGTCGCTCGTTGTCCGAATAAAGAAGCTTCAAATGCTATCTTCCTGTCCATCGAAGCGAGACCAAACGATACATGCCATCGACTTTTTGTCGTTGCCTAGCAACGACGAGTGGTACATAAACACACAGTCGGCATTAGTATCGCTCGTATTGCTCTTCTCGTTTCTGTTCATGAGATCGCGTTACTTGAACGTGCGCCAACGTGGTGGTTCAACTTGAGCTACCATAAAACGAACGGCTGCGCCGGTGTCTGGGCTCTACAGCACTCTAATGAGCAGCTGTTTTGCAACAGCGAATCAATTATTATATCGAGCAAATGATTAAGAAATGAACAGTAAGTCAACAAAGGAAGCAGCATATCAAGAAACTAGCCATTGACTTAAATTGCGCATCATCTGTCTGTCTGTCTGTCTGTCTGTCTGTCTGTTATCCTTCCATCCATCCATCCATCCATCCATCCATCCATCCATCCAACAATCTATCGCTCCAAATGGCGCTATCAAGGTCTTTCTGTAATGACCATACTATAAGAGAATATAACCTGCACATTTCTGGTTATGGGTCAACCGTTCGAGACTGATTTGGCTGAACATTCAACTTGTTAACTTAAATGTCCAATTTCAAATGATGAAAAGATGGAGCTGTGGTGATACCCGATCCAATATTGTTTCTCAATTCAAACAGGCATGTTCCAGCGAGAAACACACATTTCAAGCAACGCCTATGGTTTCACAGTAAAACGCGGGCAACAATGGGACGGATTTTTAAGGAGCCATTATTTCCGTCACACTTCACTGATCAGTGCACTGCGGTAAAAATCATTTAAGTTGCTGCTACAAGGAAAAATGGAAAAAGCCTAACACTTATTCCCGTAAGACAAAAGACACTCAGTTGCATGTAAACATTCATACAGATGCTTTCAATCAGGTCGGTTCCACATCAGAAAACAAAAACTTAGACCAGAATTTTGCTAACATTCTTAGCCGAAGAGAGTCAGGATAGTGAACATGGAAGTACTTCAGGACCAGCCAAGTATCTGACGGATCACGATCCAGAACTCTGTGGACTTGGACAAACAGGAGATCCTCAACGATATCGGAGGCAGCTCATCACCCGCATCCTCCGTTCAGAACCTCTCCTCAAAACCCAATTGGCCACCACACCATCCAGGGCTCAAGCATGATCAAGATTTGACTGGCAGCGGGAAGCCAGTGCCGTTGTCGAAACAGATTGAGACCTTCTCAGAGGTCGTGTCGATCGTAGGTCTGCGCTATGCCTTCATTCCGACGTTCTCGAGGTTTAAGAAGGCTATCTGGTTGTTTCTCGTTCTATTCGAAATGGAGTTCGTAATATACCAGGTTAACGATCGAGTCCTGTACTTCTGTATCTGTCAGGGTCTACCACAGTCGATCTGAGGACCAGATTTCGCTTTCTAACCGTAACCATCTGCAATGAAAAAATGAGGAAAGATGCAGCTCAAAAGCTAGGTAATATCTTACTCTTTAACTCAATGCGTTCCTTTGTACTTTCTTGTCACCTTCTTTGGTCACGTTCCTCTTTTCTCTGATTTTCTAAAAGCTGGGGCGTAAATGGGAAAAAACTTAGATCATAATGGGTGCTTTTAACAATTAAGTTCTTAAATGACAGCGAAAGAGGCGACTGAACAAGTATATAAAGTGTCAGAATGTTAATATAAACTTCCGGCATCCGTTCTGTTTTCTAGAAATTGAACTGCACCTGTTTTTAAACTCTCAACACACTTTCAGCAAATGCGCTGACAGTTGACGCTGCAAAGCATCATCAAAATAGCTTCGACAGAAGTGACATTTACGGTTATTGGTTCCGTAGGTAACGCTGAGGTTATGCGTGCAATTCTTCCTCCCTTTCCGAAAGCGGATGGTTTCCATGCCAACTACACTGCATTTGATCCGGCCGACTTCCTCACTAATCTCAGCATACGCCAAACACAGACAGTGGATCGACAAGGCTCTTCTTAAGGTTTGCATCCAGATCCAAAAAGCACAAACCAGACTGTTTAGTAAAATACAATCTGTATTTTAATTCTTTAAAATAAGAAATTATTGTTGATGCGCTGTACTACGAGGTCAGCTGATGAAAATAGTCAAAATACATTTACTTCATCGATGCGAATAATCTTTAAGAAGCCGTGCTCAAAGTTTAACTTTTGACCTCTGCAACCAAACTGATGCGCACAGGCACCTGTTAGATTGCCTCGGTAGGACACGGTATTAGAACATTAAGGCACAAAGTCTTAAGTGACTAAATGATTGACTGACTATTTTATTCATTATTTCCGACCAACTGTTTGACTTAATGATTGTCTGAATGACTGTCTGACTTACTGACTGACTGACTGTCTGACTGACTGACTGAATGAATGAATGAATGAATGAACGAGCGAACAAACGAAGTAATAAATTAGTAGTTCAATAGAACAAAGTTAGAAGACCTAGGACTGGATCTGACAACGCATGCACCGTCTATTGGACCAGTGTACGGTATTGATCAGTGATGCGGTAGCGTGTCGAGTACAATGCATTTCTGGAAATCACTTGTACGCTTCCCTTATTCCATTATTTGATCGTAAAATCTACTGGCCCTTTACAGCTGAAAAGGCCATACAGGTATTTGCACAGCAATTAACTGATCAATAGTTCATTGTTCTATATAGGCTAGGCCTACCGTTGTCATCTTTCTTCACTGTATTATGCCATTGAGCCTTCACATATAGTTAACATAATTAACAACTCTTAGTAGAACTGTTTCCAGTGCATGATCTCTTTTGTCCTGTTCGACTGAGGGTTATTTGGTGCAGAGTACTGATTGACTGAATAGCGTACTTACTTACTAATCGGGTGATTGACCTACCTACCGACCGACAGACCGACTTCGGTGGCCTTGATGTGGCTGTGTTTTTCGCCGCTTGTCATTTCGACTTGAACTTCGCCTTAAAGGAAAGTTTCTCGATTAAGGCGATGAGAGGCTTTGGAATTGTTTCGACTGTCTAGCAGAAAGAGGTTCTATTATCAATCGAACAGCTGTCCATCACAGATCTTTTACAGATCCTGTCCTGACACCCATTCTTCCTCTTGTGTCTCTCCTCCAACCCCAAACACCACCACCCCATAGCTGCTGCGCTCTCTCCGTCTGACTCTTGGGTCTTGACCTGGAACCGAACCCTTTTGCCTATCGATATTGTTTTGACTGAGCGCCTGTGAATAAGCTGGTCCCCGTGACGTGGCTTTCGGTGGGAGCTGTAGAAATCTCGGAATTACGATTACGATTACGATTGCGATCAACCTGTGAGCTCGAGCTACGTCTGGACGCCGCGTCAGCTACAACCTACGAGGGACGGCGTTGAGCGGTGGGGCTCTCGTGTACAGATGACGCTATCGCCCCTCATCGTTCTAAGACTTTGATGCTACTCGGTCCGCGAACTCTGAACGCCTTGTCGTCTGTCAGGTCGAGATGAAAACCTATTTGTTGGGCTCAGCGTGTTTGCGCGAGTCTGCTGTATACTGGTGACATTTCTAGCTATCTGAACATTGCTTGCTAAATGACAGAATTTTTTCTTAATGACGTTTAACATATAGGTAGCGCCTTTGTGATGGTCTTAAAAGGCGCCATATTAAGTATCTTGATACATACAAGCATACACGCGAGACCTTTGATGAAGAAGTGGGGTTTCAAGCTTTCACCCGGAAACGACTAATTGATCGCCATCACTCCCTCAAACGCATGTAAAACAGATGCGTCTTCTTGCGGTCAGTCTGTGTTATAGGGTCATCGAAGGGGTGGAGCTGGAAAACAAGTCCCATAGAATATGAACAAGGGTTACTTGTATAATTGTCCGTCTAAGTTTGGCATTTGGCTACGTAAAGATATTTTTTGTTGGCACTAACATGTCTTAATTAAATATTATGGTCTGGTTAGACTAGGCTTTATCTCAAGTTGTTCAATTCTCGCTGTACATATGTATTGTGTTACAGGCAGCTCCGTGAAGCAGAACATTTCTTCCTTTCGGGTTTGCTTTTTGTAAAGCGTAGCAGGTATTATGTAATTTGTTACGATGATATTATTACTGTTTCAATGAGAAAAGAACGAACGAAGGAGTGAATGAATTTTGACTGCGAATCGGCTGGGCAGTGTATCAAAAATAATGCACAAGTAAACGTGGAGTTGTTTAAACGGCCGGTCAAAGAAATAAAAGGGTGTCTGGGTGAAAAAATTTATCATATAACTTTCGTGATGCTTACATAGAATAGGATTATTTCTTAGACAGAATAGGATCATTTCTTAGACAGAATAGGATCATTTCTTAGACAGAATAGGATCATTTCTTACATAGCATATATAGGAGTGGATAGAATAGGATCATTTCTTAGATAGAATAGGATCATTTCTTAGACAGAATCGGATCATTTCTTAGACAGAATAGGATCATTTCTTAGACAGAATAGGATCATTTCTTACATAGCATATATAGGAGTGGATAGAATAGGATCATTTCTTACATAGCATATATAGGAGTGGATAGAATAGGATCATTTCTTAGATAGAATAGGATCATTTCTTAGACAGAATAGGATCATTTCTTAGACAGAATAGGATCATTTCTTAGACAGAATAGGATCATTTCTTACATAGCATATATAGGAGTGGATAGAATAGGATCATTTCTTAGATAGAATAGGATCATTTCTTAGACAGAATAGGATCATTTCTTAGACAGAATAGGATCATTTCTTACATAGCATATATAGGAGTGGATAGAATAGGAACATTTCTTAGATAGAATAGGATCATTTCTTAGATAGAATAGGATCATTTCTTAGATACACTATGATCATTTCTTAGATAGAATATGATCATTTCTTAGATAGCAGAGGATCATTTCTTGGATAGCATAGCATCATTTCTTAGATAGAGTAGAATCATTACTTGGATAGAATTGGGTCATTTCTTAGATAGAATAGGGTCATTTCTTAGATAGAATAGGATCATTTCTTGGATAGAATAGGATAATTTGTTAGATAGCAGAGGAACATTTCTTAGATAGAATAGGATAATTTCTTAGGTAGCAGAGGATAATTTCTTAGATAGCATAGGCTCATTTCTTAGACAGAATAGGATCATTTCTCAGATAGAATAGGATAATTTCTTAGACAGAATAGGATCATTTCTTAGATAGAATAGGATCATTTCTTAGATAGAATAGGAACATTTCTTAGATAGAATAGGATCATTTCTTAGACAGAATAGGATCATTCCTTAGACAGAATAGGATCATTTCTTAGACAGAATAAGATCATTTCTTAGACAGAATGGGATCATTTCTTAGACAGAATAGGATCATTTCTAAGCAGTTAGTTTGTGCTATAGTTGACAATGTTTCCACGTTCTTATAGCGATTGTGTCTATGAGCCTTAGTACGTGTATATTGACTGCGATATCGAAAGTGTCCTTAACCTATTTCATGCCATGTCGTGGGTCGTATTGTCATGCTATGTATGGATATATTGTGATCTTGTGTTCCGATACAATGCTGTGCTATGTCATGTTGTTATGTTGTACTGCTATGTTGTTATGTTGTATCGAATGCTATAATGTTACGTAATTTTATGTTCTGTTATGCTACACAGTGTCTGTAATAGTAATCATAGCCGTAACTGCATAATTATATAGCGCCCTTTCAAGAAAACTCTCAGAGGTGCTCCAGACAATGAAACACAAAACCGTGATGGTCTTCAACCGTCTTGGGAATAGAAGCAAACATAGGTCACGTAGCTCATGTCGCATGTTGCATGGCAACAAGAAACAAGGGACAACCACTGCGAAGTTGTTCTGTGGTTGTACAACAGAGAGGAACAACCAGTTGGGTCATTTTGCGCTGCAGAGTAAAAAGAGATCTGTTATGCGATCTTGCATTAATCGTAATGCACCCGAATCCGTCTTACTTAACATGCTAAACACAAGAGCGAGATAAGTTTTAATGGAACCAATAATTTTGTCGCACTCCGCTGGCGCGTGTCGCTATGCATCGGCGTCACGGAACACTTAAAATGAAAATATTTCCTGAACAACCACTGCTCAGCTAGAGACAGGCAGCAGGAAGCGACACGAACGTGCGTCTCTGCAAGAGACAAGCAGACCCACTCGCCAGAGAAAGCTACTCGGAGCAGAAATGTTCAGAAGATAAATATTTGGAATAGAAAACTTCGGAAACAAGTACTTGAAGAAAGTAGTCGTCAGATAAAGTATTCGTGCCTGACACTGAGACGAAAACCGCCGACAGGATATAAGGACCTTTTATTTTAGAATCAGAACTCCAGTGAGGTACTTGGACCAGAAAGGCTAGAATTAAACGCCACGATGTCACCTCAGCCAGAACCTAAGGTTCGTCGAATTACAGTCCAGAATTCCATCGATTCTGACAAGAAGGAGATTTTGTTTGACGTCGACGGACAGCTAACTGCTGGTCCTTCTCCCGCAGTCTCTGTGCTCTCTTTGAAGCCGCAGACTAAGATGCCGCTCGGACTGCAGCCCGGAAACGACCAGAAGAACACCCAGAAAGAAGTGCCGTTGTCGAAACAGATCGAGACTTTCTCAGAGGTCGTGTCGATCGTAGGCCTGCGCTATGCCTTCATTCCGACGGCCTCGAGACTTAAGAAGGCCGTCTGGTTGCTCCTCGTTCTGTTCGGAATGGGGTTCATGATCTACCAGATCAACGACCGAGTCCTCTACTATCTGCAGTGGCCCACCACCGTCGATCTGAGGGTCCGCTATAACAGCACCCTTCGCTTTCCAACTGTTACCATCTGCAATGAAAACAAAATGAGGAAAGCGGCGGCTACCAGATTAGGTACAGTATTATTATTATTATTATTGTTATTATTATTATTATTATTATTATTATTATTATTATTATTATTATTATTATTATTATTATTATTATTATTATTATTATACGAAGTTCAGTACTTTAAGAAACTTGTCAGTCTAATGTGGAAAGGTTCTGGAAAAGCAGATGGCATTTCCACGCTGGATGGCCACCGAGAGTCTTTATTATTATTATTATTATTATTATTATTATTATTATTATTATTATTATTATTATTATTATTATTATTATTATTTCTGCATTTATTAGGCGCTCTATCTAATGACTTAGCATCAAACGATGGCGTCGAGCATTTATAAGTGAAGAATTTGCTCAAGGTCCCTACACAATAACCGTTTTGGAGGAGGCTCGAACCCGTACTCTCCCCGTTACGAGCCGAACGCTCTATCCAATATGCTACCGTGCCCCACCCAGTATCTCATTAAATTATACGTCAGTTAGATAATAAGTTCGGCATTTCCTTCTAAAACGTTTTGCCAGAATCAGTGTATAGGCCTACTGTAAATATGACGAATTTCAAAGCTAGGGTCCTGGGTTCGACTTTGGATACCTAGTGCATCTGTGCTTCGGTCGGCAAATCTACCCCTCCTAAGGCAGTGTCTTTTTTAGAATAGTTAATAATTTTGACATGTTCCTAACATGCCTCGTTGCTCTGTTTTCTCATCTTCTTCAAGTAGTTATTAAAACGGTAACAGGACAATAACCCCCTGGACAATTACCCCCCGGACAATTACCCCCGGACAATTACCCCCATGCAAATAACCCCCCGGACAATTACCCCCCTATACAGTAAAGAGTAGACATGAAAGACTTACCATACATCAAAAACTAATTATTAGACAATTATTAGACAACTGGGCACAGAGTAGACATGAAAGAATTTTACGAAACATCCAAAACTAAATATTGGACAATTTATGGTTGGTCACCCATCACAACCTCCAAGGAAGAAGTATGCTGACTCCAATGCACGGATTTTGGCCGTCATTAGCAACTACAATGAGCGCAATGTTCTTGACTATCTACGTGGAATAGCTCACAACCTTTCCTTTTAAGTTCAATAAACTAATAAACAATAAACAGCATTTTCTGTTACACATTTAATTTCATACTGTAACGTTGCATGGTTCTCCAATATATGTCTAATAAATTAATATATAAACTGTATGATTAATATACATTATTTGTATATTTATATAATTAATATATCAGTGTAGGGGGTTACTGTCCGGGGGTTATTGCATAGGGGGTTATTGTCCCGGGGGTTATTGTCCGGGGGTTATTGTCCGGGGGGTAATTGTCCAGGGGGTTATTGTCCTAGAACCATTAAAACGTTCATTAATTCATTGAGTAGTTCGCTTAGTTCCTTTGCTCATTTCTCCTACTCATTTTCTGTGCCTGACCGTATTTAATATTCTAAAGAATCAATCGATGACGCTTCTAAGCATTTTGTAAACGATCATAATAGTATCATGTGTGTTTATATAAATTAGAAGGTAATTAAAGACGACAATCAATGAACGACAAGCAATAAACGGTAATAAAAGGAGCATGAAAAATTGCTGAAGCCGCTCCGGCTGCTACAATGATCCTTGCCATACTACATACGTCAGACCCATGCTATCGAACCCCCTCCCTCATCTAGCGGCTTCATCTGTTCATGGCTGCCACCAATGCAGACTAAACACAACATTCTGTAAAAAAGAAATCTTCCTAGACTCTTTCTTTCTCTGTGTATATCTTTGTTTTGTCTTCCTCATCGATCCAACTCCAAACACCAGCAGCGCATATGAGAGGTGCTCAAAAGGCGCTATATTAAGTGTCTAGATACATACAGACCTACATACATACATACACACAGACATGCATACATACACGCATACATACATACATATATACATACATACATGTACATATATGCATATATACATACATACATACATACATACATACATACATACATGCGCATACATACATAGTTATACATACATACATACGTACATAATTACACACATGCATGCATACATCATACATACATAGATACATACATACTTGCTTATACACATACAATATAGATATATGCATACATACATACATACATGTACACACATACATACATACATACATGTACACACATACATACATACATACATGTACATACATACATACAATACATGCATACATACTCACTTACTTGATATCTGGCGCAGAAGTAGTGCGGAGTTTACGATTACAAGTGCATGTGTGTCTTTCCTAAGGTATCGTTGACATCATGGAAGCTATTTTGCCGCCATTTCCTGAGGTTGACGAGTTCACACCCAACTACACGGCTTTCAACCTCGCCGACTTCGACAAGGACTGGTATAAGACGTACGAAGATCTCGGGCAGCCGATGAGAGAAGCCGTTTTCAAGGTTGTCTGACATCTCCGTAGGGAAACAAATTGCATGCAGGTCTAAGCTTAAGTAATCAAGTAATGCATTTGTTAACACGCCATCTGTCCATCGACTGAGCGAGGAATCGTAGGCGTAAAGTGTAAAGACGGAGATGGAAATGTTATAGATGGATGGAAGAGAAAAAGGACTGAGATGAATCGAATCAATCCCGTAAGTTCAAAGTGGCTCAGAACAATTTTGTTGGTGTGATAATATAGGGGAATAGATGGTAACGGCTAAACGGATTCAATAATGGTATTTTATTTCGATGTAGTGCATTATGTAATGCAGCTTCAATAGCGCCGTTATCGTAATGAACAAGAAATCGATTGATAGTAGCGTCTAGCGAAGACTGCATTCCGAAAACACCTTCCTTTGGCCAGAACCAACCAAGATCCCATGAAATCCCAGAGACCGGAAGACAGAATATGGATTATCAGCAACCCGATGAAGTTAGGAGTTTAGACCAGACCTTAACGATATCAGGAAGCTTGCGGAGCGGATGGAAACACGCAGCGAATTCGAGAGCCTCGGACCAGAAACCGAGGAAGCTCTGGGACTCAGAACTGTTCCGGCTCTTGACACAATAAGAGTAAAATCGTCCAATGAATGAGTGCAGTTTCTATGAGTCTGAGAGGTGAGCAAAGAATAAATACCAAATGTGAGACGTGTGTGAAAATTGTATTTATGAGGCCAGTTAGAAGTGAGTTGCAGCAAGTCTACAGCGCTTTTGAGAGTTTCATAAAATGCGCTATATAAAAGACTAGATACATACATACATACGTAAAGTGGCCCCTTTTGGATTAGCTTATGATTTATTTAGGCCTATAGGGAGACTTGAAACATGCCAAGTTCTCATTCTTGCGTGATTTAAACGTGATTTCTGCGTGACTTAAACGAGATTTCTGCGTGATTTAAACGTCTGCCTTTTAAAGCTTGCATTCGAATTTTGTTGTTTTCCGAAGTGCATCTACGAGATGGGATACTGCAACATGACGGAAGCATTTGAAATCACGCCAACGAACATGGGCTTCTGCTATTCATTCAACCCAAGTAAGAGTGATGTGTTCCAAGCAAGTTAATATGTCACAGATTATATTACATTATATGTCACAATATGACCCAAGCAATTTAATATGTCACACATAATAAGGCAATATATGTCACAATATAATCTAAGCAATTTAATGTGTCACACGTGACATGACATTATATGTCACATTATAACCCAAGCAATTTAGTAATCATAATCCCAAGATTTCTACAGCGCCCAACGATAGCCACGTCTCGGGGACCAGCCTATTCACAGGCGCTCAGTCAGAACAAAATTGATACGCAAAAGTGTTCGGTTACAGGTCAAGATCCAAGTCAGGCAGAGAGACAGGGTGTGTCACAGATATGTCACAGATTACGTGAAACGTATAATTATGAAGCTATATCATTTATAAGAAACATGACTGTAAAGAACGCATTGAAATAGAACTGCTTAACTTGTATCCATTGTTCTATGTTACATTACGCAGTTGCATTGTTGGTTTTGCCGGGGGTATAAGAACTCAACTTCCTTAGGTGAAAATCAACCCCCGGTTTTAATAAGGAAAATGAGACGGCGGTCAAGTTTTAACTCACCTGCAAACCCAGTAAACACCAGTCCCCTTAATTCGACAATACCCAGGGTTACGAAATGTTCCTCATCCAGAAACCCAAACTTATTTTAAACTGCTAAACCAGTCAAACGTTCAAAATAAATAGGTCAACGGCTTGCCTTTTTCGGTGTATTAAAATTCAGTTTCATTTTTAAAGAACACACTGTATTTTTCTACTCCTTTTTATTTGCTTCATTCTTTCATCTGATTCAAGTTTCTGAGTTTCAGGACAAAATCCCACAAGATAAAATCTTGCTTTTGGACAATATCTGCTCAGAAGTGGCTGCCAGTTATGGGCAATATCAACAGAAGCCGTGTTAGTGCAGATGTGGTGTATTTACCTGAGGGAATATTGTTCGAACGCCATTTGCGTTTTGTCCAAGGGATCTTCCCTAGAACCCTTGTTTTTCAACGTTAGTTCGTGCACGGGGGCATTAAATGGCGTGGCGCCCATTCAAGCGGTGGTGAAGGATCTCACCCTATCAATCTATTGAAAAAATGAGCAGGGTCGAGGTCATACGGTCGCTATATAAAACCTATACCTTTACATTTTAGTCACCATGCGTAGTAGGAAAACTGGTAGGAAGCTGGCATTACCGTGAGCGACCACGTCACACCTCAGTGTGATATGCCGTGGCTGATTGGTTAACCGTACGATTCGTGGATGTTCGAGACGATCCCTACCAATAACTGGACCTTGAAAAAGTCCTTCTTGCACAATGACCTCAACGCCATTGACTGCCATTGAACACGCAGTTACGTTATGAGACTATACGAGTTATAACAAAAAGTAATTGTAACTGTAAGCATTAATTGTATAGCGCCGCAACTGAAGAAACTAATCAGAGGTATTCGCCATTCTCCACAAGAGAAAGTCTTTCGTTTTTGAGTTCTAGGCCTATATTATATTACAAGACATTACAATGGATTTCGTTGTTTTTCGAGAAACGGTTAACTACGTAACTGCCCGTCCCGGAGCCACGAATGGACTCAACCTCATCCTTTACGTCAACCAAACGGACTACATGATTGCAAACTCCCCCTCAGCCGGATTTCGGGTAATTTCTTTGCGAATTCCTAATTTTCTCTGTAAGGAAGGTAGACAGTTAAATAAACAAATAATATGTCGAATAAATAATATATACGACGTCTATCATCATTTTAGGATCTTCAACAAATGTGGTTCGTCAATCAGTCTGTGAACAAAATAGTGAGCCAATCAATCGAATGTAATTGTACGTTAATTATGATGGTAAATTTGTAAGCTAATGCATCTCTTACGGAAGAAACTAGAGGCTACAAATTATAATTATTTTTATCATTATTTTGCATTTATTACGCGCAGAAGGTGAGTAAATATGAATCTGAAGCAATTGTGAGTGAAGAACTTGCTCAAGATCCCTACACAGTAACCGTCTAATGGGAGACTCAAACCCGTACTCTCCGCGTTACAGGCCGAGCGCTTTACCCAATAGGCTACTCTACTCTATCCTAAATAATGTTAAAGTTCAGTAAGAACAAAAGTCCATCATTTCGCAAACACTGCTGAGATAGCCAGCAAAGTCCCCAATGGCGGGGCTCCCGCATGCGAATAGAGCCCATTCTGAGTTGACAGACGACACTAAGTTCAGAGTTCATTGACCCCGCTGCATCGAGGATGAGGGACGACGACTGTCGATCAGTCCATAACACACGGCTACCTCGCATCCCAGGAGTCCCTCGCAGATGGAAGAAGACGCATTGTCCTACAATCCCTGAGCCACGAGGTCCGTGCAGGAAAAGCATTCGTCGCCGGCCGGCCGATAGGTAGTAAAGAGTATCTGTGACTAGGGGTCGAATCCAGTCCAAAGACTCTCCTCTCGCTTTCTCACTGAATCCAAGACTTTCCGATTGCAGACGGCATACACTGTCCTGAGCTGAGGCTCGATAACGTCCTCATTGGAACCAGTCCACCCTTTACAGACCTATGTAGGTCAGTCCTAATTGACGATCACGCATCGACGTATTATTCCCGCTAGGCGAACTATACAGGTCACTTAAATAAGCCAAATAAATAGGCCAACAGGACAACTAAGTGGACCAACTAAACAGCCCAGGTTGATCGTTCTGCTCACTCAACCAACTGAAAATCTATCGACCTCTAATCTGTAAATCGAATGCGGTATTTACTTTTGAGTCCATCTTGATTGAGCACCAAAAAATCATTATACATTCGAGACACTAAAATCTTACCATAAAGTCTAATTGGAACGACCGACTAAACGAGCCTAAGAACAAATGAGAGAACGAAGGAACGAAAGCAAGAAGAAACTAAGAAACGAACGAGCGAAAATACAAATGATTAAACATACCGTGTATATCGTGGATCGCAATAGTAAGCTCCAGATTTCTACAGCGCCCAACGAAAGCCAAATCGCGGGAACCAGCTTATTTACAGGCGCTCAGTCAAAAACAAAATCGATAGGCGGGAAGTGTTCGGTTCCAAGTGAAGATGACTGACTGCCTGACGGAGAAGGAGGAGGAGGAGGAGGAGAACAAGAACGACAACGAGAAGAGTAGCTAGACTGACAGACTGACTGACTGAACGAATGAGCATTATGAACGAATGAGTTAGACTGATTGTTACAGGTGCTGCTGCACGAGCCGAACGAGAGACCTTTGATGAAGCAATGGGGTTTCAAAGTCACACCTGGATATGACACAATGATTGCCATCACTCTCTCAAACGTATGCAAAACAATTGTTTCATTTTATCCTCTGCACATTTACCTGTGTGTATGCATGAATGTATGCATAAAAATGCATCTATATATGTATGTATATATGTAAGTATGTATGTATGTCTATATGTCTAAATGATGTATTAATGTATGTATGTACGTACGTAGGTATGTATGTATGAATATATGTATGTATGTATATATGTATGTATGTATGCTTGATGTATATGTGTATGTTTAAGTGCGTGTTAGTTCGATGTATGTACATACGAAGGTATTTTCAATCAATCCTACCCTAAATCTTCCTCTTCTCTTTTTTGCTGTGTCGTGTGTTGGATGTTCACGAAAAAGAACGCAAGGAATTCTTTAGATGCATTAAAATGAACACCAGCTTTAAATATTATGGCCCTAATAATGATGAAAAATAATTCGTTTCAAGAGCAGTGTTTTATAAATGTACCGCATCTAGGAAAATTTTATTGTTAAAATACAATGTTTTAAAATTGAAATAATTTTAAAATGCAATGATTCAAAAAATCAGTTTTCCAACTGGGAAGACATTAACAGTTCCCTCCATCAACCAGCACCTACCGTCCCTCACAAATCAAAAACCTATGAAAAGTGGTAACAAATGACTCACACTGTGTCAATGTGTTAGTTAACAATGTTGCCAAATCCTTACGGCGACTGTGTCGATACGCGTGACTACGTGTATAGCGACTGCATGTACGTCTGTGAGTCAGCGTACATCATGAGGGTCTGTGGATGCCGTGAACCGGATGTTCAAGGTAAGCCATTCACTCGGGTCAGACAAACTTCTGAAATCGCATGGCTGACTGACTAAATAAGCTCTTAGCTTCTGTCGCAACCAATGCCAATATAGTCATCACCACAAATTAACAGACAGACAGACAGACAGACAGACAGACAGACACACAGACAGACACACAGACACACAGACAGACAGACAGACAGACAGACAGAAGCTGTTTATGATGATGATGGTGATGATGATGATGTCGCCGATGTTGACGATGGTGAATAGGAACAAAACCACGAAGAAGAATATGATGATGACAATGACGACAACGCCAATGATGAATAAGAACAGGAACAAAAAAGAAATAGAAGGAGTATAGGAGGAGAAGGAGGAGGAGTAGGAGGAGGAGGAGGAGGAGGAGGAGGAGGAGAATAAGAACGACAACGAGAAGAGTAGCTAGACAAATAAGGCAAAACTAGAAAAATAATAAGAAAATGATGATGACGAAGACAGAAAGAAGATGACGACGACGAGGAAGAAGAAACCGAAGAAGAACGCGAAGAAGAAGAAAGCGAAGAAGAACGCGAAGAAGAAGAAGAAGAAGAAGAAGAAGAAGAAGAAGAAGAAGAAGCAGAAGAAGCAGAAGCAAAAGAAGAAGCAGAAGAAGAAGCAGAAGAAGCAAATACCAGGAACAACCAGATCTTAGATAGTTTTCTTCATGCAGGATCTCTAGACAATGCCTCTATTTTGAGGCAGCGCTCTAGATGCCCTGCGTTAGCTCTTGAGTAGGGCTTTGGAAATTTCGTATTTACAATTTACGATTTAATGGAAATCCTCTTTCATTCCACCATTGACGAATACTTAGAACCTGAAGTTGAAAATCAAACTTCTTATTCTAATTATACCAAATCGACAACATTGGCGACGACGATGACTATGTTCTTGTTGATGATGATTTTCTTGCTGTTACTGATAATGATGACGGTGACGATGATGACTTTGATGATAACGCCAACGACGACATCTGACATCTTATGCAGGCACTCTGAAGGTGTGCAATCCTGAGGAAATGGACAAGTGCGTCAACAATGCCTCCGATTCCTTTGTTCTGAACGGCGAAGCGGACAGATGCAACTGTCCTCGCCAGTGTCACCAGCGTACCTACCAGTACACCATCTCCCAGGCCGAGTTTTCCGAGTATTTCGCCGACTTCATTACCACCTACACCTTCAACAACAGTTTTTCCACCGATTTCCTACGCCACAACTACGTCATCCTCGAGATCTTCTACTCCGAGCTGACCTATGAGGACATCCAGACGCTGGCCTCGTACGACATCTTGTCCCTCCTCTGCGATATCGGAGGTGCCCTTGGCCTTATCCTCGGCAGCACTGTCCTCACACTGTTCGAGATTCTTGATTTCATATTTTCCCTTGCTGGCGACGCCTACATGAAGAGAAATGGTAAACCAGTGATGTGATTAGATGCGGATTCAGTGAACTGGAATTCGTAGCTGACAGACCACTGAAGTTTGTCTTCGAGATGTTAATATTTACTGCAGATGTAAGCACTATATCATCTCTGAACAGATCACACACATTTTATTTAAGAGCTTGTTTATATTTATGTATGCAGGCCGATGTATCTGGACATTTATATACTTTATATTTACATTAACATTTCGAAGGCGCTTCTCACTAGCCTATATGACTATATGACTATATAGTTGATGTTGCACTAAATGGTGTTATAACGGATTTCTCTAAGTTTAGCCAATAATTTGCTGACTGGATCAGAAACTGGACTCAACTTGTTTAGGTCAAAGTAGTCCGAAAATTAGTTGATCGAATATACGTTTACTTAAGTGCACTGGTATTTATGTAATTTACTTAAGTGCACTGGTATTTGTGTAATTTACTTAAGTGCACTGGTATTTATGTAACGGTAAATATGTAGCGGTGTATGTACGTATGGCATGGGCGTCGATCGGCAGGGTTTTAAGAGCAGGGACCAGCACATGGTTTCGAAGAGAAGTTAGGTCTGGAACAGATGCCTGCTCGCAATCCTCCATCTCATCTAAATTCAGCTTCCATGTGTGATGTTGGAGCTACTGGCGTGCTTCTGCTTCAATGACGAAGAAATGGATTGCCAATAATCAGTCGAAAACACTCAGAACTGAACCGTCCGTAAATCGACAAGCATAAAGACCTTTATAGTTGACGCTGAACAGTTAAGTAATTATTGACGCACGGTATGTCCTTTGCAAGTGAAAAGTGTATAGACATAAGTTTGGGTTGATATTTTCAGTAAAACTGGATTACGACTACAGGAACTTATAGCTTCGAACAGTTATTACTGGAGACAAGTGTCAGAAGCAAACGGAAAAAATGTCCGTGATGGAGCCAATCTTCGGCTCGAGGACGGTTGAAGACAAGACAAGACAACTTATAGCTGAACGTAAAAAACTGTCATATTCGGAGTATCTGACCCCGAACAACCCAAACTACTTGATTGGACAAAATGATTCAGTGGAGGTAACTTTCAATGGAGAACCCATCTACAGCATGTTAGGTGCCGATATTTAGAACTCATGCAATAATTCCTAGCTAACGTCAGTCTGGGGTTCCGTAGGATAACCCTCAATCAGATGACATTATTCCCAATCATATATACCAAAGAACAAACGATAACTACTCGGAAATTAGTGCACGAATCAATAGCTTTTTCCAGAAGCACTAAAGTTGATGACGTACTAAATGAGTGAAGTGCGTTACCACAATTTCGATGAAGTTAGCAATCAGAAATAGTCACCGTAGTCCTTTTATATATAAAAAGCCTCATAAATCTATGGATGGGATGGGAGGACGGGCAGAGTTAAAATTATGCCGCTAACACTTTACAAACGAGGCTACCTCTCAGGGTTCGGTTAGCTTAAGGGACTTAAGGTTCTCTTAAGAGAGTTCAGCTCAAGCGACTGTTGGTCTTCGTTGTGCTTAGCCGTCGATTGTATCCGTTTCCTTGTGGCCAGGAACACGAGATAACTCAATACAATGCAAAACAACAACTGTAATTTTTGATAATGCCCTCCTTGCAAAGATCATACGGTCGTAATAGAAAAACATGTACATTTATATTTATATAAAACCGTGTACATTTACACTGTACACCTGCATTTCCGTGTATTACAGTCATTTGCACACTCCCCTTACTTGCTCACCCTATGCTCACTCTAGCGTTGGTTTTCACTTCTGCGACCTGGGTTAGAATCCTGGGTCTGTCACGTGCTGACATATACCGCATTGCCAAGCTGTATGTGCGTCACCTCCAGGGCCATCATCTTCGATGTGAATGCATAGGCCTACCTCCTTAAATGCAGCGTCCATTAGCAAACGATGCCGTGCTTCGTTATCTAAGTCGGTAATGGAGTACGTCGAAGGGCACTGCCTCATGCAAGAGCTATCGGTTCGCGCACCGATAGTGACTGTATTCCTGGAATTTGTAGCTGGGACTAGTTACGTAACACAGAGGCCTAAAAAGGCGTGGCGTCCATTCAACGCGGGTGTTGGTGGCTCACCGAATAAATTCATTGGCTAATAGCCTACTTCAATGTAAGATAAGGATCCCATCCTATTCGTTGATCGCTATAACGCGTCATAAATATGCGTGTCAGCTTACTTTTAGTCATTCATGTAATCAAGTTTCACACGCACGTTAGAATGATGTTCTAAAATTATCTCTTTATCATATTGCTAACAAAGATCTTTGCTGCTACCATGAAACACGCCCACATTCTCCCACCACACCTCCCACAAGTTCCCACTGGTTTCACTCACTCTTTCACTGTAGCTCACTAACTCACCAACACGTTCGTTCCCTCTCTATCCGCATCAAGGTGCATATCACTCACTTGCTCACTCCCTCACTTCCGCTAAATTTAAATGCGCTTCTCGGTCGCTGTCTGCTCTAAAGATATTGCGCAATTGTGAATTTTATAAGTTTCATTTAGGACGGTAGTTGAAAGCTTCGTGGCGGTTGACTCATCTCAAATTTGGCTTTATTGAAGGTTGCGATTTATTTAAATTTAAATCAAACTGAAAGGGAATGAAGCTTTTCGATGTTTTCCGGAACAGTGGGAGGAGCTAAAGTGCTGCGAAAGGTCTGTCAAGTTCGAAGGCATATTCATATTCACATTCGAAACCAAAGTGTTCAGTTCAGTAGCAACGCAAACGCTTCCGACACCATGCACCTGACTCATACGTCAAACCACCTCTCCGATATCCGTAACAAACACCCATATGTACACGGCATTGCACTGGACATCATCTCCAATCCAAATATCACCCACTGTAGCCACCATGCTGTCTCTGCCTGAGTTTTGAATCTTGACATGGAACCGAACCCCTTTTGCCTATCGATTTGGTTTTGACTGAGCGCCTGTGAATAAGTTGGTCCTCGTGACGTGGCTTTCGTTGGGTGCTGTAAAATCTCGAGATTATGATTAGGATCTGAAATATTGCAAGTTCATGCCAACAAAAATTGCACTCATTCCTGTCACAGATCAAAGTGTTTCCAGCACCATACAACCCTGACCCATACCATTGCCCAAAGCACCCATCCATTATCTATGACTCTTCAAACTTCCCATTACATTGCAAAGGTCTTCATGGTGAGAAATATTGCAAGTTTGTGAGCAGAAACAAGAATCATCCCCATCTCAAACCAAACTGCATCCACCAACACACACTGCGGATGTATGGGTGTTTAGTACAAAAATTCCATGGATGTTTTGTGGTGTGGCAAGCGCTCTGGTTTGTGATGGAGATGAGTATGTCATTTTTGGTTGCTAACATGCAAAATGTCTTACAATTAAGTCCAATGCATTCAAGTGGAAGTCTCAGAGGTTTCTGTTAAGATGTTGGTTCTTGTGACCTTTGGTTGGTATTTTGAGAAGTATGGGTGAAATTTAGGACTTGCTGAGAGTTTTCATGTTCATGTGGATCGAGTATGTCATTTTCTCTGAATAACATGTCGGTGACAAGTGGTCCTTCCCGGGCTTAGTGGGAGCATGAACGTGTTTGTATAGTCGAATATGAATATGACTTCCAACTTGACAGAGATCTGTAACAGTTCGTGACACTATCCAGATGTTAGTTAGCTGTTTGAATATAAGCGGCGGGTTAGGCCATATTTTATCAGCTTCCGACATATACCAGCGAACGTACAATTACAGGCAGTATGATAAAATATATCTCAAGCGTTGGCGTAAATTTCAAGCTGAACTACAAGAAGTAATGCTCTATTTTGTCACGTAGAAGCCGTTCAAAGTTGTCCGATAAGTGAACACTTGTCTGTAGGGATTTTCGCAGGAACTGAACGAGATCGTCATATGTGAAAAGTGGGAAAGTTAAATAAAATTAGAGAAACAAGCTCCGTTTGTCTGTTTTGTTATGAAGCCTGCAGTGTACTGAGTATAAACCTGGCCTAATTAACAGATCTGAGAACCAAGTGGAAGACAAATCTAGTCTGTGAAGAAGTAAACAAATTTAAGGTAAGTTATTTAATATATGTTATATGTATGTGTAAAGGGAAGGCTTGTATAGCTGATTATTAATAACAGTATGCTCTTGCTCCAGTTATTTTGCGACTTTGAGGGGTGTTTACATCCAACAGTAGCTCAGTTCGAAGATTTGCCGGATATACTTAATTTTTATTAACCCTGTTATCAGTTGCAGGCTTACAGAGAAACTTTACAAGCCCGTTAGGGTATGTTATTATAACTGTGTTACAAAAGAGTGATTGTGATGCTTCAAAGAAATATTAGGGAATATGGATTCTGGTTGATGTCAGTTTTTACTGAGTGATCAGTTACTGTAGGAGCACGAAACCTAATTCAGTTTAAAACTACATGTTTGGTTAATTTAATATTAGCTTTTAGAGTTGTTTTCGCATTTCTTGTGTTTATTGATTATTTTATTTCTTCCTCCATTTTTCTAAATTACATGTTGTGTGATTTCCACTGGTTAGGTATTCCTTGTTCACTGCATCTGGTTTTTAGCTGCGTAGTTTGTTCTCGTTTATTTTTAGTTTGTTTATTCTTGCACAGACTAGATGCTGGAGTACTGTGGGGATTTGTGAAGAGATATCTTTTGTTCGACTTGAAATCTTTGTGCACTAAACAGCGATATCTGTCCCGTTTCTAATTCATTCTATAGTACAATTCAGTTCACTTCAACTTTGTGCACTTGGTGATTGTTGTTTGTGTTTTCTTGTACTTGCTCATTGTTTTAATGGCAATTGATTGACCTTTCCTTTGCTTTGTATGCTACACAAACCAATTACAGTCTGCTGCCATGTGCAGGCGGTAGGTGCAAGTGTGCTGCTTAGAGAAATGTTTAGAGGAAGGGAATAGAACGCTTTAAGGCAGACAGGAAAAGCTTAGAGGCTGTGTTGAAACACCTAGTGCTTTGGAGGGAATTGTCCACCAGACAGCTGCTGAAGACCCAGGGGAGAAATGAAACAAAAAATAGGAACATGAAGATACGATGCAGGAACCTAGAGGAAAACCATCAGAGCAGCTGAAGCTGCAGAGAGCAGACAAGTTGTGTCCATTTGAAGGAAGAAGATGATGTTGGTAGGAGATTTCCTGCTCAGGCATGTTGAGAAGAAATTTCAGATGTGGTGTGCAGGATTCACACTATTTGCAGGCCATAGAGCAACTGTTTCGGGAAATTTATGAAGAAAGGCAAACTGGACGATACAGTTTTCATGCAAGTTGTAACAAGTAATCTGTAGATGGATGAAGTGGATGACTTTATGACCAAATAGAAAGGAAATGATTCACGGGTTGAAGGAGGACAAAAGAAACATACGGTGATAGGTATTTTTCCAAGGCAAGAAATCAGTGAAGCCTTGGACAACAAGAGTCAAGGTTAACACAAGATTGAAGAAGACATGTATGAAAGAAGAGGTTGGACATTGAGAGGTTGACTTCAACTTGTGGAAAGGTAGTTGGGCAGAGATGATTTGCATCTTAATGCTCGGCATGCGGACATGGCTGCGAGACAAGTCTTTGTGATGATGAAAACTTTAACCTTGTGGAGAAGACAGTTAGTGCAACAAACAGACTCGTTAACTGTTACAGAAACAAAGATAAAAATTGTGAAAAGAAGTCTACAGTTGGAGTACAGAAGGTGTAAATCATCACTGCATTACATTACTTACTATACTTCTAACATCTGCAAACATACACTTTAAAACTTTATTACCCCTGGTTTCCTCAATTTATATGTTTAGATTATATTAAATATTATAAAAGAGCAGAATTGGAAAATATGCAGCTAACAAGAATTCTGATGTAATTGGAATAGCTGAATCGTGGACAGAGCTGAAGATCATGGACAGTGAACTGTTTGTAGTGTAGATCTAGCTAACCAAAAACCAGTTGGACATTAGGCTGGAAGGGTTTTGCTGTCTGGTAAAAACAATATTACCACAGTAGAGAGGAAGCGATTAATCTGTGCTTCTGGCTTGCAAACAGTGGTGAATCCTGCAGACAGCAGAGCGGTGTGATAAGAAGACTCAGGCCGTCAAAGAAAGCATCTGGTGTGAAATCCAATTAAACAGGTCTGAGGTGCTTTCGGGAGTTTGCTACAAAGTGCCAGATGCCACAGAGGAAGCCCAGATGCTAAGATGCTCTTAGATGAAAGTTGAAATGGTCACAGGGCTGGCCATGGACCCCTGGAAAGATTCTGGTTATTTAGACATCCATATATTGGCAGATGCTGTTTAGTTTGGAAAAGTTTTTGGTGATGCATATGTGGAAGAGAAAGCAAGAGTTTTCATACGAAATCAGGGTCAGGTATTTAAAGTGAGTGTGGAAGAAAGGGACTTGGGAGTAATTGTGTATATGAGTGCAGAACCTTCAAGGCAATGTGCTCAAGCAGGAAAAAAGGCTAATTCAACTTTAGATATGATCAAAGGAACAATAGTCAGCAGAGACAAAGATATAACACTGAAGCTGTAGAAATCGCTGGTTAGGCCACAGTTGAAATACTGCATCCAGGTATAGAATCCACACCTGAAACATGACATAAAACAACTGGAGAACATGGAGAGGAGAGCCACCAAAATGATTTGGGGCTACAAGGCCTGAGCTAGGAAGAAAGGTCACAAGGTTACGAGTCCTTGGGTTTACAAGGACTGAACTACGAAGAAAGGTAGAAGAAGTGTGGGTTAACAACACTGGAGAGAAGGAGAAGCAAAGGACTGGAGAGGAGACGGTGTAGTGGGTGAGGTCCTCTGCAATAGCACCAGCATGCAGGTAGAAATTTTTTAAGAAACCAAAAGTGACATTAGGGTAGAGATTTGTTGGTGCAAGAATTATAGATTTGTGGAATGGCTTTGATGATAGTAACAGTGGACACTATCACACTCTTTAAGAAGAAGATATGTTGGCTTGGCTATTAAGCATTACCAGTTATATTGCAGTCATTTTAGCACAAATCACATGTCTTCTGAATCGCTTGAAACCCTAGTTATGTTATGTTATGATGCAAATAAAGGCTGCCTGCATACTTTATTCTTTTTGGGTCTGCCCTGTTTGGTATGTTATGACTTATTCTGTTCCATCCTATTAGTCTATTGTTATTTTCTGTTCGGTTTGTATTCTTTCCTACTCTTTCAGTTCTGTTCACTTTACTGTCATTCTGTATTGTTGTTTATGTGTTCATGATAAAAAATAAATGAACTGATTAACTGTGCTTTGTAA
Source organism: Norana najaformis (assembly GCA_964023275.1). Classification (NCBI taxonomy): domain Eukaryota; kingdom Metazoa; phylum Annelida; class Clitellata; order Crassiclitellata; family Hormogastridae; genus Norana; species Norana najaformis. Next base: position 14,663,116 of record OZ029926.1, read on the forward strand.
AATCTCAGGATATAGCGACAAGAAAGGTGTCTGGGGCTTCAGGTGAAAATTGGAATTTTAGAACGTAGAAGCGAACAGTTTTATTCTTTTCTTCCCTCAGGAAATGCCTCAAAAGTCAAAACTCACCTTTTACTGATAAAACATTTTGGTATCTAAATGCACTACCATCTGGCAGGTGACTAGCCCTTGCCTCAGATTTACACTGATCTGCAATGGTACACAATGCAAATTTTTATTACAGTGATACAAATAACAATATTGATACTATTAGTACCACTACTACTACTGCTGCTGCTGTTACTACTATTAATAATAATAATAATAATAATATTAGTAATAATAGGAATAATAATTATTGTCTGCATATACACTGTAAACTTTTTATGCTGCTTTGGGAGTCATATCAAGAACCACCCTATGAGGAGATTGTGTTATAATGAATTTATTTTCTGGAGTTGAACTAATTTTAGGATCCATCTTGTTATATCAGAATTCGTGTCACAACGAAGTTTGTCGTAATGAGTCACCGGTGTATAATTGCAGGAATATATAGCAGCGAAGTAATGACGCTTATTTTATGGCTCCAATTATTTTGTCTCTGAGAACACATGCACAGAATCAGATACCAGTGAAGAGTGGCCATTCCAGTGCACCAGATGTACCAGAATTTCGTTCAAATTCTTGGGGAAAAATAATGCTTTTTATTCTCCAGAGAATGTTTAAATCTTTAGGAATCAGTTATACCTTTGTGTTGGTTTTGTTTGTGTGTGTGTGTTTGTGCACGTGTTTGTGGGTGTTTGTGTGTGTATGTGTGTGTGTGTGTGTTGTAGGCCTATACATGTACCTGTATGCGGTGTGTTTAACACACTTGAGTTGCATTACTTGCCAATGGAATGATTTGGAAAACGTCCCTGCTAAGTGTTCTGCATGTTCCCAAGAACTCCACCCAGACAGATTTATGAGACTGAAGGAAACCTGATGCTTGTTATTTCCAAGCAGGACAATGCATCAAAAACAAATGGAGCAGCAGAAGAAATTTTAATTATCTAAACTGTCTTTAGGAGGAAAGTAAAATGTATAGGTTTATACAACAAATGTATATAAAATATATTATAAAATGTATATAATGACCGACCGACCCACCGACTGACTGGCCAGCTGACCATATGGCCTCGACCCTGCTCATTTTGCAATGAATTTATCGGGCGAGATCCTTTAACACCACTGCCCATTTAACTCCTTTTCAGATCAGCGGCATGTTTGGAAGTTTGGGAAGGTGGAAATTATACAAAGAGGATTCCCATTGCAATCCGTGGTCACTGGTCAGCTTCGTAAGCCCCGTTATGCACGTATGTATGATGGGATAGTGGGTAACATGCTGGACTGTCATCCCAGAGGTCAGAGGTTCAAACCCCGGATTTAAGTCTCTCCTCTACTGGGAACCAATGCAGTGTTTCTCGCATGTAGTTCACTATACGCGAGACCTTTGGCAACTTGGCTACAATCCGGGTGGTGCTGTTTAGGATAACGTGAAGCTGACAGATCAGGTTCTTTGGCAGGCCTGCAAGGAGTGCATTACAGTAGTCCAAGCATGTCATGATGAAGGAATGAACAAGTGTCACAGGGGCGTCATGCGATAGATTTAATTTACACCATATGACCCTGTCTGGCGTTTTTATTAAGAATGGGACCTGCACAGAGAAAGAGTTGACGTGGGCCGCCATCTAGCTATCTGAGAGCAGAAATAGAAGGGGAAACAGCTATAGACCCAGAACAAGAGAGGTAGTGAACTGGGGCAAATCCAAAGGTTGTGAGAGATAAAACTGGGACTGGGGCAAAGTTGAGGTTGCCATTTTTAGAAAGCTGGTTCACGTACCAGTAGTGGCTGTATTTAAGAGATTTTACTCTCCGGCTAGCATGGTCCATACGTGGGGACCTTAAGTGGCATGGTACCCATTCAAAAGGGCAGTGGTGGTGAAGGATTTCACCCGATTAATTCATTGCAAAATGAGCGGGGTCGAGGCCATATGGTTGCCATGTAAAACCATGTACATTTATATTTAAAGTTGGGCTTAAAATGATTGTAAGATGAATTGTGAAACGTTTAAATGGCACATGAAAGCCACGACAGGGAGACCAGGTTATTCACTGGCGTGTACAGAATAAAATCTGCACAAGCTAGGTTGGTGGGTAGATTTTGGTGCCGGGTTTGTGGAGGTTGAGACAGTGGAGAAAGTGTGGTGATAAGGTGGAAACTAGTTCCAATGATGACGCTTTTCATAGGATGGTGTGGGAGGGGAATCTAGGTAAGATAGTTTGAAGTGTTTGACTTTTAGTTTGGAATGAAAGACTGCAGGAGAAAGGATAAGGGGAGAATCCCATGACGTTCATAGGTGAACGTGGAGGACGAGTGAACAGGTGAAGGTCTGTTCGGAAGTTTATTCCTAACAGTTGATGTAGACTAGATTAAGGAGAGATTGCAAATTTTGAGAGATAAAGAGATGGAGACCAAGATCGAGAAGAGTACAAGAAAGAATGAGTAGGTCTTGGTGCTTGAATAACTGGTGATATTGTATGGTTCCTCTAATTGTTGCTGTTGACTGAGAAAAAAATTGAGAAAATTACAGAAAGGACAAACAGAAAGAAAGACTGGACAGACGAACTGAGGTAGAGCAGCTCTGGCTCATAATTTTGTTGGTCTTCTTATCTTCATTTCACTCATTTGAGGAGTGCAGTCTAGACAAACTCCAAACCACAGAAATTTAGTAATATTGGGGGTGAATATTCAGTGTCAACCTAGGTCTTCAATATTGTTCTACAGTCGGACCGGATTATCACTTGAGAGCTAATAGATTATAATAACAGCTCTTTAGATGTTATCGTGCCATTATGCTGAGTGGGAGGACTAAGGGAAGGGCTGTTGCTGTGGGCTGCCTGCTGGCTCATTTGCTCCGTTAGGGCTGAGGGAGCCTTGATTCCATGAGCCACATTCATGACATACCACTCTGGGGCTAAGCTGCTGGATTCTGTGAAGTCTGCTTCAAGGAGGGTTCATATGCGGTGTACCGGTGTCCTAGGAGCTGTAGTATTGGCAAAGCTAAAGGAGATCCTGTGGATTGCTTTAGGCCTTTATAGTATTGGCTGAGAAGTTTGAAAAGTATAGAAGGAAATCATATTTAGGGCGGAACGACACTTTTCTGCTGCGGCATAGTGGTGATTATATTGATTGAGCTAGGAAATGACTGAGTCCAGTGAATGATCAAGTTTTGCTTCCCTGTTCCTAGGTATGCGTGTATTGGTTTGATTCTATTGTTTGATTCTTTTCTCGTCTTTTTATCAGTAACATAATGAATTATCTACATGTAGTCTAACAAGTAGGCAAATCGTGAAGAAACTGTTTACGCTCTTAGAATACCCACATGGAGTAAGGAGAACCATTCCCAAATTACAAATGTCTTTGTGTGGGATTAAATTCAGTTTAGTTGGAGGTTTAGTTGAGGTACCGACTGCAAACGAATCGTAAACATAATCAGAAATTTGTATGGTGCCTCTTCAAGAGAAACTATCGGTACTCAGTGCTAGCTATACACAATGTTAAATGTAATTAAGAACAGAACATTCACCCATTAGTAAATGTTGCTGAGGTTACTAGAACAGTCACCAGTGGCAAAACACAAAGCTGTATCAACAGATTCCCAACTAGAGCTGAAAGATGACAGCATGTTCAGAGTTCCTAAAGCACATCTAGCGTCTGGGATGAGGAACGATGATAGACAATGCTTTGTGTTGTCAACTGTTATCGCAAATGCTGACTACATCTACAACGCTGAATGAATTAACTTGCTAAACCATGTTACTAGCTCACCAACTCTGCCTTTCTTGCTGTTCCTTTTGCTCAAAAACTGAAAATAACGCTTTAAAAAATTCATCCCATTCCAACTCTGATTTTCTCTTTATCGTCATCTACTTTGCTTCTCCAGCAGCAGAGTGTAACCTTTCGATTCACTTTTGACAGAGCGACTGTGAATAAGCTAGTTCCCATGGCTTGGCTTCTTTGGGTGCTGTTAGAAATTGTGAGATTACGAATACAATTGTGAATACGAATACATAAATTTTCTTATTGATTAACCTTTATATTTTGACTCAAAACCAAACCTTTCCCTGCTTGCTTTACCAATTTAATTTTTTTCTGTTGGTGCATCCAGTGTTTGATGACATCTTATGGCTGGCAAGCCCATTGACATTATTATAACACCAGTGTTTAGTACCTGAGGCATAAACTGATGGCACACCAAAACCAATCTATAGTCAGGACACTGACTTTAACTTACATTACATTCTATTAATTACTGAACATGTGTGAAAAAAAACTGGTTCACACTGCTAAGTAGGTTTTGATGTTGAACAGTGTGGAGTTTATGATTGTGAGAGTGTGGTAAAAATTTAAACTTATCTATTTTCTTACTGAATTGCTTGCTTACTTTCCATTCAATAACTTCTCTATGTATTAATTTACCCTCCTGCTTACTTACTAACAAGATGAAGCCGTATGTCATGTTCATGCCAAGATGTCAAGAAAATGAATGATTTTATGGTTCTCTTGATTAGCCTGTCACTGTTTCTAATTGTTGTCTCATGGTCTGCGCTCCTAGTTTGTCGGCCAGGCGACGTGTGCATTTCAGCCTCAGAGGGTCTGCCCTCGACTGGCGGGGTTTCTTGGCAGGATCCGGGTTCTCAGCCTGCGAGAAAAGTGACATGTAATACAGTACGATATACATCTCCTGATAACAGGTGACCCCAGTGATAGGCACCAACCGACTCCACCTCTGACCCATGAGCAGCCCTGACGACAGTTGCCGTAGTTACCACTGCCTGTCTGTCTGCCTTGTCTGTGCGGGTCCGGGCTATATTATCTCAAGTTTATTTCATTTCTCAGCGCAATAATCCTTGTCTTGCCCCACCCAACCCACTGGAAGAGGCTTACCAGAACGTGAGCTGGAGGACATCTCATTCTTATGGTCCGACGTCGTTTATTACTTATCAGTGGGCATGCCTGGCAATTTCTTAGGGAATAATTTTCTCAGGCAAATATTTGCGTCGTTCAAGTGCGCAAACACGTTCTTCAGCTCTTAGCTGTTAGCCATAGGCTTGGCTTCAGGAGTACATGGCTATCCAGGGATCAGCCAACCTGTGCTGTGTCACCCGGCAGCTGCAAATGTCCAGACGGGGCTTTGTTTAGATGTCGTTTCAGGTCGGGTGTGGGGCTGGTCTTTAATTTGATACTGGAGAAATGGGGTGATTCTTAGAAATGTTTCTTTCTTACAGGCGGTCAGGCCTGAGTCATTCATCAGGCTTTCTTTGTTGGTATGTGTGATTGATATGGTGGCTGGAGCAAGGTGGTAATGTTATGTGGTAGAATGGGTTAGTGGCAATGTGGTGGGAATGGAGAATTGTGCTGAAAGTACTGCTAAGAATGGTGGGCATGTGGTGATTTGTTTACCAATGGAAATAGATTTGGTCATTTGTGAATTTAGTGTGCATACCCTGGTCAATCTGTTCGGTCAGTCCAGCTCAAGATCAGCCTGTTTGTTTAGCTTTGCAGTCAGATTAACTCCTCATACTTTGTCTATTTAGTATCTTACTACTTATCATCAGACAACATTCCTTGTGATCATTCTGACTTTCTGGAATGCTCTTGAATTCTTTCTAATTACATGTGTTTGTGGTGCACAAGGACTGGAGTGATCCTGTTAGGCCACGTATCTGTCCATGGCTTAGGTTAGACGTGGATATATGTGTAATTTCCTAGTAACCTGTGTCTAGAGTTGTTGAATGTACTGTATTACATTCTGATAATTTTGGACATCTCGATCATTTGATTTCCTATATAAACCTTTCATCATCAGATAGATGGGAAACTTACAGAAAATGTTCACACGGTCTAGCCTTCTGCGTGTGGTGGCCACGCATTCATGTGAGCGTGACAACCTGTCAGACTGCACATGTGACTGTCATGAGTCAATGTCCTCTTGTCTATAAGCATCTAGTTCTCCCTCGAGAATTGCGACTTGATCTCCTTTCTCTCTCCCTCTTGGTATTCTGCAGGCACCTGAAGACTGTACTGTTCAACAGTGATTTTACTTTTTCGGGTCGGAAGCTCCTCCGTTGAGTTTATCCTCTAAGAGGCGCTATACAAATCTCAAATTACAATTACAATTTCACCGTTTTTTAGACTTCTGTACATGGGCATCAGTTGAGTGTGAATGACATGGATGATTTTCACACCTTCTAGACATAGTTTATTGTATTATAACACTCGTATAAAAAGGCTGGCAGTGGGGAATGACCTACACATATGTAGTTTGTTGTCTACAATACTTGATTGATTCTAACGCCCCTATATAAATGGCTGTTACGTTGCATCGCTGTATATAAAAGGCTGATTACATTATGTTACATTTACATTCAAAATCCTCCTTTTTAACTAGGTGCAATAGTCTGAGCTGCCCAGAATGCATCAGAAAGCCCTTTGTTCCTGTTTTGAATCGGTTGGGTTGACAATAACCATGTTCTGCAGAATGCAGTAGCTTGGGTCCACAGGAAATTTCAACAGTTCCCTGCATAATGCAACTGAAACACGTTTTCAGTTTATCTGAAGATGCGCCTTGTAAGATGTGCGAGATAGTTGTATTCTAGTGCCTTAGAGAGGTTCTTAAAAGGTGCTGTACAATATGTATATATATATACATATATACGTGCATACATACATACATTGATATATACATACATATATAAATGCATACAGACATACATATACACATGCATACATACATATATACATACATACGGTACACAGTGTACATACATACACATTGCTTGTCTTGGGTCAGCACTGCTTTTAGAAAGCTTTCTTCATCGTCCAACCAAGTGGTTGGAAATCATCCTTTAGTGCTTCAAGATGCTCCCATATTGGACTCGGACGATGTCTTCATCCTGGATTGAGGTTAAGGTTGGTGCTTGAGTTCTCGGCTTATGGCAGGATCCATCTTTTGGTTTGGCTGCACAGGAAGTGGTGAATCTAGGGACTCGATGCTGATGCTAGAGTTTGGTGCTGTTTTGATTTAATTGCTGTGATGTGGTAACCGATTCTGTTTCATCGTGTAGTTGGTTGCTAGTGATTTCAGCTCAGTTCAGCTGATTTCTAGAGGGGCAGATAATGTTGGACACCTCAGAAACCCCATACACACTGTTCTTTATCTTGGGTAAATATGTAGCTGTAAATGACATGCGTTGATGACAAACACAGAAACCCTAGTTGGTGACAGACCCAAAATTATGGAAGTAGGGGTGGTTAAGTTGGGTAAACACACTTGCTTTAGAGAGATACTTAAAACATGCTGTATGAATATCCAGATACACATATTTACCTACATACTTTCATACATACATACTTGTATACATATATACATACTTCACATAGCATTTCATACCTTTAGTCAGAACTTTGGGATCTGATGATTCAGAGTTTTTTTCGGGAATTTGGAGCTGCAGGAATTTGTTGAAGGAATACACTGAAGAAATCACCTTCCTACATGTCTTAATCTTTGAATTCTTGTTGAAATGCATTTAGAAGGTTTTCATCCCTGGAAGATGAAAGATTTCCATACACATGGGTAATTTTGAAAAGGTTTCCAATAGGCACCATATGTAACCCTGAATGTATAGCAAGAGCATGACTGTAGTGCCACTGCAGTAATAATATAATGACCCCTGGCTTTGTTCATTCAGGAACTATCCAATTCCAAGGGTTGGAGTGGGGAGAATGAGTACGTTGTGAAGAAAAACATGCTTTATTGTATCTGCAGTTATTCCAAGTTGTATATCTGGGTGTTGGATTTATTGGTCTGTCTGTCTGTCTGTCTGTCTGTCTGTCTGTCTGTCTGTTTCTGCCAGCCTTGTGAATGGCTGCTGGCAGTCCATAGCCAAGGAAAAGAAAGGAGGGGGTTATAAACTTTTGATTTATTTTGGTTGGAATGAATAATCTTCTGGTTCTCTGAGTGGTAGTTTCCATATGTTGGACTGGTGATCTGTTCAACTGTGTGTCACAGTTTTTGGCTAGGGTTTCCTTTGATTCACTAGGCAGTTGTGTGGATATTGTACACAGAGACTTTTGTAAAATATTGTATAATGTTATAGTCTAGCTGATAAGAGATAAGTTCAGTGGCTGAAGCCAGTTCAGAAGTTATGGGTACAAGGTGTTAGTGGCTTCAGATTTTTCAACATGGCATGCAGTGAAGTAAACTGCAAGTCCTGCGATGCACTGGCCCTGGCCCGTGTTCAGGACATTGGTTTTCATCCATTGCCGGCTCAAGGGCTCAGAAAAGGAGATGACCACCTCCCCTGCATCTCACTTTTGGGATATGAGACACACTTTACACATGTGGTGACAACTAGACCACTTACTGGTTGCCTGTATCAGCAGCAGTTGCTAGTTTCACGTGATGTGCCGTGATTTGATTTCGTATGCAGCCACCATAAATTCTTTTCCTATAAGCTGTGTCAAAACAGAACAAAATACTGGTAATCTTAAGACACCAGTAATCTAATCATTATCTCAGAAGTTTTTTAAGTGTTGCTTGAAAGGTAAGCATAGGACACCCACTTTTTCAGTGATCTGTGAGTTCAGAGGGTTTGTCCTTGTGGTTCTTGAGAGATTATGGAGTCTGTGAGGGGTTCTGAGGGTTTGAACCTTTCCCTTTTTCTACAGGATGACTTTAACATTAGTGCAGACACCATGTACATCATGCTCAGTGAGAATCCTCTTTAAGGTGCCCAGTTTCGTAGCGTGAGTTGTTGAGTAATACGACTCTTGTTAGAGTTGTGTCAGAGCTCTGAACATTTCTATTTCATTTAACTGGAATCCTTCAACATGATGTTTTGTAAGAGAATGCAAAGGCCTGTGTCTGACGAAAGCCTGTCAGAAGTGCTGTGTACAGACTGCATGGCTCTGGGTAATTGTCAAACAACTGCGAAAATCCCATTTTCTGGTGTCAGTCTTGAGAGTCCTTGGAAACAATGGATTAGTGACTATAAGTCAACCTGCTTTTGGTGCGAGTTGCTTGGAAAATATTGCCATGGTAACCGAGAAGTTGCCATGCTTTCAGTTGGCATCAACAAGAAATTAATTTATCTTCGTTCCAAAGCATGGTACTTATAATGGAAAGCAGTAATTTAATCAAAAGTAAATAATAGTCCCAGTATTGTAAGTAGAGTATTCTATATCCCACAAGTGAGACGTAGGGGAGGCACTCATTTCCGTTTCTAGACCCTTGAACCGGCAATAGACGAATCCCAAGGTCCTGGACGTGGGGCCAGTGCATTGCAGGACGATGTTTATTTATGCTGCTTGGTGAAGGAGGCACTTGTGCACAATCAACTTTCCCAGGGTCTTTACTTGGAGTTGAACCCGCAACCACATGATCATCGACCAAATGCGTTAGACTTAGTATTGTAATGTAATATAAAAGTCAATTATTGTATTTCTTGCCGTTATTAAGGGCAAAGCCTCTGGTTGAGGTCATAGCCCGGCCCTTGAAGCTGAAAGCTTTTTATGTACTTAGAAAAGCAGCTGTGAAATCCCTTTCCCTGGCATAGCCGATTGATTTGAGAGCTCACCTTGCCATGCATTGAGTGTGGGTTCAAGCCTGCCCTCAATCAGGGCAGTTACTTTGTAGGGATCTTGAGCAAGTCCTTCATTCGCAACTGCTCACCACCATCGATTGATGTTTTGTTGTTAGCTGTTGGCGCTTAATAAATACTGAGATAATAAAATGTATTCATCTTGCCTTATGTAATATTGAAGTCAGTTATTATTGTATTTTTGTTGTTATTAGGGGCAAAGCCTCTGGTCAGATTCAAAGCTAAGCCCTTGGTCAGGGTCAAAGCTAAGCCCTTGAAGCTGAAAGCTTTTAGTGTGCTTTGAAATATACTTAACTTATCGTATATATCTTGTTCTGTGACTTACTGGTACCTTACTTTTTGTAAGCACTTCTGATTATCATAGCCTAAATTCTATGCACTGTTGCTTCCAGGCATCTCACGTGACATTCCTTTGCATGGCCTGCATTATTGCTTACATTACCTAGCTTAGATTATGTTACATAGACACTGTTATCATTGCCTTACCATGCCTTCTTGGCACTTTTGTTTCTGTGTTGCATCCTGTCTGTTACTTTACATTTCAGTGGAGACTGGGCTTTGCCCTCTGCTTCTTCTATATGCAATGTTTTCCTACTGCTTATCTGAAGCAGTGCAAGCCCCTGCTAGCACTGCTGTTGATTGGTTGCTGATATGGCTAGTACCATTCTGACGTCTACTTTGTTTATGTCTGGGATAGGTTATGAAAACCGCTGAGGATAAATGAGACTGCCGCAGACTGAGCAAATGTCAGAAGCCTGGAATAAGTCTTAATCAAATTCTGCAGGCTTTATCCTTAAACTATTCCAGGGTTTCTGTCTGATTTATAAATATTTTCAGTTTTGATTGCTGAATGTGACAGTAATGGACAGACTTGGAGCACAAGCGAACATCATGAATCAGAGTAGTGTTTATATTAGGTGCTGTATAAATTCTTCAGATTTCTTATATTAAAACAATATTTGCTTGAGAGGGAGAGATAGATACAGAGTAAGAGAGATGGAGAGACATAGAGACAGTGAAGGAGATGGAGTTACAGAGTTGGAGAGTTGGAGAAACAGTCAGTCAGAGGAGAAGAATTCAAGCAAAAAAAGGAAGAAGGGAACGATAGAATGGAGATACAAGAACATACGATTGACTAGCAGTGAGCAGAGGAGAAACGCTGTACTGTATGAACAAAAGGAACATGCAGATAAAATATGACTTATTAGGTTAATATACTGGTAAATCTTCCTATGTCTTTATGTGTTTGTGGGACAGTTTTTGTCTATGCATTATTTAAGCCTGTGTAAGTCTTCCAATGTCTTCCTATGTAAGTGGGACAGTTTCTATCAATGCATTATTTAAGCCTGTGTAAATCTGCCTATGTATTCCTGTGTATGTAGGACAGCTTCTGTCTATGCATTATTTAAGCCTGTGTATCTGTTGCTTAAGCCATTTGTTAGCAAAACCCTTTTACAAATCTGTTATGGTTAAACCGTAAGAATACCATTTGCTGTGCCATGCAAGAGACCTCCAGAGCGGACCTCGTGGAGCTGTAAACACAACAGCATTAGAAGCTGATAACAAATTTGTATGGTTGTGTTCTTGGTGTTGTTTTAGTATGGTATTTGGCTTTTGTCCTCGTCTGTCGCTTCTGTATGTATACGTTTGTGTATCTTATGGCTTGCTGAGGTGTCTGCAGGAATAGTTACCCCATGAAGAAGTTTCCGGTGAGGACATCTTGCGGGAGATTCTCAAAGTTCAGTAGGGTCACAGGGTGATAGGCCGGTGGTGATTCAAGTGGCTGTCTGTCCAGTCCAGTGGGGTGTTTCAATGCAGGGCCAGCCTTGTCTGCCCTAAGGGAACATAAACTATGTCCATGTGTTAATAAAGAGCTGAGGAGCTTTGCTATTCTTCTGCGCCTCCTTGACCTCATGGGGTTATTCAGTTCATCAGTGTGTGCATGTGTGAGAGACAGACAGACTTACTTACTTACTTACTTACTGTAGCTAGACAGACAGACAGACAGACACAGAGTACTTATTGTCTTGTCTTGTGCCTTGCCCTTCCAACAGGAATAAGAGAGTTTGTGTGATATTGATCTGTATATCTGGCTAAACATTTTGAAAACTGAAAATTGGAAATAATAAATACTTAGTGAAGACTATGTATAGGTAAATAAGAGAATTTTCTTTGCAATTTACTGTAATTTAAGTTCTCGACTTTCTCCTTTCAAACAAGTAGTACTGGTTTAATTTCAGGTATTGGCATCAGAGAGCAGGTATGGAATACCATTCAAAGACACACAGCTGCAGAAGCTCTTACTGGACTGGATTTCCGTGGACACTGCTGCTAGTTCTGCTTTTGCTTTTCACTGGTCCAGCATTTCTGGTAGATGGCAGCATTCCGGACGATGCCAAAGATGTTGTGAACAACTTTTACAATCAATACAAAGTGATTAACGAGACTGACCTTGTTTTTATTCTTGACCGGTCGAGCAGTGTCTCCAAAAATGGGTGGATATCAGTCATCAATTTTGTAAAGGTGAGTTGTTAGAATAATTTATTATGAGGTAATCTAGAATTAGTGCATTGTCTACTGATTAAAGATTAGTTTTTAGTTTAGAAACTCTTTAAACTAAATATTAGAGATGACGGAAATGGCAAGTTAAGACATTTGGGACCTGATGTAACATATCATGCGTGTGAAAATGGGCTGATTTACTTGCAGCTTGAATATGGTCAGAATTTAAGGAAGTGGTTGACTCAAATATTAGCCCCAGACTTTTGCAACAGTGACCCATTATATTCGTGCAAAAAGAGTAGTTTTTAGCTTGGAAACTCTTTAAACGTAGTGAATAATATTCACTAAAACAGCAGTCCAACCACAAGGCCAGTCTAGATAGAAAGCAGTGGTGGTACAATTCAGAACAATTCTGTGTATGATTAGGTAGCAGATGTTTGAAGGTACCGATAACCCAGCATGTGCGTTCTGTAAAGATACTGGGTAAAAAAATTGCATGGATATAATGGGTCACTGTACTGTTGAGAAAGTGGCTAATATTCGATTCTACCATTTCCTTAGATTCTGACCATATACAAGCTGTATGTAAATCAGCCCATTTTCACATGTATGATATGCTACATCAGGTCCCAAATGTCTTAACTTGCCATTTGCGTCATCTCTAACATTTCACCAATGCCATTCAGGTCCAGACTCAAAACTCATCTATTCCAACTTGCTTACCTTCTGTTACCTGCCTTCTGGTTTTCAAAACCTTTTGAATCTTGTCTCGCTTTTTTGTATGAATTATAATTGCTGACTATGATTTAATTTAGAAGTAACCTTTTCTGCCTTGTGTATTATGATAATGGCACCACAGAAGTCTGTAGATTAGATTTGATTAGAAAAGTGGAGAATGTTCACAACATCACCTACTGCTTGCCCAAGCAGCACTATGGATCCATAAATCCATGATGATTTTACTGGCATTAAAACTGACAACTATATGTAACAGCAAAAAACATTCACATATTTAAGCAAAATCTGAATTTCAGAACCTTCTAGACCACTTTCTCATCGACCGCAACCATGTCCGTGTTGCCATAGTAACATTCAGTTCCGACACAACCGTAGAGCTCGATGACTTGGAACCAGGTCCGGCAACAGACAATTCGACAAAATGCACTGTGTATCGGCATCTGCGACGGATGATTGACCACGTACTACTGTATGGACATGCAGCAACGTATGCTGCTCTCGCTGAAGCATATCGAGTTCTGTTAAACTCTCGACCGAATGCGAAGAAGGCGGTCCTTCTTGTGACTGACAGCCCCTCAAACATCGGAGATCCACCACGAAAGAAGGCTGTTGAGATTCAGTCGTTGAGATGGAGTGAGAGCTGGAATTCGAGTCTCTTGGGGCCACAAGTAGAAATCTATTCATTTGGAATCGCGGGTGCATCTGCAGATGAGCTACGATCTATCGCTTCCGATCTCCCTCATCATTTTGTTCACTTTCCTGACTTCGGCTCATTAGATCTGTTCACTAGAAATTTTCGGGAAGGTGAGCTTGCTGAAATTTAGTCCGTGACTATTAAACTTACCAACTCTAGGAGAGTCAGCTAATTAAGTGAAGTATGTATGGCTTCTGTTCGATAATATGTATAACTAGTGTTGGTATAATGCACTAACGTCCATATATTGATATAGTTGGCTCTTTCTTCATCGCGATGTTATATGATCGCTTTATTTTGAGCAGGCATGGAGAATTACTGGTGATTGTTTTTATTTTATTGCTTTCAAAGTTTTTTAAATATCATTTTTGTTTGATTTCCAGTTAATACTTTAATTAATCCCTCTTTGACACAATAGTTGATAAGTAAGTAAGTAACCTTCATTAGTGTAAGACAGAATAATGCCCACATTTACAAGCAACACAGTGCCTACGAAAGACAGTGATAAGCACATTGTCAGCTAAAGGAACAATGAGGTACAGCATAGCAGTTTAAAACTTTAACGATGCACTTTAATACAACAGTTCAAAATGAAAAACTAACGGCATTTAAATTTATAGTAAAGCAACTGTAGGTACCAGTGTATTCAACTATTTTGGTATTAGTATAATGACCGGATGATTTTTTATGTAGAAGCATTTGGAAATGTGGTAAGTCCAATTTAGGGCCCGTACCAGTATTCTATTTACCAGTATTCTGTGCAGGAAGTAACTAGTTAAGACAGTGATTAGATGATTGGATGCTTTTTAAAAAGTTTAACACATTGTGCTCACAAATGTTCCCCATTGTTATATTGCCTAAACTCAAAAGTCACTGCACCCAGCCTTGCACAGACATTCTAGTGGAGGGACTGACAACTCAGAGGTCAAGGTTCAAATTCTTGCCGGGGAGAGGAGGGGGAGATATTTTAGGATTTCTGTTCCATTAGTGCCCTGTAGTGAGCTGAGCTATAAAACTCGAATGGAATGGAGTGTTATCTACACTCATAGTCTGTATTATTTGACAGCAGTCTCGCTGGTTAGGGTCGGGAGCACCTCTGATGAGCTTATTCTTGAAGTGGTGCTTTGTAAATGTCAGATTACAGTTACAATTACAATATACTGATGGCAAGAAAATGAAATCTCTAGCACTTCATTAATAAACTGCTTTGCTCTTCTCCTCACCGTCCTTCTGCCTGTTCGTCAACTACTTATTTGAGTCCAATTTAATTAATTACTTAATTGCCTTATGTTTGTTATTACCTGCTGCACATGGTTTCATTGATTGCCTTCTGGCCCACAGTCATTATCAGTTTTCGTTATTAATCGAACTACAAACCCACCACCCTACCTAACTGACGTACAAATGTCCTTTTTCCGTACCTAATTACCTACATGTGCCTGTTTAGTATTAAAGTATTTGTATACTTTCTTTCCTACAGATAAAGTGATGGAGCGGTGGATTGATGCAGACTCCGGTAGCTGTGGCCAAACATGCAGTCAGTCAGGCACGAAGTGTATGTGTGGCACTAGGACCGGGCAGTTCTCATGTGCCTGCCAGCCAGGCCATGAATTGGTTGGCTTGCAGTGCAAGGGTAAGACGCGCTCTTGCTTACCTACCACTGATCACTGACCTACCTAAGATGCTTTTGGCTTACCCGCCATTCACTGTTTACTTACCAGATGATTGTCAACATACGTAATGACGTTGATTTTTGTTACCTACTGAAGATAATCATTGCTTACACGTATACTTAAGACAGTGAATCCTTAATTTTCTATTTTTACATGCTTGCCTTTTTATATGCTTACCTTTCTGTTCTTACCTTTCTAAGAATTCATCAGTTAACATTAGTGCATATATCTCACTGCACCGATCTTTCTTTTTTTGTTGTTTGCTGAGCTAGTATTCGGTCATACGGTTGTGTAATGTACCATATTAGCCACTGTAAAACATTGACGTTGTATTTCTATGTGATTTTCACTGGCAGAGGAGTAGTCAAGGTATGCACGAGAATTTTTTATCTACCATCATGGCCATTTGCGTAGTTTCATTGCCTGTTAAGAACGATTGCAAATAGACAGTGTAAGAGAAGGACAAAGATGAAATGGATGACGCTCCACGTCAGTTATGGCCATAGCTGACTTAAAGACTGCTTTGAGATGGTTTGAGACACAAGATACCAAGCCTGTAAGCATCATGCAGCTACATAGTCTGCCTGCATTTGGGTAATAGAATTCAGCACAGCAGCAAGAAGCTAACACAACTTGGTGACTTTTTTACAAAGTATACTAGACTAGTTTATCTGCTTGAATTAAATCTCCAAATTATGCAAAAAAGTTTTTTTATGTTGTATTGTTTCTTTCAAATAAAAGCTTAGTTTAAGGTGTTGTATATGTACAGCATTGATCTAAACTAATTAGTTGCACATAATTTTATCTACAGCATTCCATACGCAGAGATGGAGGTTCCTGGTACCTGAAAGTTGAAATCAAAACAACGATTACAAAACATTCAACCAAATTCCTTTAAAACTGCATACATTCCAAAATGCAATTTCAAATTTAACAGAATTTTCTGGCAGCCTTTACAAGTCCAACGGTGCCCATGGCGAATATCTTATAGACTCATTTTTGGTGATCATACTGAATTCTAAATCTTGACTAGTAAAGAGCACAGTGAAAGTGCAACTGAAGCATAAAAGTTTAACACTTTTTCGACTGGCTCAGAGTAATTAACTTTTTATCATTAATTTTTATATTTGTTTATTTTGTAGCTGGGAAATAATTTGTTATGTTTATCGATCAAAAGTTTATTCTGTTGCTTTGAGTGATAGAAGCAAAAACTTAGGAATTAGACTATTCTATTGCATTGCTTTGGGTGCATAGGGTTCCTGCCAGCATGCCTAAAACATTTGATGGCATCCATGTGGGCTGTATTTGGGTCCTATATGTGAATTGAATCCGTATGGGAGTGTAGGTCCCATATAGCCCCATATATGCATGGTGGCAGAGTAACCTCAGGTTTCTAAGCCATTTAACATTCTCCCTTTGATCTGTCATCGAAAAAAATTACCCATCAGTAACCCAACTTGAAATGCCCCTCCAATTACCTCTTCATCCCACTCCCTCTCCGCAGTCTGTTGGAATAATCTATGGCAGTGGAGGGGATGAGGAGTAACTGGAGCTAGGTTGTTAGCCCCATGAGAACAGCTACCTCAAAGCAAACAGTGACTCATTAATTGACCTCTGTTTTGTTTGAAATAATTCTCCAAAGCAGAATAGTGTAGGCAGTTAAGGGTCCTCCAACGTTCGGTTTGTACTATTACTAGTACCTTTCACACTCTTATCTCATGGTTCACTTGGACATCCTGCCCAGTATAAATATCCAATCCAAGCCATGATGTTTTAGGCTTAAGTGCCTTCTGAACACCCTGTGTCCTCTGGCAAAATATGTAATTCCTGCAAGAAGTTTAATTTTAGTATGTCCTTTATCCCAGTCCATTTTTATCTAAGTAAGGAAGCTAAATTAAATTAGCTAAGGTAATGGAATATTTATTGGTTTCCTTCGTTGCCCAAAATGTCAGAAGATGTAGAGTTGTTAAGTCTGTTATTGCCAGGTAGGACCGAACAGTCGACACTTGTTAAACCAGTGACCTCTATAACTGACAGGGGCCTGGTGTACCTTTTACCACCTGTCATTCCTACCCGTGTTGTTGCAGTGAATCGAGGGCCTCTGGATTATGCGTAGCCAGCCACACCCTAATTAATATTTTAAAGTCTTGAAGTCTGTGCTACATACAAAATGTGATGTGGACTTGATGCCACCAAAGTTTAACTGTTTTGAAATACCAGAAATACAAAAAATCAGGAGTGCAGCAGTCATATGGTCAGTTTCACTTAAACCTATAGCAAGTCTGCAAAGAACCAGAAGATTGGATTTACAATTAAAAAATAAAAATTGGATAGCAAGGGAGAGCCCTTAAATTGTAAGCATTTATGCTTATGCTGAGAACATTAAGTCGATAAAACAATCTTCAACAATTCAACATGACTTGTGAAGAGATTGATAAAGGTGTCCTTTTTGTTGAATTGCTGTGATTTGGGCTTCGATCAAGAGTTTCAGCACAATGCTTCTGAGCTCTTTTCTGTAGAGGCTTCTGTAGTAAAATGTGTTAGCTTTACCTTTACTCAGTATCCACTGTGGAATAATTGTCCAAATGATTAACTGATGAACAAATGCTTAAAGAGTTGAATCTGGCAATTTTTTCATAGTTGTAAATTTTGCTTCAAAAGTTACTGATAAAGTTTAAAATTTTTTACTGCCCTTGCAAGTTATTACTTCCCGTCTGATAGGAAGCTTGCTTAGTGTAGCAGGCGGAATAATATTACATGGCCAAAGGCATCATAAGTCGGACTGCTAGTCATCTGATACCATGAATTGTGTGGCTGATATTTATCACTACTTCCTGTGTGAAACTGATCCCCTTTCTGAGGCATATATAGTTCCAAGGACTACCTTACAGAGACCATAAGCCTAGCACTATATCGATTTTCATTCTTATCAATCTTTCGTCGTTAATTGGAATCCTGTGAGTTCTCGATGATCTTCTGATAAGCCAGTCTGTCAACAAGTTTCTATCCAGTCCTCAGTAGTTTCAAGATGTTTTCTGTCTCACTGTGGTTCTGGAGATTCTTACCCCTTGAGTCTTTGTATGTCTTTCTACCTGTCTGTCTGACTGGCTGGCTATATGTCTGGGTGTTTGTCTGCCCTTTCTGTGTGTCTGCCTTTCTGTCTGCCTATTTGCATGTAAATTTGTAAATACATCTTACTGTATATGAATTTAGAATGCACATATGTATATACTGTATGTGTGTATGTATGTCTGTATGTATATATATATATATATATATGTGTGTATGTACGAGTGTATATGTATTGCTTTGAATTATAACTCTCTTCCTTCAGAACTTTCTTGCTTGGTTTCATTCCTCACTTGTTTGGTTCATTTGCCCTGATAGTTACAAGGATTAATTGGACATAACAGCATTAGCAAATTACTATACTTGTTCTTTTTGCTCTCGCTTCATTCTCTTACTTTTCAAATGATAACCTGCTCTGATTAACTGTTTGAAAATTTCAGCCAGGCGTTTTATGGACAGTATCTTGATTGGCATTGGTTTATAACTTAAACTGAGCTTCCTGTTGAAGTCGCAGACACACAAGGCTATAAATTTTAGGCCAGCTAAGATGCATGTGTATTTACAGAAGCTTCTGACCTGTTTCTTATATGTTTTCTGGACCAGTTTGTCAAGTGCCATTGCACATGATAAATTTAAATCTAAAAATAAGGTTAACTATTTTGCCACTGCAGTGCTAACAGCTTGCCATACACTCTGGCATTTTACAATTTATTCTAAAACATTTAGGATTGAAAGTACAAACATCTGGTAAATTGGAAAAGAAGGGAACAAAAAATATTCAGAACTGTCTTTTCAGTTCTGAATATTTTTCTGTACCCTTCTGAATTTATTTTCCAATTTACCGCTACTTACCAGAGTTTTGTACTTTCAATCCTAGATATTTTTCTAAACATTGATCTAAATTAACTGTTAATTTGTTGATTATATTATATAACTTTTCAGGTTTATTTAAAAACTAAAAAACGTTTCTTACTTTAAAATCTAATTCCTCGGTTCTGTCTTTCTGTTCGTGACATTTGCACTGGACAGATTTTTGTTGTCTTTCTTAAATTTTCCTGCTAGTGCAGTTAATCTAAAGAATGCTATGCATTTCCCTACTAATAGGCTCCCAGCCAAATTACTATTAAGACAGCTATGCCTGTCACAAGTTGCTGGGATACCCTAAGTTTTTGTATGTTGTCAGTTACCATACCAAATGGGTTACCTTCTAGGTTATGCAGATGTCTTTCCTGTACTATCAGGTTACTAAAAGATTATGCATGTGTTTGTGTGTTTCAGCCTGCCAGCAGGGTTATTATAAAGAAGGTTTTGTGCCAGAACCTTGCAAGCCATGTCCTCAGAACACCACCACCTCAAATGTAGGAGCTTCTAGTTCAAGAGACTGCCATCCTTTGCCAGGTAGAATAATCAACCTATAATTATCAGGCCTACTGGCCAATTGGCAGCAACGACATTGTAACCAGCTGTGCCACATTACAGTTTGCACGAGACTCTATAGAAGAATGGTTGGCAAACTGAGTAGTTAGTACTTAACAATGTAAACTGTAACTGCTGTGTGCAGTTCAGGTCCTGTGCGTCCAGTGAAATAATTCACTGTAGTGGAGGAAAAAGACCTCCAAAACACTGTACAACATCTGAACTCCAAGAACTGTTTCTGAGGCCAAGGACCATGTTATATAAAAATTACATTTTACGTTCCCTTATTACAGTAAATCGCATATTACGTTAATTACCAGTAGGTGTCAGCACTGTGGAATTCTTGTTCAAAGATAATTGCATGTGTTATATGTACTGCTTAGTCGTATTTATGGTTAATTTCTCTTTGTGTTCATTTAAATCGAACTTTTATATATATACAGCATCTGTCTTTGCCAGTTACTGACTTTTCGGTATAAAAATTGTTCATAACAAATACTTATTACTGTATTTAACTTTGCTCTTCAATGCGTGTTTCTAATTTCTTTTAGACTTTGAATGATATCAGCATTGTTGCCTAGTTTTCTATTAGCAGTCATGGATTTTACCATTACAGCTTACCCTTTAGCAGTATCTACTTTTCTGGAGGCTTCCTTCTTGCTTTTTCAGGCCATCAGAAATGTCCGGAGTTGCCTGAAGTTCAGCATGGTTACAAGTTCTTTGTCTCAGGAGACAAGTCAGAAGAGGTTGCCAACACTGGCATTGATTGTAAGAACGTTCGGGATGGGAACTCATGTCACTATGAATGCGAGGATGGCTTTCGCATCTTCAATGGCTCTAAAGTGATGACGTGCAATTCCTGGGGAGAGTGGAAGGGCACGATTCCTTACTGCAAGAGTAAGTAAATAGCTCAGGCTCTTTCTATCAACAGCAATTACAGTTGTGCACAAAATAATCATGTAAATTGTCGTGAAGGAAACAAATAAAGTAAACCAATGGATTTGAAGTCTGCAGATACTCAAAGACATCTTTGAAGACCCAGTTCTGTATTGTAGAGATTATTGCCTAGTTACTTTCCGAATTTAAAAATTTAATGGCTTGCAATTCTTAATTTTTATGTGGATTTTTTAAATTTTATTTTAATCAGTTTATAAACTGGAGATGGTATGATATCATAATGGTTAGCATCCCAGAATGTCAACTCTGAGGTCAGGTGTTCAAATCCCAGTGAGGACAGAAAGATATTTCAAGATTTCTGTTTCTCTGTCATTCTCAAGAAAAATTGGCTATAAAATGAGTGCATTTGCCTGCTCGAGCAAATGTCCTGACGCTGCTGAATCTTCTGCCACCTACGTGGGATGCTGTGGACGATAGTGCTTTCGTGTGTGTGACGCTGTCAGCAGCTTGACTTCGTCCTACGTCTTCGACGCTGCTTTGTCTGGGACACTCTGAGCTTCGTGTCATCCATCTACTCTGGATGGGAACCCGTTGGCAGGTCTCTGCGTGTGTGTGTGTGGGCGTTTCATTGGTGACTTTTCTAGTTCTCCGAACAGTTGACTGCTAAATGATAAACTTTATGATCTTATGACAATTCCAACATCATTATGGTTTGTGCAGAGAGCGCCACTGATGAGTTTATCTTGAAGTGGTGCTGTACAAATTTTAAATTACAATTACAGTTGACTCAGTATTGTTGAGGGTGGATAGTGCAGCAAGGGAGAGGACTGGCGTACCTCATAGACATACAACGTATTTGTAAAATGCAAAGCCATTGCCACTTTGCTAGTTTGCAGTCCTTTGAGCTCAAACGCTCTAAATGTGTACCTGGTAGTTGAAGATGATTTGTTTGTAGTGGTTGACTGTGATCATATGTTGGAGACATGGGCTAACAAATCACAACTTACCTTGACATATGCAAATCGCACGACAACGTATGGATCGGTCATCTTTGCCAGCTGTTGGCCAAGTTTAGTGGCATTGGGTGAGACCACTTGGACCTGTGGTAAAAATGGACTCTGGTCAAAACCGAGGAACTTTGAATGTAAAGGTAACAATTTATTCCTGTCATGTGCTGTACATATTTCTGAATGTATAAAATAATGTAGTGAGATATTTATATAGCACCACTTTAATGCATGTATGCTGCAGACCAAACATCAGAAACTCATTTGCACAGAACTCCAGCTTCTCCTTTTGTCAGACAGTGAGTTTATGAAAACGGACATTATTTTATGTTTGTTTTTAAATGCTCTAATACCTTCTGCCACAGCGATGTGTCTTCTGCTCATTCATTCAGTGAGTGAATTTGAATTACTCTTCTTTAAGATCTCTACTCATTCATGCGCCTGTGCTAGTAGCCTCAGCAAAAGAGAACAGTTTTCAAACATCTTTTGCGTTATTGTTGGATAGACAAATTTGTCAACCAATCACTGTGAACCATCGGGTGCCATGATGCATGTCATTCATGTTGTTATTCGTGTCGTCAGTTTATTTACTCTAGAGCCGAGTTTTCCTATTGCAGAGGTTTTCTGTGGTCCTCTGACACCTGTGGAGTTTTCTGAGACGGTGCCACCGGACTGTTCAAACTCAACAAAGTACTTTGGATATGAGTGCCAGATGGTGTGCACAGATGGGTTTCAGCAGAACGGACCAGGCAACTACTCATGCGCTTTTGAAGGAAGGCCTCTCTGGAAGCCACGGGAAGGAGAGGAAGGCAAGACGGTGTGCCGAGGCAAGTGCAGTTAGAAATAACTGCTGTTGTAGCTTGTAAACAATACACTTAGGCTGGTTTGAAGTTATTTTATGATATTTAGTTCAGTTGTAACATGATAATCCATTTGTGAAGAACAAGGAAAGTTCAGTATCAGGTACAGTGAAGTTAAGCATCACTGAGCCCAATTACTAGTTGGATAAACGATTGTCTGGAGAATAACATGTCATTTGATGTCCACTGAACATTGACTGACTGTCCACTGAATTGTCCATCCTTTCTGGGCTGGTGAATGAATTCCAGCTTAAGTTTTGAGGTTTGTTGTTGGATTAATGTAATCATTTGCCTCAGCCATCAGCTTCTGAGACCACACTTTTGAGGAGTTTCTATAAAGGTGTTTAAGCAGGTGTGTCATCTTACCTTTAACCCTGTTACTGTTGTTTCTCTTTGTTCAGATGTCCAAGCACCAGAAATAACTTGTCCAGCTGACATAACAGTTGAGTCAAACAACAACTGCTCTGTTGTTGACTATGACCGCGAGGTACCACGTATATATGACAATTCAGGCAACGCCAGATACAACATCACTGGAGAACCAGTGAACAAGACGTTCTGCTTGGGCCAGTCTCTGCTGACCTATACAGCATATGATAACACAGGAAATAAAGCGACTTGTGCGAGAAAAGTAATAGTTAAGGGTTAGTTTTGCAGTTTAGATTCTGAATGTGTCTAAGCTAATTAATCTAATCTAAAGTAATGACTTCTGTAGCACCACTATCATAATGCAAAAGGAATCAGTTGATGGTTTCTTCAAGTGAAATCATAGTCAAAAATCATAATCTGTTGGAAAAGACCAATCAGAATGCAGTAGGTCACAGAAACCAGATGGTAGACTATGATTGGTAAGGATGTGGAAATAGACAAGTCTTTAATTTAGGCCTGAAGGACAGTAAAGAACTCAAAGAAAGCACAGAACTGGGCAGTGAAGTCCAAAGCTCCAGGTTAACCACTGAGAATGCCTGAGAGCCCAACACTGTTATGTTGCAAAGCTTAGCGAGAGCCAAAATTTATGGATCCATTGTTGGAATTAGGCTATAGAATAGGTGAATGAGCTGTGGCATTCTATCATAGGTCATTGTGGGGGCAATCATTCCATTTTCGTGAGGCCAGTGCATCACAGGACTGAGCATTTACCCTTCTGATGATGTTGGTATCCTACTGTGCTGTTTGCTGACAGAGGCAGTTGTGCTCAAACAACAAGGTTGTTACAGGGCACAGTCAGCAGGTTCGAATATGCAACTGTTGGATCATAAGTCATACTTGCCACTGATTGTTGCGTTGTATCACAGGCTGTGTCATGTATGTTTACGTACGGATTTAATTGCGCTTTATTACTATTTATTATTATTAATCAGGTTCTTGTATCGCACAAAATTATTAATTATCCTCAAAACCATGGGTGGCTGGAAAAAAATAGTCTTCAGTTGTTTGTGAAATGAAATAAGAGAAAGAGAAGTTTCTCTCAAAACTGGTAGTGGTGAATTCCATGGATGAGGACCAGCATGTAAAACGGCACGGAAGCCACACATCTTTTTTTGTAAGTGGGGACAAACAGTTGGCCAAAGGTAGCTGATCTTAAGTTTGTCCTGGTGGGAATAACTGTGAGTGGAATGCTTAAGCCATCAAGTTAGCTTGGTGGTGTGATAGAGTCGTAAAGACGACGAGAAACTGGACTGGGTATTGATTTGCAATAGTCGGTTTTGAGACATCCAGTCGTTTACAGTGGAGATACACTTAGACATATCTGAAGACAGACCAGTAGCTGAATGAACAAGACAAGATGAATATATTTGTAGGTCATCAGCATATGCACGACTATGGTGATTAAATGATGAAATAAGAGAAAGCACAGGAGCGAAATACACACATATATGCATATATATCACTATATTTTCATCAACATCCTCGTCGTTACTGCCATCATCATTACCTTCTTCATTACAGCAATCATCTTCAGCAACAGCAGTTTAAGTCTATGTACTATGTACTGCATGTATTTGGACATTATAATGTTCTGCTACTTTATTTTTTTCTTGCATTTACAGAGTTAAACTATAAATAAAACACATCTGATCTGTATGATCACAGCTAAAGATTATTATGTAGATTTTATGGCTGCAAGTCTGTAATTGTCGATGATGTTTTAGCATTCCTGTGTTGATGATGGCAGTGGTCAATATTAATGTTGATGGACTTAATGATGGCAAAAGTGATTTAAATTTTTTTATGTAACTTGTAAATGTGAACTTTATCTGTTTAGAAAGAAGCGGTACAGTTATTAGCTGTCCTGAAGACATCATGGTGCTAACAAACAGTTCTGACAGGTCACAAGTCATTTCTTGGCCTGACCCAGTTTTTCATGGACCACATGGCGACCTGCTTCCGTTTAGTTGCACTGCTGCAAAAGGGTCAAGGTTCAAAGCAGGAAATTACACGGTCGTTTGTTCCCCGACAGTTGCTTATCAGGGCAGCAACTGTCAATTTAAAATCACAGTGTCAGGTGAAAGATTTTTTTCAATATTTTTCTTAATTATTTTCAGTTTTTTGTATGTGTGTGTGTGTGTAGGTGTGTGTGTGTGTGAGTGAGCGTGCATGCATGTGTATGATCACCATTCATATTCGTAGCAATATCTGAAATTTCACTCTTACATTATGCGAGCGTGTACGAATGAATGCTTGTTCTGCGTTCCACTGGCTTCCCCTAGTGAATTCTGCTATAACATGAACAAATCAGCTATACATGTCATTGGGAAGATCAGATGGTGATGGAGAAGGCTGGCCATCCAACTTCACGTGCTGAAGCTAAGTAGGTTAAGTCAATGACCTTTCATGAACCTGGCTGTCTCGAAATCTTAGATTAATGGGCTGCTCTGGTTATTCTTCTTCAACGTTATCTGAAGAGGCAACTATATTTAGCTGCAAATTAAAACCCTATTGTTTCTCTAAATTTTGAAGAAATCTTTTAGCTAAAGAAGTCTATTTGCCTGAATGATTATTTTAGCGGAAACTATCTGAATGATTCGTTTAGCATAAGTAAATAAATAAGTAATGCATTTGTTAACAAGCCATATATATGTCCATTGATTGAGCGAGGAATCGTAGGTGTGGGTGGGTCACAGTGGTCAGACAACAAAAGCAAGACGATACAAATAGGTCTTAGGCTGCTTTGCAAATATGTCTAGTGAGATATTGTTGTGAGTAATGTAAACACGAATACGACTCCAGATGACTGGTGCAGAATTGCTGAATTAACGGCGCGGGAGTTCAGACCGAAAGTCTGATGTCAGGGAGATACAGATTGTTTTGTGTAGCTGATTGCAGCGATCTGGATGGCTGGTAGCGCTGAAAGCAAGATGCCAGGAACACAAGTTGATTGGTTGAGAGAGTCTTACTTGTCAGTGATTCTGGAGCTGACAGGCAACATGTAGTGATATTTCAGTTGTCATAATCATTCAGCTATCATGATATATTTATGGAGGTAATTATTAGTTTTATTATTTGTGTTATCATAATTGACAGATCATCCTTGTCCCCTGCCTTTTCCTGACCGTACTCCTGTCGGTGGTGACGTAACGTGTGAATCGCACAAGGATCATGTCATGACCTGTTCAACAAAATGTCACGATGGATATGAAACAATAGACCCCACACCCAGAAATTTTCTCTGCTCTTGGGATGGTTCTTGGAATCTTCAGCAGCCGTGGCCGGAATGTTACCGTAAGTCTTTCTTAAATTCATCGTGGGTCTGCAGTTGCGATACATTGGTGTTCCTTAAAGTAATACTTTTAGTTGTAATCTCTGTGACCGTTTTGGTCTTGACAGAAGTCTAAAGGATTGTGCTTATGGAATGCAGCTTTACTTAGAAGAGAGCTCTGATGTCTTTTGTATTATAATAACAGCTCTGTAGATTAGATTACAGGTTGATAATTGCACCTGAGAGCTGAAATGTGAAAGGTGAGGATTGGGTTATGGTTACTGAAGGTTTGTGCTACAGGAATCAGTTATTTAACTAACGAATTGATTGTTACAGTCATTCATCCATTTTTTTAGCATTCATTGATTGTTTCACTATAAAAGCTTTGGAAGAAATACTTGCTATGGAAATTCTTTGATTATTATTTGATTAGAATGAATTCATTCATTGTTTCATTCTTTTCGTCACTGAGTGGTGAATTTGGTTTGATGGGTGGATAACTGTGGATGTAGCTGGGTAGACCATGCAACATGGCTGACACTTTCAGACATGCCAAAATGAACCTGGAAAATGGCCATAAAACTGGTTGTATGTGTTTACATATAATTTGACCTTTGCAAATGATGTGTTGTTGCTGTTGAGCAGGTAGTCGACGACCCCGTCGTGCCATCGTTGCCATCCAAATGGTCGTCACCCTCAACAGTTCATGTAATGAACAAAAAAGGCAAAAGGTTATTGACACGTTCATCGGAAAAGTGAATACAGTTCTGAAAGATGAACACAGCTCATGCAAGCAGTTCTATGAATGTTCAATCCGAGAAGTTAACTTCAACTGCTCAGAATCAAAATCAAGATCAAGACGATCTGGTAGTTTCCTCACTGATCCAACAACTTCTGCTCCAGATCCAACTGAAGAATCTGTGACTCTGTCATCTGAGTCACCGCAGGAAAGCTTCACTTTACGTGTTGTGTTAGAAGGTGCCATCAAACCGGACAATAGATCTGTGATCACGAAATTGGATCAAAGCCAACTTTATCATGTTCTTGACGATGTTTATATTGACTTGGAAAATATGATCAGTGGAGGCCAGTTTTACTGGCAGGCAGACGATCTTTTAGTGACTGCTCTGACGATGAGTGAAGAGAATTCAGAGTTTGTTGGTCTAAACTGTGTGAGTGACGAGCTGATACAAGTGGAGAAGAAGGGTAAAGCTTGCTGTAAGTTTCACTTGTGGTTAAATTCTTTGCCCAATCAGACTCAAAACAGCGACCAGTCTTTGCCAAAGCTCATGATCTAATCTGACCCAGTCGACTATACCCATACAACATGTATTGTCGGTACCTTGATCCATTCAAACCAGTGGCATAGTGACATTTGCCTTTAGCATCTGCATTGAGGGTTTGAATCTTGATGTGAAATTGACAGTTCACCATCAATTCATGTAACTTATAAGTAAAGGTTGTCCAGCTTTCGCTTTGCTGTATTGTTTGCGCTTCAGCCAAAATATCTTTCAACTCCAGAAATTCACCTGCTATAACAAGTATTGATATCTGTTGCAGTTCTAGTGTTCAGCTGGCATTTACTTTCGGGTCACATCGGATGCAGCTTCTTTACTTGAGTCTGAAGATTTTATTTCTGGTTGAATGCACAGAGGTTGAGCAGAGGTGCTTACGAGTGGGAGCTAGAAAAATGTGTTATTACATTACCTTATGTTGGTGTTGTTATTGCTGTAGTGGTCTGTCCTGTTGGTACATATTATCTGAATCGATCCAGTGATGCAGGTGCTGCCTGTGTTCCCTGTCCACTTGGCTTCTACAAAGACCAGGATGGTGGCCAGCAGTGTCGGCCATGTGCGCAAGACAGAAACACCACTCAGTTGGGGGCGAGGAATGCTTCGGAATGTCTTGGTAAACAGGTCTTCAGTTATCCTCTTTTGTGTCAGGAGGCTTTGCTTCTGTGCTACAGTTCATCTTCAGTTGCCGTTCTAAGCAGTTTGTTCATTGGTTTTATGAAGTAACTTACTGACTGATTACTGCATCATAATGTTCTTCTTCAGTATTCTTCCCTTAGGCAGGTCCAAGAATCCAACAATGCCACTCTTCTCTGTTACTGTAATGTATGGGAACAGAAATTTGTCAGTATTGACTAACTCGTTGAATGACGGAATAATTCATTCCTAGTCATTAGTGATCTGTTAATTGTTTAATTGACTGAGTTTTGTATGGACTGATAGGTTTCATGAGTTATGAATGGTTGAGTTGATTCTGTGAGTTGTAGGGTTGGATGATTGATTGTTTGACTGTCTGGCTAATTGGTTTTGTCTAGATCCTTGTACTCCTGGTTATTCATCTGCAACTGGCTATGAACCATGTTTGCAATGCATTCGAGGAACTTATCAGACGGAGAGCAAATCAACGTCTTGTCTTCGTTGTCCACAAAACCAAACGACACTGAGTGTTGGAGCCACAAGCCTTGATGACTGTTTTGGTTGGTCTTGAAACTGGTTTCAGTTTTCATTCTGCTCTTGAATATTTTCTTACACCACATAGTTTCATTCCACAAAACTAAGACAGAGTCAGAGGAAAGGGTTTTTTGCTTCAGTTGATGATAATTATTCTTCACTACTGTAGGAAAGTTTTCACGTTGGCCACAATTTAATTACTGTCTACTGGAGCACTAGATTGAAGATTTGCATGATTTCTGGGTACTAACCTGCATGTGTTGTGGAGCAGAAATAGGCTTTTGTTCCAACCTTGCAGCCACAGGGTGGAAACTGCTGATTACAACCCTTTATTGATGAAAGTTGACTTACACTTTTGCCCTTGGCCATTAATTATTGTACGTAGACTAAGACTAAAGTACTTGTGTGGTGAACCTGATTTGTAGAGAATGTATCTTGTGCTGAGCACAACAGAACATGTGGGCTACATGGGTCGTGCATCCTCAAGAAAGGAGACTTTTCCTGCTTGTGTGATGCCGGCTTTGCGGGTGCAGAGTGCGACATTAACATCGATGAGTGTGAGCACTCGGACTGTCAGAATCAAGGCACATGTATCGATCGAATTGCTGGCTATGAATGCCAGTGCTCATTGAGTTTTACTGGTAACTATCATATTCTGACGGATTTCTTGATCATTGGTATATTATATTATATTGGTATATTCTCTTCTGAATGATTTGTGTTTCTGCTGTTAGTCATTACATATTGGAATATATTTATATGGTGGCTTTTTTAGAACCCTGTGCTGCTGGCTTTGGTTATCCTACAGGTGCTAGTGCAGTGGTTTTTGTCATGGTCTGCTGTTCTGCACCAATCTGTGGAACTTCAGTCAGTGGTGCATGAAAATAAATTTCTGTTTGGTGATGTGCAACACATCAACAAGAATTTGGATGCGGTTTTAAAGCAACAGCTGACATTGACTTATTCCACTTGCACACGCGATACTGCTTGTGACTCAGCAGTCAGTATTTATGCAGTTAAACAATTTTTTAAAATTTGATTAATTTTCCTTATGCTAAAGAGGCTTTGCAGATGTAGACTGGATCGTTTTGACTGTACTGGTTCACAAATAGGTTTTGCTGGTCCCTAGCCAGAAGAAGTTTGAGAATCACTGACTGCGCTGGACTACTT
This sequence comes from Norana najaformis, assembly GCA_964023275.1. NCBI lineage: Eukaryota > Metazoa > Annelida > Clitellata > Crassiclitellata > Hormogastridae > Norana > Norana najaformis. Next base: position 14,693,003 of record OZ029926.1, read on the forward strand.
ACTACTAATGGAGCTGTTGCCATTGTTGTTGCTGATGTTGCAGTACTTGTGTTGCAGCATTTAATACTGCTGCAGCTGGTATTGTTACTCCTGCTGCTTTTGCAATTCTTGCTATTGCAAGTCTTGTTGGTGCAATTCTTGTTGTTGTTGCTTCTGCTGCTAAAGTTATTGCTGTTGAACTTCTTGCCACTGCTGCTGAACTTGAAGTGCTGCTGAGTGAATAATCTCGTTATATTCATTGCTAAGTTTGACTTTTTTTTTGGTTTCCAGGCAGACGCTGTGAGATTGAAGTTGATGAATGCGCATCTTTGCCCTGTCGCAATGGAGGCTCATGTGTCGACGGCAAGGTTTCCTACATCTGTGTCTGTCCTTCTGGATTTTCGGGCTTCAACTGTGAGGAGGATGTAGACGAATGCACTTTGAATCCATGCAAAAATGGCACCTGCCTTGATGGAATAAACCGCTTTACCTGTTCATGCCATCATGGATACACAGGTGTGCTACACTTGTCTTTGCATCAACTTCTGCATTAATGATTACCTTTCTTTGTCACTTCTGATCTTGTAGTTTTCTGCTGAGTTGTTAGTGGAACAAGGTGTCTGTCCATCTGGGAAACTCTTACTGAACGCATATAAAAACTGTTTCATCAGTAGTGCTTGGTATCTCTGGCTACTGTGTGCAGAAATCTTGTTGTATTTTTGCTACATGTTGCTCAGTTCTGCAAATATAAGATTGCTGTGAGTTAACTACATAAAACTTTTCTCTCTTCTCAGGGGCCTTTGTTTATTAGAATACAGTCCTATCCAAATTCCCTTCTAGCTCCTTTCACATGCCTTGAAAACTTAGTTTTCTATACTTGAAAAGATATGTTTTTGCTAACACTTCTTCGTTCAGCCGATGGACATATGGTGTGTTAACATATGCTTACTTACTTACTTATTAGTTTACTGCTGCTCCTGATGTATCCCGGAATGAGCCGGCCGTACAGGTCACCTACAGGGGTTTTAGTCCTGTGTTTCTCAGCATTTTGTTGCATTGGCCTATATATCAGAGTGGTGATAGAATCGATGATGGTAGGTATGAATGTTAAGATTTTTGCTGTTACCATTTCCGTGTTGGTTAAGGAGATGCCACACGTGTCTTGATATCCTCAGGTGACCGCTGTGAGAAACAGATTGACTTCTGCATTAATGAAACATGCTTGAATGGTGGAATTTGCATAAGCTCTTCTTCTGGAACAAGCTGTGACTGTACCAAGGGATATACTGGTAAAATATTATACTTCTTCACATGTGTGGGTGCATGGTTGAGAAACAAAAAAATTTGAAAGACAGAATCAGTAAATCATGAATCTGCACCTGTATACATATAGTTCAAATGTTTGATTCTAGACTTTATGCATTGTTGAATGGATGATCATATTCACTTTGGTGTGTGAACACTGGCATGTCTTGGTGTTCTGAAATCTCACTTAAATCACTTTTTACCAAGACTTCAAGACTGTTCTCTTTCACAAGGTCTGAGGTGGAAGCACTCTGATCAGATGTCTTTATATGGCACTGTATAAACTGAATGGTCTTAATTTCTTGAACGAATGAATGAATGATTTTGTTTGATTGAATGAATGCTTTAGTAGCATAGTAGATTATATAGTAAATTTATAAACATTATTTTTGTATGTATCTTTGTGTGCCTAGTTTAATTATACATGCATACTCATGCATGCACACAGAGTTAGCTAGAATATATATATATATATATACATATATATATATATATACAAACAGTTAATGAAGAAGTGGCATTTTGGTGTAAAAGTATAGTGTAGCCTTTTTGTGACATATAGTTTCTTTTTCTTCTTTGTACATAGGGCTACAGTGTGAAACTGAGATTGATCCCTGTTTGTCGAATCCCTGCCTCAACCAGGGAATCTGTTTTAAGGAGTTGGATACTTTCCACTGCAAGTGTCATCCAGGATTTATTGGTGAAACTTGCTCAGTTGGTAAGTGCATTCACTGATGGTACACGGTGTCGGTCTTCTAGCTTGACAGGAGTTTTGCCAAATGCTTCCAACGAGAAGTCTAGGATTTTATTTATTGCATGATTGGTTTCTTTGTTCTTATTCTTATTTAGATAATAATTTTTGTTTCTAGTGTCTGTAATGTTTTACTTTAGTTATTTATGTCCTTCAATCTTTTTAAGGTATTTTTACACCATTGAACTCTAAATCCAGATGACGTTGTAAGATTGTCATTGTTTTTTTTAGTTAACACTCTCATAGTAGGTAAGGCAACATGTACCCTCCCCAGCTGAAATACCAAAAGCAGTGTTACATTTCTCAAGTGTAATGAAGAAGAGAGCCAGCAATCTGATAATACAACAGTAAAGTAACCTCTACTTGGTGGTGATCTGTTAGTTTAGTTTAACTCTTGCGAGCCAGCAGTCTGATAATACAACAGTAAAGTAACCTCTACTTGGTGGTGATCTGTTAGTTTAGTTTAACTCTTGCGAGCCAGCAATCTGATAATACAACAGTAAAGTAACCTCTACTTGGTGGTGATCTGTTAGTTTAGTTTAACTCTTGCGAGCCAGCAGTCTGATAATACAACAGTAAAGTAACCTCTACTTGGTGGTGATCTGTTAGTTTAGTTTAACTCTTGCTGTAACTCTAACTTTTACTCTTAAGCCAGCTGTGAAAGTTAGTGCTTACTGCTTGTTCATAAGACCTTTGCGAATGACATTCATGCTTTACTTTTAAGCTGCATCTCCAGACTTTGACCTCGTCTTTCCTGAGCCATCTGTTTCCAACTATGTGATGGTGCGGCTGAGACTGAATGCGTCGTCGTGGCTACGACAGATGACCGTCTGCACCTGGATGCGGACTGCGGATGTACTGAACTATGGAACCATCTGGTCATATGCTGCTGACAGCAACTGGTTGACGGCTGACAGTGCCAACGTCCTGACAGCCTATGACTATGGAGATCTTAAGGTTAGATTTCTCTGCCATAAATTGTTACTTTAATCTTTATTACATATCAAACATTCTTTCCTTTGAATTACATTTGGGTTGCTACTCATCGTCATACATCTGATTTGGGGTTAATATACTGCACTGTTACCACAGATTGACTAAGAAAACTTGCAGCTTGATTTTTTTATTCTTTTACGTGATTTTTTAATATGTTTTAGATTGAAAACACTTTTGATTAATGCTATTATTATAAAGTTGAAGCTGTGAAAGTTACTTGTTAGACTTGTATTTCCTAACAGCCACGCTCGTTGAGCCCACACTGGACCTTTAGCTGGTCCCCAAATGCCACTGGTGGCACAGCGTGGGCCCAATGACTGTGGGTGTCTGGTTTAAGACTTTCTGCAATTTCTTGTTTGTTTGTGTGTGATTTGGGCTGTTCTGGTGAAATAGCTATGAGACTGATAATAGCGTTGTAGTACAGAACTTCTAGAAATTATTATCATACGTGTTTAAACTGGCTTTGTTTCTAGTTCTATGTGAATGGCCACATGGCTGCGACAAATATCTCACTTAACAACGGAAATTGGCATCATCTCTGCCTGACGTGGAGTGGTGAAACGGGTAAATGGGATGTGTATGTCAATGGTACACTAAAGCGATCGGGTTACGACCTTGCCAGAGGAACATACATTAATGCCAATGGATACTTATTTTTAGGTGACTAGCTTCTAAGAATGTTTTGCTATTTGTTTATTTTTTTACTGTACCTGTAATTGTAACAGAACTTTTGTATAGTGTCTGTTTAGTAGCTACTTAAATATAACAGGCTGTCAGAGGCTCTGATACATTTATATAGCTCTGTTGTCATCGGTTAATGGCACAAGCTTGTGTTAAAAATGTCCACATGGTCTTTACACCATAACCATGTATTTTTGTATCAACACATTTATGTAGTGCCTTTATGTACCTCAATAAAGTGCTGCAAACATGATTATCCAACAGATCTGAGCCAGTGCATTTTAGATATTGTGTAAAATGATGTGGCACGGAGTAATATGCAACAGAATGCATATGCAATGGCAGGCTGTTCCGGGAGGACAGTCCAACTCGTGAGAAGGCATGATGGACTCAGGTTTAAGTGCAAAAGTGAACCAAGTTAAGAAAGCGTTGAATCTCGGTGGTAACTTGGAAATCGAAGACACAGTGTGGTCTATTGTTGCATTTAATTAAAGATAGTAACTAAGTTTTATTGCCATCTTTTCTCTTAATGCAACTTTAAAATAAAAATTTTATATTGTCAAGCCATGCACTTAGATATGCTGGAGTGTTTCTCCTAGTGACACAGAGTGGAAGTTTTGGGCATCTCTAATGATAGTCAGCATGCAAGAATCTTGAGAACATCTCCTTCAGATGCAACTGTGAAACTTCTTCAGTTGATCTATTGTTATTAGGTAGTGGTGCTATATAACTTCAAAAATACTTGCACAGTAATAACTAGTATGGTTCAGTAGAAATATCCTACAACCTTACTTTAACATGACTCACCTCTAGCAGTGAGCCTGATTTTATGTATTCACTAAAGCCTCTTTATGCGGCTGTTTTTGGGAGTCCTGTAAAGTCCCCCCTTATAACAAGGCTGTGTTATAATATGGTCATTTTCTGTAGCTCAACTATATTCGGGATCCATGTTTGTAACTGTTTTATCAGAAGCCATGTCATGAAGAGGCGTGTTTTAAAGAGGGTGTGGTGTACTGGTTTGTTTTAAGGTCAAGAACAAGATAGCATTGGAGGAGGTCTTGATATTCATGAGAGCTTTGTTGGTGAAATGACCCAATTCGCTTTCTTCGACGATGCTCTGAAGCTTGATGCCATTGCCAGCTTGTCTTTTGTCGGCCCAAAAGGATGCAGGGCCGACATCCCGGGCAATGTGGTATCATGGACAAGTGTTCTAGACAACATTAAAGGAAATGTCATCATACGAAATACATCTTGGTGCATGGGTAAGAGCTTGTGGCTTATGAAATTGAAGAGATCTATCAGCTGTTCTGTCAGTCATTTTATTGAACGAAGATGATGAATTGGTTGTTTTCGCACATCGTGCTTGTTTTGGCAGCAAAGTTTGTCATTTGTGGAGTTTGCTTAGTAAGTCACACAGTTTCAGATGACTACTTGTTTTGGACAGTATTCTGAAACTCACGACTGCCATTTTGAGTACCAGTAGGTCTACATGTAAGCAGGCTGGCCTAATCCCAGTTGGATGATGTTGAACTGAGACTTACATTTGCCCCATGTAACCAGGATATCACAATTTCAGTGATGCATTGGTGAGCCAGGTTCTTTGGAGTGGCATCAACCAGCTAACTGAGAGGCCTGTCATGCACTGACCTACTGATCCAGTTACTGATGAGTGCCTGTCATAAACAGGTTTGATAAGAGTGCAAGATCTCTGAAAGAGAGGTATTCTACCATCAGCATTGGGAGTAATTCGTTGGTTGTTATCATTTTCCATCATCACTGGAATGTGGACCGGGATATGGTGTCAGTTGCCAGCCCTGGATGAGACTTTTGGTTGGATTATGAGTGTGTGTGAGAGCCCATGCATGGGGCTTTCCCAGCTGTATGAGTTTTCATTCCTAGTGGATGAACCTGTTGTTCCTGACAAGCTCTTACATCGTTTAGGTTATACAGAAGCGCCTTTGAGAGGTTAATGCCGTCACCTATTTGTATTCCATGATGTAAATAGGTGACCTTCATAGCGGAACTGTTTGTTCCTTTTAGGTCAGCACATTGGCACCACTGTATGTGACAGACTATGATTGTATTTGTTAATTATTTTGGTGATCAATAAATCACTCTCTCTCTCTCTCTCTCTCTCTCTCTGTCTGTCTCTCTCTCTCTCTCTAGAAGAGGGTGTAGAAATTTTAAGTTACATATACACGTGAACATTGAATTGTTAATTTCATTGCTTTCTCATGTCTTTGTTTACAGATGTCAACGAATGTAACTTTGAACTCTTAAACAAGTGTGCTAGCAATAATAGCCGCTGCCAAGACACTAAAGGCTCGTTCACCTGCCTGCCATGCACGTCTTTCGAGTGCCCTAGACTGCACGATGGTTCATGGCTCTGCGCCACAAACCCATGCCAGAATGACGGTACTTGCCGGCCAGATTCTGGTGGCTACCGGTGTCTATGTGCACCTGGCTACACTGGTCGACACTGCTCTGATGAAACTGTTCACTTCTCTTGTGTTCCAAATCCTTGCCAGCATAACGGTTCTTGTATCAGTTCAGACGGGGAGTGCCGCTGCATTAAACCGTGGACTGGCCGGTACTGCCAAGTGCTCTACCGTCCAACATGTGATGCCAAGCCCTGCTTCAACAATGGAACCTGCTTTCCAAATGCGACGCATGGTTACCATTGCCAGTGCCCTGCTTCTAGCGAGTCTTTTGGCAAAGACTGTGAGACCCTCAGAGCCTGTGCTTCTTCCCCTTGTCAGTCCGGAGGGACATGCATCGATGTCGACGGTTCACAAGAGTACCAGTGTGTCTGTGCGCCAAGTTTCAAAGGCCGCAACTGTGAAGTTTCAGGTTTGATATTTTCTGTACAGCTTCAAACTTTTTTAAAATTATAGGATAAAGTGAATCCCCTCAGTCCAGTATTCATCATCAGTAGTTGTGCATTCGCATGAATAATATGACATAATAATTTTTTTGAGGAAAACATAAAATAATTAAATAAATTCTGACATGAGGAGTTTGGCAGACAGATCTAAATAAATTCAATTAAAATACTAAAATTCTCTCTGTTGCTTGTTTCTCAGCTGTTATGGTTATTTGTGGTGATGCATGATTGTCTAGTGGTATTCTTGCCAGGGCAGAAATTTTGGCTGCCCTTTGCACCCCTAGGCAACTCGGCTATGTTGAGTACGCTGACACTAATTGTACCTGTCAGTGGGAAGATCAGGCAGCAAGGGAGAGGAATGACCACCGCCCTCATATGTCGAAACTAATAAAAATGAAGTTGCTAACGCTTCATACCAATGGCTACCTCTAAGGGAAGCTTACTGGGCTGCTTTTCTTCGTCTCTAGGGTTATTTACATGTTCATTATGTGGCTTTGAAATTACCAGTTTTATCTATTATGTTACATAATATGGTATGTGTAATTATTTTGCAGCTTGTGTAAATGTTGACTGTAAGAATGGTGGAACATGTGTAATTGTCAATGGCAGATTTGAGTGCAAGTGCAGCAGTGACTACAGAGGCATTTATTGTGACCTCCGTCGTAACACAGGTGAGTTTTACTATGAATATTTATTTCTCAGATACAAGTGTCTGGACATAGCATACAATAATGTGGCTAGAATGCACTGTGGCATAGACCCAGGCGGTTGTATTGTATTGCATTTGATAAATTATATAGTGCTTCTTACAGAACAAACTACTCAGAGGCTCTTCCAGCAGGAGTACCCCGGGAAATAAGGACTTCTTTAAACAACGAGCTGACTAAGCTCTATCACCAACAGTGACCCTTGCACGAAACGATAGCTAGAGTTCATTCCAGAGAGATGGACCAACAACAGCAAAAACCCTCTGCTGTTATGGAGATGGACAGAAGTCTGGCTGTAGGACAAATGCTTTAGTATTGGTGCTACAGACATTAAATCTGCATTTGCTTTAATGGAGTGTGTGTGCATCTTTTCGTAAAGTGTTTAACTTGCTTTCTCAGTGCATTAATATCTCTGTGATTCCCGCCTCAGAAGGATTCTTAAAAACTCTTAATAATCTAGATGTTTGACAAGGATCTCACACCACCTGTTATGTGCACAGAATGGGATAATGCATCATGATTTGCCAACAGACAGACAGTTTAGAGACAAAGACAGACAAACAGACACATACATGATAGTCGATTGGATAAAGAGCTCAGCTTGTAATGCGGAGAGTATGGGTTCGAGCCTCCTCTGAGGCATTTACTGTGTATGGACCTTGAGCAAGTCCTTTGCCCGCCGTTGCTCAGCACCATCGATTGATGCTTAATCATTAGATAGTGGCGCTTAATAAATGCTGAAATAATAATTTTATTATTAATAATAAAAATAATAGACATTGTCTTTGTGACATTTCTTAAACTCTAAGGCCAGCAGACATGCAGATGAGGACTGACCTTTTGATATAGGCCTACAAAGAATCTAATATTTTATTCAATGACTTGTCTATTCCTAACTGTTAAGTCATAATGTCTGGTCTGTTCCTTTTCTTAGTTATGTGTAGTCTTTGTGGCTCATTTGTATAAGTAATTTAGTTGCCTTACTAGACACTTGCCTCGACTTTCATGTTGAAATTTTCCATTTACATATTTTGCAGAGGTTAAAGTTTATCACGTTATTGTGAAACTTAATGAGCAGTACAATAATCGACTGCCATACAACGAGGCATTCAAGGCATCATTTCTGCAACAGGTTTGGTCACCATTCCGATTCATAATCTAATTGTCTGTTATGTTCGGTGCTGTATAGTATTTTTAGGCAATGCATTAGGCCATTAGGCCTTTTTTATCTCTGCATCCTGAATTGCAGTTAAGGGGTAATGTGTGAAAAGGTGGCAGTTTATTGTATAAGCATGCAGTCCCTTGAAGCTGAAAAATATGATGGTAACAATTTGACGATTATATTTTTTATTACTGGTACATCAAATTAAGGCATATACCCTTGTTACTGATGGCATTGCTCAACAATAAATTGCTATTCAAATGAAAATTATGAACAGCTAATCAGGATTCTAACCTCAGACAACACAGTAAAGGCATGTATGCTAACATTTGACCAGCACACCTGCTGGTGTTGCTTCTGTCTGTTCATTCTTAGTTGTTACTATAACACCAGGACTTTATCATTATGACTTTTGAGTACACTGATTAGTACACCACTTAATATAGGTTGGTTTTCTGCTGTACTTTTCATCCGTTGATTCACTGATATTTGTTCGATTTCAGATTCATCGTCTTTATACGCCAGAATTAGGCAATGGCCGCTTGTCTGCAACAGTCAACAGCATCAGGTACAAGACCTTGTTTTTCGCAATGCTATTTATTAAGATGAGGTGAGGAACTACTCAGCTTGTGGACTGAACCGTGTGGTACACAGCAACTTTAGGCAACATGATATGCCTATTGCAACTTGTTGACAGTGGTCACTGGCATAAGGAAATATCCAGCGAAGAGCAGAACCTCAAACTCCAAAGAATGTATAGATAGAGTTGTGGCTACGAAATACCATGATTTACATGATACCATGATGTGACTGAAATACCATGATTTACAATTGCAGCAATTCAAGGGATATCAGACGAAGAGCTTTACCAGAATCCAGTGATTGAAATATGTTGTCAAATGTACACGTGAGACCAGGTGTGATTGTTTTGTAGCACTTATAGGCAACCTCGCGACATGGCGGTCTATTTGGTTAGCATGCTAGGATTGCAATCAAAAGATCGCGGATTTGCACCTGCCGATCAGACTCCGTGCAACAACCATGGGCAAGTTATTTGTGCACTTGTCCCTGTCACCAAGCAGTATAATTTTGTACCAGTGTTAGATGGAAAATAAACGGCAAATCCTGCAATGCACTGGCCCTATGACTGGAACCTTATTCGTCCATTGCCAGCTTGAGGGCTAAAGTACGGAAAATGAGCACTCTCATATGTTCCTCTATGGGACATGGGAGCTTTACTTTTTTACTTTAGTTATGATTGATTGTGATTATGATTACAGGGAAGGAAGTGTTCTTGTTGACTTTGATATGACACACTCTTACTACCTTGATGAGACAAATCCTGGTGCAGAGGTAATGAAAAACATCTTGGTGAAGGAGCTAGAAAGAGGTCAACTGGGAGTCTACAATGCCACTCTTGAGGGATTTGTGTTTGAGACAAAAGCAGGTAGGCTTTTCTACCTTAAAGTGAAACTGCCCTTACTCTAGATGCGGCTTAGGGAGCGTGGTTTCCTTTAGTTCTTTTACATACAGGCGATTAGGAACATATCAAGAATTGCAGTCATTGTAGCACTGGTACTATCTCAACAGGAGATTTACTTCTGAATAAACTGAATGCTTAACAGCAACATAAAAATTATACTGTTCTAGGATCTAGGATCCCCATTTAGCACCATACCCTTTGTTGCCAGGCAAGTACTCAACCAATCAGCTCCCATATCGCATACTCAGCCAATCAGTTCCCATCTCACGTATTCAGCCAATCAGTTCCCATCTCACGTATTCAGCCTATCAGCTCCCATCTCATGTACTCGGCCAATCGTCATACATAGGATGCAGGATCAGCAATTAACAGATTTTTTTATCTGTATTTCTAGACGTGAGCACATCCAGCGTGGCTCTTTATGCTTCTGTCATCGTTATCGTTATCATCATCGTTGCTGTAGTCATTTCAGTTCTTATTTGCTGGTACATAAAAAGATACCGACCTTCGAGGTAGGCAGTGTTTTTTTTAGTTATGCTTAATCTAGAACTTTTCTAACTCAGTGCAGCAGGGCTGTGTTTCTGCCAAACTTTTTTCAAAATTTTTAATTGTCTTAGGTAATGAGATGCCGTAAACCGTGTGTGCGCATCGAGCCCAACTTAACAAACTTTCGTTAATAGTTTATTCATGTGATTGCTTTCATTTATTTTACTTCAAGTTCAATCTTTTACAAAATTTCTTTGGGGTTGTCCACGGAAACAGTGGCATACGTTGGACGCCTAACTTGTCCTTGTGCATTTGGCATTACCCGCTGCCTGTCCTCCTTTGCAGATGCCTGCACTCCAACAGAATACGAATACTAAGGCCTAGATTAGGATACCCTGTTGATCTTGCAGCACTCACTGTGTTACGGGATGGAGTGCTTTAATACTGCCACTTCCAGCAAAGAACTACTGACATCCAACAGAGTACGGCCTTCTGATATCTGACTCAAGTTAGTGTTTAAGGCACAAACTGTACTGAAATAACCATTTACCAAATTTTGATATGGACTTCTGCACTGGCCACAACCCCCGCCCTTGTCTGCATTTTGGGTGATCCTCCCTCCCTTTTGCGGACGTCCTTTACGGACTACCTCTTTAGAGGATGACGTCTCATGTCTTGCTTTTGAAATGTTGTCTATTCTGAGCTACGAAAAACTTACTGATTTCTGCCTTCAAGAACAGCAGTTCAAGAATCCGCAGTTACTTCATTTTGCCTGTCTGTAAATTATAGAAAGACGCATAATAAGCTGACCAATCCGATGAGGGTGAGCAACCCTATGTACCATGGTGATTTCTCATTATCGTCTCCAGCTCCTCGCACTCACATTCAGGGTGAGCAATTTGTTTTGTTGATATTCTTGTTTTTATAAAATTTTTACAGTTTTGTCTATTCTGTGAGTCACAGACAAATTGGCATAGTAATGATGAGCCAATTGACAGTCATTCCGTCATAGAGTTTCTACTTTTTTGTTTAAGACTTTTTTCACTTTAGTTTCTATTGACATTTTATATTTTACTTAACAGTACATATTTGTTTGACTCTGTGTTGCACCCTTGCATCCTCGCAGGATGGAAAATAAGCAGGTTAGTAATAATAATTTAATCATCATGCATGGACTCAAACTTTCTTGCTCACTGATCGGCTTTCCCATATATACATGTACAGTCATCACCTGATTGGCTGGAATATTTGAACAACCGATGTACAAGCAATTATTTGCCAATCTTACAATTTTCTAGAGGACCTCTACTGTGAGCCGGGAGACTTACTGCCGTATGCCACTTCTGAAGACTCGGATAAGGACAGCGATCCAGGCGCCAGCTGCCAACCAAACAAGCGCAAGAAGAAGAACTGGCATCTGCGTCAGAGCATCCCACTGCCTCCAAAGCCAGACGAAGGAGCACAGGCATCCTCCTTCTGCAGTGGACGCTCCCTAAATGAAGAGAACCGTGTCACACCACCGCCTCCGTACTACCCATCACATGGCCATGGACCCAACCAGGCACCCATCCCTCCAAACAGAGACCTGCCTAGAAATCCAACCCCAGCATCGTCCCGACACAAATATGCCAATGAAGCTCATCTGGCTGCCAACTCGTGTTACTTTGTGCCGCTCAGTGACGAGGAGACTGAAGTCGTCAAACATCCAGAAGCCATCTCCGACAATCCGGCATTCGAGATGGAAAGTGCCTATTTGATACCACACCAACCCACGGAAGAGCAAAAAAATGCAGCAGAAATCATTGAGATGACGTACCTGGCACCGGTACGTGACACATGTGCAGCTGATGATGAGGCTGGAGCAGCCACTGTGACAACCAGCGATGTGGATATGTGCAATGGTTCAAATGTCGTGTATGCCATCCGAAGCGCATCATGTGAAGCCCCGGTACCAAGCAGTGCTACAGGAACTTCCCAATAACAAACAGATTAAATACAAATGGTTGCACGTCATTAGGTTTCCACTTGGATGGATATATCTCTCTCTTGGCTTTTTATGGTTGTGATTTTGGAGACCTTACACAATTTGCATGTGATTGGCTGATGCTGTCAAGTTTAAGACCCAGCAGCCAAGTTCAGTTCATGTGCCTGTTGGAAGGACCTGTGTATATAAAACTTCATTACCAAACACAAGTGTAGCACCAATTAAGTTTAGATATTGGGTTGAACTCCACGATGTTGCATCACTAATTGTGTAGACTGAACTCCATGACATTGCATCACTTTGAATAAACTAGAGTTGACCAAAGGATATCATAGGTAGCAAGATGCAGATTACTGACAGTTGGAAGTTTCATGGAAACGTGGAAAGCTTTTACCACAGGTGGTACTGCTTCTGTGGTTCAAATCCCGGTGTATTGTGAAACAGGCAGAAGTCTTCAGTGTTTAGCATTGGGACGTAGAGTATAATTGTCTAAGAGCCACATAATATCACAAGTATTCCTTGAAAACACTTCTAAGACCCAGAATTTTATCACCTACATCATTTTTGTCTGCATGACAGCAACCTGTGAAAGTTAAGTTGAATAGTTGGAATAGCAGTTTTTAGATCAGACAATATATAGTGTCATTAAAATGTTAAAGAACTACAAGGTAGTTGTGTACTTTGATTATTTAATAAAATTGTGAAGCCTAGGTTCATAGACCAGTCTGTTTCAAGAAAATGATGTGCGCTCCTCATCCAACTGCACCCACCCACCTTTAAACAAAAACTCATTTTCAACAGGCAACAGAACAAGGCTGGAAAAGCTCATACTTGTAGATGGAAAACCAGAGGAATGAATGGCTATCCTGTTAAGTATCAATGCTTTCATGCTGAACGGTGGAAGCTAAGAGTTCTTGCAACTGTTTTTCTTCTAAATTTATTCACCTGCCACTAATTGTGTATCACCAGTGTCAGAGCCTGGGTTGTCATCTTCCTTGACTGCGGGTGTGCCCACGGGAATGTACTTAACTCGTCGAAGTTTAATCGGTTGCATGGTGCGCATCTGTCCATCCCACTCTCTAAAATAATGAATATAAAAAAAAATGGAAGATAACCAAAATAGGCCAAAACACAAATGGGCATAACATATGTTTAAATCCTTTGAATCTATATCATCCTTGCTTCAATAAACCAGAATCACTAACATCACAAAAAATGTGAAAAAAGCAGATCAAAATCACACTTGCACAATTCCCTACTTGTACATATAACTCCAGTAATGGAACTGTATAATCGAAGCTTTAACATATTCTGCCTTATATATCTTAAAATATGCTCAAGCAAATGGGAAAATTAAGGCAGTTAACTAAAAGCAGTCATGTTCTTTACACCAATGATTTGTTTTGGAAAATCAAGGCATTTAATTACTAAGTATTCAGGCAGCCAAGTCTTGCCACTGATTACTTCAGCAGTTAGGCATTCAATTAGTAAATGAGTAATACAATACCTAAAGACAGCCAAGTTCTTGCCATTGAGTACATCAGGAATTTCTGAAATAAAATAAGAACGTGGTGAGAATATGCAGATGAAACAAGATAAACTTCTTTCACACAACAATACATCAGTTAAAAGCATTAATAGACGCCACGACCATGCATGAGAAAAAGGTCCCAAAGTTAGTCAAAATCAGGTCTGCATATTTATATTCCTAGCTGTGTTAGCTATCAAACTAAGTTCTGATGCAGTTTTGATGATCATGTTAAACTAATCAACTGAAACAATCTACTGAACACTGTTATAACTGATAATGTTGATGAATAAATGACTTCAGTGATAGTGACAAGTCTGATGGTGAAGATTGCAAAACACTTCCTGCAAAGTTTAGGGTATATGTTCACAGCAATAAGGACATATTTAATATTTAAAGAACTTTCAATGCGTTTCATAAGAAGTGCTCAAAGTTCCAGTTAAAGCATGATGATCTACTACCACTGATATAAATGCAGATGAAGATCTGCAGTTCAATTATCTTCTAATTAAAATTAACAATAATTCATTAACAATTCCTCATTAAGTGCATAGCTCAACAATAGCATACCAATTTAAATTTGCATGCCTACTACCGCACTTTATTCTCCTTGCTGCAGAACCAAGCCAAATGGCTCAACAATGGCTGTGTGTTGCAGGAGGTGAATTGATTGTGCAAATAAAAAATTCACTTACCCAGACCAATACTTTTGAATTCATTTGATTCTTTCTCAATCATTAATTTTTTTATCTCAATCTTTGTTGATCGATCATTGACAACTCGCATTAAGTGAGTTTTAGTCTTGTTTTCTTCTTCATGTTCTTTTAATTCATCATCAAAACGGTTGAGGTAACTGTCATAGGCAAGAAGACCAGATATTATAGTATCACACAACACTTTCCAACGAACATCTCAGATTGATATAGGTTAGCCAGCTCCACAAATGTGAAAAAATAACAAAATATAAAAATAAAATATCAGAATTAAATATACAAATAAGAGGCGACCATAAAGCTCTTATTTTACTAATGCTCAATAACACTGGAATTCTCTTGATTACATCATCAATTATATTACATGTTATACACAACCATATCAAAAATGAATGTAGCAATAGTGTACAAAATTGAGCTTACCGATCAATCAAGTCACATGCCTCTGCCCTGGAATAAGATGATTTGGATGGGTCCAAGTGAGCCAGAAACCATGTCAGCTTGTCGCCTATCATTAAAAAAATTGAAAAAATTATAGGTCATTTGCTAAATAAGAGAAGTGTACTTAAACTCGAGGCAGGAAACATGCGGTGTGGCAAAAAAGTAGCAATATATGTCTAACACTGCATGTTTACTGTTCTGGATCAACAGCAATTTTTACTATAATCTTAGGCATGTACAAGCCATATAATCTAACACGATTTTCTGTAGAACTGTTATCATAATGCACAAGGCATCAATCAATGGTTGTATTGACGTGAAACCACTAAAAGCAATCACAGTCCATTAAAAAAATCCAAGTAGTCAGAGACACAAGAATATAGGCCACACATTGTAAGCACAACTGGAAACAATGCATTTTGAGTCTGGATACGAGTAACAACAGAGAACTGGCAGGAAGAACATATTCCAGATGCTTGATATGTAATAACTTGTAAACCCCTATGCAAAGGTTGGGTTGCATTTTTACAAACTCAAAAACTGGAACTGTTCAGGAAATCTGGTCACCAATTCCATTAAAGTAGTCCACTACTAGGGAAGTATTAGTTTATTCAACAATTTGCCATTACTTACCTTTGCTTTTTGTTTTTTCTGACCTTGTAACCTTATTCCCTTAACATATTTAGACTACATTTCTGAGTACAATATTTTCAAAAATCATACCCAAGGCCTCCACTTTCAGCTTTTTCTCTTTTTGCCTCCTAAACAGACAAGAACAGAAATGTAAAGTCCCTGTTCCACCACTGAAGCAAAGTCCAGTAAATAAACAAGTGAATCAACCAAAACAGAGTTTTGCTTATTATTATCAGAATTATCAAGAGGATCTAACAGGCCATTTGATGTTTCTACAGCGCATACCAGTAATTACCATACTCACATAACTCAAAGTATCAACATATCAAGTATCAACATATCCTGCTGTTCTGTTTACTACAAATGCCAGAATTAAACAAGCATATATAAATACTGGTGTACTGAAAAATATATCCTACACAGGATGTCCTACACCTAAAGATACACTCATGGCATATCCGGTTATTTAACACACACATTTCAATAACATGTACATTCTTTAACTGATCTGTTTTATTATTTTGTATTTTTATCAGTAAGTGTCACAGTTTATTTACTTGTTAACTTTTTCATCACGATGCAGTTGTCTTGACAGCTGAGCTGCAACACGACTGTTTGGATGCACAACTTTTTCTACCTTTTGAGCTTTCGGCTAAACGTAAACAAAATTATTACGACAGCCCAGCTACCATCTAAGCCAACAAGTAAGGTAAGCCAGACTTTTTCATCTGAACAACTCAAACGAACTAGTTCGTTGAAGCTAATTTTAAAAAGAAATTGAATCCATTCATCACATATGTCGCTTGATTTGGTAACAGTTGTAACACACATGCTCCAGCCACATTCCAACTGGTCAAGTGGAGATCATTTTTAGTAAAGCGGCCCAATTTTGGTAATTTTTAACTTAAGTGCCCAAAATTTAATGACTAACAATATTGTAAACACATACAAACTGAGGAATAAATTTCAATAAATAAGCTTAACATGAGGCTACTGAAATCAAAAAACAATAATATATCATAGATTAACACAGCACTGTGCCACATGTAAGTAAAACTTGCTTCAGGTATTACTATTGCTCATGGGTGCACCCTCATTTCTACATAAGTCTAGGGAATTCTATTTACCAACTCCATGTGGTAATCTCTCTGTTTAAACATCTAACATAAACGGAACTTTCTAGATCCACACAAAGATGAAAACGAAGATGAAATAAGCACAAAAAACTTGGAGAGCAAGCATTACATGCAAAAAGGACGTGCATTTAATTGTGAAAACGTTTTCTTGAACATTCTATATGTGTAGCCAAAACTTACACAATTGCATAATTTCTTTTACGCAATAAAAGGCTTTCGCAAATTTGTTTATCATGCTCATTACTCACTGATTACTTGCTTGCTTATTTACAGAAAAATTGTTATATGACGCTTGTAGTGCTCTATTCTCTCGCAATCGAGGGCGGCAATATTGATAAATGTGATCGGCCGCAGGCAGGCCAAAGCGGAATTCTACTCCGATTTCTTAATGGATAATTTCTGGTGGGCCTGCGTCAATCCATTTTCTATCGCAATCTGGGGTGAACACACTGACTCAAAGTCAGATTTTACCCTTTAGTCTTTCCTCAAATTGCTTATGCTGCTTCTAGAATTAATATTAGACAGGAGCTCATTCTTCACTCAGTACTACAGAAAACTGTCAGACAAGGACTCTTCTAAAAACGGTAGTCTTAGTAACTGTTTTATTGGATAAGCTTATTTCAGAAGATGGCCTGAACTTTTCTGTAATCAAGTCAGAAGAGTACTTCATAAGCATCCATGTGGTGTCAGAAGAAACTAAGAACACGTAGCTTTTATTTTTGCGTTGAATAGATTGGGCGATAATGAAGGAGAATCTCTCCTTGTGAACGCTAGTTCCAAATAAACAACAGCATGAAATATTTCTTTGCTAGGAATAGATACTATTACATACTCGTAAACTAACCATGATTTTACGACTAAACAACAAAAATAGTATGTAAAACACTTTCACGACTTAAAACGTGAAAACAGCACATCCAAGGACTAGAAATAACAGTTCTGTTGTGAACACAGGTAAGTAAGTAAGTAAGTATATACAGGTTATATACGCTCACATTGTACAAATAGACAATTGTTGTAGTTAAGAGTTACTGTCTTTGGATACCGACACTATATCAAGCTTACTACTGACCAATCTCGAACTTGGATTTGTTTCTAAACGTTTTGAACACTGTTAAAAGTAGCCTGGAGGCATATCGGTCTTTAAACTGCTTACTTCTCCGTTTCCAGTCAGCAGTTCGCAAATTTCACTCCACTGAGACAGCTCTTCTCTCCGACTACAACGAAAGTATCTGCTTCATGTACAAATAAATAGCCGGAGATTGTTTCAAACCATTTCTTCAACAATGGATAGGCCCTTATACGAGCGAAACATGATGCGAAAGAGCTCTCTGCAAGTAACCGACTGATTAAGGTGAAGATGTTAGTACCAAAGATCTTAGAGTCGTAGACTAAGATCTTTGTTAGTACCAAGGAAATGATCAAAACAACTTTTGAGAAGATGAGTTGGAACTGTATCTAGGAGACACTGTTTGTGAGGAGATAAAAAAGGAGTGACCGAATTTCATCTAAAGCTGCGGGAGTAAGGGAATCAAGAGTGGGTGGGCAATCAAAAGATTATAAGCCATTTAATAGAGAATTTCAGCCTGATGTTGAATATCATGTCACCAAAGAGTTAATGAAAGTATCAGCCAAAGCGGATGGCGAGTTGATCTTGGGTGTAATAAATATAACCTCCATGGGTTTTATAACGTAAAGTTCGGCCTATTGAAGCTGAAAAAATATTTTTCAACAGTTTGCGGTATTTACTTTTTATGTATTTATTTGGGCTACAAATGGGCGACAACTATGTAGGCGTCAACTTTCGTAAATATAGTGTATAGTAGTTTTTGTCTTAAATAAGGTGTTTGTAATTTAATTTGAGAAAATTACTTCGAAAACTACGTTAAAATAATAATAAACTGACCAGTTTACCATAAAACATTTCCTTCGGGTTCTTTCTAGAGCTTAATTTGCAAAGTGCACTACGGCGAAGAAGACGCAAAAATAAGCGTCTGTAAAATTCACTCACTCGCTCACTAACAATTAAATAAGTTAATAACTATAGTAATTTGATGACTAGTGAGTAATCGGGCCCGACGGCTCTTTTATTCACTCTTACCCGTCGTGGCTTCTTACCGTATTACATAGATCAGTGCGCGATAGGCCCGGGTCGGGATCGAGCCGGGCTCAAATTTCCGCCAGGAAGTTTTTTCGCCAGTAAGATGTTTCAAGATTTGCCCCCGTGCAACTCCTAGCGAAACCGGCCATAAAATGAGTATATATGCTAGTGTGGCTACGTGATGGTCAGTTCATTAGCAAGCTTGATCTGTAACCTGAGTGCGGGTTTGAGTCTGTTGAGCGACTCCATGTAATGATCCAGGACAACTTGTTTGTGCACACATTAATTTGGCACTTGCTTAAGCTGGGAAGTTACTGGCAAGTACTGCGATGCACTGGTTCTGCATTGATGACTTTGGGATTCACCCATTACTGGTTTAATGGTCAAAGAGAAGGTAATGAGTGCCTCCCTTGCATTCCACTATGGAAGCTTTACTGTGGGTAGGAAGATGTGTCCATGACAATGGAGAAGCCTGGCGTTCCGTGTAACTTGTCGGGGGTAAAAACTGAATTCGCTGAAACTTCATACCGATGGCTGCATCTTGGGGTTAGCCTAAGCAACTGCTTTTCTTTCTCATATGTCCACCTGCTGGCAAAATTTGCCACAATGCTGGAACTGGCAATAATGACCCCTCCTCTTCTAATCCAGTTCAGTGACTGGAACGGATAGATTCAGGGAATACAATCCAGCCATAGCACCCCATTTGATTTAGGAGGCCACACCACTGAGGCCCTCTAAAAACAGTATGGCTGAATGTTGCCCACAGAAATTGTGCAGTATAAAACAGTCGGACGTCCTTTGTTATTGTTTTCTTGATGTCAGTTGTGTTGCTGAGATAGTTTGCACTGTGTTTAGTGTTTGTCTGTTAATGCTTTCTTCAGAAACATGACAGTTGAATACGTGCAGAGCTTAACCACGGTTAGTGTGGCTGGTCTCTTCAACCTTCTTTTCAGGTATGCATCATTTCTCTATTCAAACTGCAAAATGTTCTCACAAGATTTCCAAATAACATCAACGAGTGAATCTTAGCTAAAGATTATGACCAGTCCGAATGCCTGGAGGCCTGACAACTATGCATGTGTTGCTGACATTGAGTTTCCTCTTGGAATTTTTCTTTATCTTTTCTAAATCTTCTGAAAATTCCGGTTGAGCAGAGTTGAGCCTTTGTAAAGCCTGATCATGGTGTTGTCATATGTGAATTATGACCCCTTTTAGGTATGTTAATGTAATAATTATTTGTCATGTACTTAGATTTTTATTATTTCTTTGTGATCTGAAAATATCTATGCATCATTATACTAATGCATAAGGCATCAACTGACAAAGTCTAAGTAAAACTGATGGGCAGTGTTGTATGTTCCTGTTTTACTTGTAACATGCTTCTGAAACTGATTACTATTGTTTGGTAACTTTTGCAGTAACTAATTTTAAAAAGTTATGCATCAAAGCCTGGCCATGACTACACCAGCAAAGCTTGACCTTTATTCTTTGTGTTTTAGGTGGAATGGAAGCATCTATAAATTACTGTGGAAAGATTTCCTGCTGTTTCTTGGGATGTTCTATGGTGTGAATATGGTATATAGATTTCTGGATCCTGTCCAGCAGGGGTAGGCCATTAGATATTCCTTCAGTCAGTCAATCAGTGAGTCATTTACATAATTGATTAGTTGACTGTCAAAATGTAAGTTTTTCATTTGCTATGTTCTGCTTGCTAACCATTTTATATTGAAACTGCTTTCTATTAACTGCGTATATGTTTGCACTGGAAGAATTAAATCCCACTAAAAGATGTAGACTGCAAATTGTTGTAATGTTACACTGTACTAATTAGCAATCTTTAAGTCACAGTGCCTTTCAGCTTAAACCAAACCAAGCAAAGTATGAAAATAGATGCCACCACCAGACAAATGAAGTAATCACAAGTAATTTTTAAAACAAGTATCAGAAAATATAGAAAAAAATTTGTTGTGCCCTAAGTTAGTATATGGTAACCTGAAGCTTCAAGTATATAGTGTACAAAATGTAACAGAACTGATATCAGTGATGGGAAATATTAATACATGTTACTGCAATGTCTAAAAAATAAATTATGATCTAGCTGACGTTAGCTACAGACACATCTAGGCTGTAATATTAATTAGTAGTCTTAGCATGTATAGGAAGTAATATTAATTAGTAATTTTAACAAATCTAGACAATTTTATTAATTAGTAATTTTAACACATGCAGAATAGTTGGTTATAATGATTAGTAATTTTAGCCTGTTTTTATCTGTGTATCTTTACGTATTTCTGTCATTCGGCTTATCAGTCCTTGTCTGCCTGTCTCATTGTTTCATTCATTTTCCAGGCATTTCTTAATTCTTTCTGAGTATTGCCAGAAGTTCAGTGGCATCATTCCTGTCAACCTTGTCCTCGGCTTCTACGTGAGTCAAGTAATCAACCGTTTCTACCAACAGTTCAACGCGCTGCCTTGGACATTGCGCCTTGCTATCTTTGTGTCTGCACACATCCATGGCAAGGATGATGAAAGTCGGCTGCTGCGACGAACAATTGTCCGCTACGTCTGCATCAGCTACATCCTCACAATGACATCGATCTGTCCGAACGTCAAGAAACGATTTCCAACGCTCAAGCACTTGACCGAAGCAGGCAAGTTTTTATCGATTCATTTGTTGCAATGGTTTTTTGCAAACAATTAGCTGTTTTCCTGTGAGGACTTGACCATGTCGTTATAGAGGAAACATTTTTAGGGGTCATCCATAAAGGACATTTGCAAAAATGACCTGCTTTGGACCCCTCCCTTCCCTCTTGTCTGCATCTGTCCGCATTTGGTCTTACCCTCCCCTTCCCCTTTGCAGACTTCTGCACTCTAAAGCCAGTAGAAAATAAAAGACCAACATCGTGAAAAACATCATTAATAAGCTACTCGTTCTATCTTATTTAAAAGGACCTCACAGTGGCACCATACATGGCTACCTAACAGATCTACATAGATGTGACTTAAGATAGGTTGAAAACTTGAAATGTTTCTTTAGTTGTCTGCAGCGGAACATTACTAATGATGAACCAATGCAGTACAGAGTCTCTGCGATCTGACTGAAGTTGGTGTTTAAAGCACGGGTTGTACTAAAAGCTATGTATATGTACCAATTTTATATGTGGATGTCTGCATAGGCTATAACCCTACCTCCCCCTTGTCTGCAATTGTTCGCATTTGCATGACCCCTCCTTCCCTCTTTGCAGACGTCCTTTATGGATGACCTTTTATTTGAGCTTGATAGCTGATGGGTTGACTTACTGACAATAAAAATAGCCAGTTGGCATATGTAATTAGCCGTTTTCTCTGCTTTGATAAAAATGTCTGACCTATTTTGCTTAGCATGTACCATTGCTTAAGCGGTTAAGAAATGCAGGATGTTGAATCATGTAGCCTATCTGCTATCTGCATAATAAATTTATTCAACAGTGCTCATGGTCTCCATTTGCAGTGCTAGTCAAGTACTTTCCAATGCTGATTTGACTTTGAGAAGGAAGAAAGTTAAATTTCCTAATTGTATTCTCAACTAATAGAAATTTGATCCCCTTTTTTCTCTGAGAAATCTGTTGTTTTTAGTTAACCATTTCTTCACTATTATATTTTTAATTAGCTAGTCTGTATACTTTGCTGTTTGTAATTACCTATGTTTTCACAGCGTTGTTCGTAATTATCCGATTACAACTTTATTGCACTTGCACTGTTCTTAGTTCCAAGGGCTTCCCTGTGTTGTTCTATTAGGATTTTTACCGCAGTTAATTACAGGGTTTTCTGCGCTGTTCATATTTACCTATATGTCTCCTGCCATTGTAAAGTGGATGCTGGTTGCTGCAAGATGTAACCACTGCTATGGAGAAAATGTATGACTTTGACTATGGCTGCTTTTAGTTACCGGATTTGCTCGTGCTGTTGTTAGGATTTTTTACGGAGAATGAGCAGAAAGTCTTTGAAGGAATCGACACCATCTATAACAAGTGGTTTGTCCCGATTGTCTGGGCAACAAGTCTAGTATCTAAGGCCAGGAAGCAGGGCAAGATTAAGGATGACGTCTACAGTGTCTGCCTCATTGATGTAAGCATTTGTTATCTTTACTATTGTTATTGCTTTTGAAGTGGCTGTGATAGCAAATGAATGTTGGGAGGCAGACTGTCAGAATTTGTGCATAAAATGACCGTTGTTTAATAGCGCTATGTTGGCAATGGCCTAAGAAAATAGAGAATGTGCCACGAAACTTTATTTATTCAGGAGGCTGTCAAAATTTGTGCATAAAAATTACCATTGTTTAATAGCACTATGTTAGCAATGACCTAAGAAAATAGAGAATATGCCACAAAAATTTATTTATTCAGGAGGCTGTCAGAATTTGTGCATAGAATGACCATTATTTAATAGCACTATGTTAGCAATGACCTAAGAAAATTGAGAATATACTACAAAATTTATTTATTCAAGATTTATAGGCAATTGTTATCGTCAGATTTCTGTTCTAGTTCAGTGTTTTGTAGGAGATAAACCAATTCCAGGCAAGGCTTCGGACTCTGTTCTGTTTTGATTGGGTTCAGCTACCACTTGTCTATACTCAGGTAAAAAATGTGAATGCTATCTGCTGTGGATATCTTTATGACTTAATGTATGGTAGTGCATACCTGACAGAAACCATTTTCCTTAAATGTTTCAAACAATGACCAATTTCAGTAGATGCACCCAAATTCAAATGGCAGAAAGTGTTGAGAGTCTAATTTTTTGCTTAGGCTACAGTGCTACTGCATGCTTGTTTTGATATTTTCTACTGCCTGAAATTTCTTGAATAATTATAGGACAGATTTGTAAATCAGTGGAGCCTCAATTATAACATACCGATATGTCTTGTTTGTGCAGTATGGGGCTGGTTGATTGAACGGAGCATTTAATGTCTTAACACATGGTTTATAAGTTCTAACCTGGCCTGAGACAGTTTGTATTATGTTTAGCAATTTCTGTGAGAGCCTTGTGCAGTGAGATGTGTAGATTTTAGTTAGTTTACATTCAATGCATGTATGTTTTGAAGGTTGTCACCCTTGTGGTTTACTCCTATTTCCTCGCATGTCTGTTGGGTAAACAGGACATTGCTAACCGCAGTGTATCCATGGAACTTCCTTTCCCACTCATCACATTCCTTCTCTTCTTCTTCTACATGGGATGGCTCAAGGTAACTATGGCCTTTTTATAATTGCTGTATTTGAAGGTAAATTAGAGAAGAATTGCATGCTTTGTACCATGTTTGAGTATTTTCAGGTTGTCTTAAAAGTGACAGGTACCAAGAGATTGATTGGTGTTTTTGTTAAAGTGAATAGGTGGCAGCACAAAACTGCATTTCGGTTAACTCCGATAGTGCAATTAAGCATAGAGAAGACTTGTCACATCAAACCCAGCAACTTAAAGGGGTTGGCATCTGTTTATTGTAATTACCAGAAGTATATTTCTTTGTTATTATTACAGCTACTATTAATTAATTATTATTTTTACCCAAGATAGTAGTGATCTTGGGGGATTTTAAAAAGCTGGAGATTAATTACACTGCTACTTGGAATGATTAAAACTCAAAGTTATTTCCTATTATCATCAGCAGTAGTGTAATTTATAACACACAATCAATGTTAAAATAGCAAGCAGATAAACGTACTCTTAAACTGCATTTCCCCATAGGCTGTTTCTTCGTCTGAATGAGTCGTTGTTGACTTTTGGCTGTACTCGGCCAAGATTTTGGAATGCATATAGATTTTGACTAGAGGCAACCATTAATGCCTTATGTGTAACTCTTAAATTGGCATTTTCTCAAGTTATCAGATTAGACTAAAAGTAGAATTTGGTTTTGGTTGAGTGTTGAAGTTTGTTGTAAGACCAGTGATGTGCTGGTCCATTGTTGACCTTTTCTAGGTGCTGGCATAGGACCCAAGAAAAAGTTATACTGCATTTATCTGGTGAACTTCTGTAGTTTTTTTACTTAAACAGGTGGCTGAAGAAATGCTCAACCCATTTGGCGAAGATGATGATGACCTTGACATAAATTCTCTTATTGATTTCAATTTTGAGGTAATTGATTGTGTTGCCTTATTGTAATCGTAATCGTAAATTTGTAAAGCGCTGTTTCAAGGTAGCCTCATCTGAGGTGCTCCCGGCCCATCCCAGAACTGGGGAATATGGTCTTCAAGCACTTACGGAAGAGGCAGGGGGAGAGGGAGAGAAACCTCTGTCGAAGGTTGGCAGGTAAGTCATTCCAAGAAGCAGGGCCAGCAAAAGCATGTATACAGGCATTCATATGGAGCCTTTAAGAACCTGTCAGAATTTATGTCAGAATACACTTACTCCTAATGGTAATATTGATTTTTTACGTGCAGCAGCTGAAGGTGAATTTAAAAAATTTTGACCATTCTGACAAATTTAGTTTTCATTGCCTTTGACCATATATCAATCTTGTGCACTGCTGTGGAGGCTTGATGTCACTGTGACTGATCCCTTCCATTCGCAAGGTCCTGATTCATGCCGTCAGTTGGATGGAAGAAATTGATTCGTTATCACTTCTGTGTAGGGGCGCTGTGTTAATGTTCTCAGTGACTCATACATAAAGACATGAGACATTCAGAATTTTAGAGTTATAATGAAGTCATTATATAAATTTTATTGGGAGACATTTATCAGATTGAAGCTAAACAACTTGGCTATCTGACAGATCTGTAAGGTGCAAATTTAAGGTAGGCTAAATACGTTTCTTGAAATGTTTCTGGTGTAGCAGCTAAAATTTTCATTGAGACCTTGTTCTAAATGAAGATGCAGTGCATGAGCAATCACAGTGTGATTGAGTTTAATGTTTTTAAAAGATGTACCAGGTAGCATTTGGTAGGAATGTGATAGCTTCATGTTGCTTGTGTAGTCTAGGAGATATCCCCCGGGTAAATGCTCCGGACATTCCCCCACCATCTCCCCCATGGATTTTCCCCCAGATAAAGGCCCCCCGGACATTTCCTCCCAAGCGATATATTTTATATCAACAAACATTACAAGTAGTTTTATATAGGTCACAAAGAAAAAGAACAATATTTTTAAAATGAATTAAAGTGATATAAGGGGGAAAAACAGTAAAATAACTTTGTTTTTTCCATGCATACTAGCTACAGTTTCCGACTCCATCTCTATGGCTTTTTCAACTGCTTTTTTTAACAAATTCATGGCAGATTATGTAGCAACAGATTGAGTAAGCATCCCAACTTTATTCAACATTTACTTTAAGCATCAAAATGAGTAAACATTAATTAATTAAGACTCAAAGCATTAAATGCTTGGTTGTTCAACAATTAAATTTCAACAATTAAATAAAGTAAATGTCTAATAAAATTGGGATGTTTACCCAACCTGTTGCTATATCAACATCAATGCATTAATAGTCTTTCTAGAAAACTGTTTTAACAAATTCATGGCAGATTATATAGCGACAGATTGAGTAAATATCAAAACTTTATTAAACATTTACTTGAAGTGCTCAACAAAGTGAGTTGTGGACATTTACTTTAAGCATCAAAATGAGTAAACATTAATTAATTAAGACTCAAAGCATTAAATGCTTGGTTGTTCAACAATTAAATTTCAACAATTAAATAAAGTAAATGTCTAATAAAATTGGGATGTTTACCCAACCTGTTGCTATATTAACATCAATGCATTAATAGTCTTTCTAGAAAACTGTTTTAACAAATTCATGGCAGATTATATAGCGACATCACAAATTTATTCAACATTTACTTTAAGCATCAAAATGAGTAAACATTAATTAATTAAGACTCAAAGCATTAAATGCTTGGTTGTTCAACAATTAAATTTCAACAATTAAATAAAGTAAATGTCTAATAAAATTGGGATGTTTACCCAACCTGTTGCTATATTAACATCAATGCATTAATAGTCTTTCTAGAAAACTGTTTTAACAAATTCATGGCAGATTATATAGCAACAGATTGAGTAAATATCAAAACTTTATTAAACATTTACTTGAAGTGCTCAACAAAGTGAGTTGTGGACATTTGGGGGGAAATATCCAGGGTTTTTTATCCTATTGAAACGCCCGGGGATGATGACCGGGGGGGATGACCGGGGGAAAAGTCCGGGGACAATGTCAAGGGGGATTTGTCCGGATCCCCATTTTGCTAGTGTTATTGGAAATGTGATAGCATGTTGGTTTTACAGTGCTAATTGCTGAAAACAGATTTTCCGCGATAGCCTTCGATGTGAAATGGTTGGTCACATACAGAGAATGCCTAAACTGATTCTTAGAAACTCTGTTTCGGATTGACTCTTTCTGTAGAACTCAGGACTGGATTCATCACTGCTTCCAACTTCATTTTCTGCTCAGTCTTTTGTTAATTTTGTTAGTTTCTGCATTCTTACAGCCTGATATTAATTCGAGCTTCTTTCTCCAGCTAGCATGCCTGATAGTTGAGATGCATGACCAGATTCTGGATCTGTCAAAGGACCTTTACTGGGACGATGTTGATGCCACTATTCCCTACACAGCAGCAGCTCAGAAGTGGCGTAAACTCCCACATCTTGGGACAGCAACAAATTTAATGTAAGTGTTGTTAGTTATTAGTGTCTTTGTTATTACTGGTATTTTAGTTTTATTGAAATATTTAACGCTTTGAATTAAATATAATTTTTTCATGCTGGGCAGGTCATATTGGTTTATCCTGACTGACAATGTGTTGTGCATTTCTATTCAATGAAGAAGTGATTCAGAGCAGTTGAGAAAAGCAGTTTTGTATTGGTATCCTATATGCTATTTAGGAAAGACAGCAATGTAACTTTGGAAAGAAGTTGCAGGATTCGCTGCTTTTATTATTTTAAATGTTGGAATGGGTTATCTAGTAACTTAATTAAGACTAGAATTTCTAAGGCTTCCTGCCTTCATTCTGCCAAGCTGAAAACCTTCAGTGACAAAATGTTGTTGTCTGGGATTGCTGCTAAGGAATTTCCTTGTAGTAGCACTTTATAAATGTTCATTTTGTGCAATGTGGTTCGCTGTAAAACTACTTTGCAAATTGCATATATGACTTTAAACATTCGACCAATGAATGCAGTGGGAATTGCCTCCACCTTGGCCCACCTCTGCAGCATTGTTTCTGCCTTTGCTTCCGTTGAAGAATTTCAAAACATGCTCCTTGCACTGTGCATTCGTATGCTTCATCTTTCACCTTCAAAAGGTGAAGAAGCATTGTATATTGGATACGGATGCCATCACTGCCACAAAAATGTATATATTTTTCGTTGAGAATTAAATTGTATTTGTCGTAATCGTAATTATAGTTCCGAGATTTCTACAGCGCCCAACGAAAGTCGCGCCGTGGGGACCAGCTTATTCACAGGCCCTCAGTCAAAACAAAATCGATAGGCAGAAGGGTTTGGTTCCAGGTCAAGATCCAAAAGTCAGATGGAGAGACAGTGTGGCAGCTAAGGGGATGGTGTTTGGGGTTGTAGAGGAGAGAGAGATAAGAGGAAGAAGGGGTGTCTGCAGTGACTGGTCACTTGATTGTTTATGCATCTTCAGTTACCAGTTTTACATAACTGATGTGCTGCTTATGGTTGCTCAACTTCTGTTTTTTTAAAAAATATTTCAGAATACCTGAAGAATTGCATACATTTATCAAGACTTTACCAAAACTGAGCATACCGATGTAAGTTTGATTATCTCAAGTTCTATTCTTATAAATTTTTATGTCTAGAATGTTCTTAATAACATGAACACGTAAAAAATGGAAGGATGCAAGTGTAAATAAGGTGTGTATCAGATATATCTGCTTAATGGTATTGTCATGACTGAACCACCAAGTGCAATTTCAACTCCTAGTTGCAGCAAGATTGGCTCCTGTTCAGCTGCCATGAACATTTGTAAACGTGGTGGCTCCGAGTGATCTGAATCGACATAAAAGAATAAATCGAAATTGTATTTCTGAACTGAAATGAGAAGAAATATAATGAGGTCTGAACAGTGGCATTGATGAGGGGGAAAGGGAGGCACTAGCCAAGGGACAGCAAAGAGAAAATGAAATTTTTAAAGACTGTTTTTATCATTTACACCAAAACTTCAATGATTCACATAAATGACATGAGAATCTATTTCCTAAAAATCCAAAGACTGTGCTGATGAAACTGTTCAACAGTCACTGCTTTCAATTAGCTCTCTTCTCTACCTAAACACCCTCTCCTCATTCCTCCCTCCCACTCTTTCTGTCTTGCAGTATGAAATATTGTGCATGTCAGATCACATGATCCCTCTGTGGATTATTAAAGAAGAAAATCTATCTTTCGACAAACAAATTCAGGCCTTTTGTAGTTTTTAGGCCCAAAATGTCAAGTTCTGGTATAAGGCCCTAAGCAGTTGCCTTGCTGACCTTTACTAAGGCCAGGGCTGGTCTTAGGAGAAGTTCACCGAGGCGACGGTATAGGGAGTGGCACTGCGTCATCATGGAATATTTGTAAGGTGTAATATCAAATTTTAGTATTTTTGTTTATCACTTTCTACCTATCGCTTGCATTTATCACACATGAATGACAGAAACTGAGTGAAGCTCAGTTTAGGAAACTGGGAATGAAATGAGCAACAGCTGCAGCAAGTACCATGGAGTTTCTGGCAGCCTTTTAGAGAGGCAATAACTCTTCAGCAGTTTTGGATGACCAAGACAATGAATCCAGCATCTGACTGAGATGATAGGTGTTTGTCTTGATACAGCTCTAATTCTCAATGGAATTGGAAAATTTGACGTTTTAGCCTTGCTCTTCTTATGGTCAGTTATCTCTTCAATTGATTAAATTCAGAAATATCTCCAGTCTAAGGAAACACTTGTCTCAAGCACTGAATCATCTGGGAACTTCAATGAACCTAATTGAAAACTGGAGAAACGACCACTTTACAACAACCATCAACGATGCTTGGAACTTAAACAGTGAATGGATGCGACTGTAAGCAGAAGAATTACGAGGAAACGTTGCATGCCTAGTGAAAATGCGTCAGATGCTGGATTGACTATGCAGTAAGATACATGTCATTGTCTGAGAAATGCTTGACTGTTTTCATTAAAGCTGTGTGATTTTTGTTTCAGTTTAGAAACCATTTCTACCCGGCACCCACAATCCACGAAAAGAGACCGTAAGTTTTACAAAATTTATGTATATTATATGAACTGCTCTAAAACCAAGTAACTTGGTTGTATAAACTATGTCAGTAGTTACTATACTGAAGTCACCAGAACATGGTCAGTGGTTTGAAGAAAATGGATAGTGGTTCCACAGTCAAGGGACCTGCTACCAAAAACTATAAGGGTTCTAAGGTACCTAAAGCATCATCCATAAAGGAGGGGGAGGGAACGGTCACCGAAATGCAGACAAAGGGAGGAAGAGTTATGCCTAGTGAGGGAACGTCCTCATTGAAATTTGGTACATTGCTAATTCAGTGCAGCCTGTGATTTAAGTATCAACTTCAGTCAGCGGACACTCTCTAGGGCGTTGGATCTATTAGAGACTCTTTTCTGGATGGAGCAGTGTCAAAGTAGCTGATACTGTAGCACAGTTAGCAAGGCCTTAGTACTCTGTTGGACTGCAGAGGGGGGAGGCCAACAAAGGGGATGTGGAGGGTAATGCTAACCGAGGACAAATGTGGACATGGGGAGTGAGGGATCCAAAGTAGGTTGTTTTGCGGACATCCTTAGTGGATGACCTCTAAGGCACTGATGTCAGTACCAGTGTGCATGTACTGGCCTTTTGCACACATAACAAGGTAAGTCAATTAAACTGATTTTGAGGGGCAGTCACAGGTTTGAGGCCATGTTTAAGGTATTGGCCTCGTTAACATCACTGCTTCTTACTAATTTCTTTACTTTTTGCAGAACAACGAGCCGCTGATGAAAATAATGTAAGTTAGTTTTAATATTATTTGTGTATAATGTACTAGTCATTAATCTTTACTGCCTGTGTAGTATGGTGGTGAGTTATTGTAATGGTCCAGGTAATTTCCAGTTTTCACTCTAACTGAAATTCAGTTCTGAACATTGAGATCGGTCCAAAGAGACAGGGTTGAGGACAGAGTACTTTGTCTGAGTTTAATCAATCAACAGCACAATTTTAAAGAAAGACTTTGATTAGAGATATCAAATCTTGACCCCTCCCCAGGAGGGATTAATTACAGCCAGAAGGAAAGAAAAATCTTAAAAGCTGGCATGGTTCGCTATCAAAAGGGTGAACATTAAACAGGCCATGAAAATAAAGGCAAAAATAATATGGGCAAAAATAATGAAAGCACGTTATAATCTGGGCGAACAATGAAAAGAGTGAAATTTATGAAAAACCTTGTAATCACTATGCATGAAAAATAACGGTGTAAATGTAAACCACATAAACTCAATATCCTTTATTTAAAAACAGCTCTGATTTCATCTGTAATGCGTGTGACTCAAGGAAGATTTGTACGCTTGCAAATCAAGATTGCATTGATCGTTGGATGGTAGGCATCAAGAGGTTGACAAAACCCGCGATGCCATTTTTCTAGTTGTTGACTTTTTTGGAATATGATGTTATGCTCATGCACATGTGCCAGTGGTAAAACATCGTCTTTTGTGTGGCGTATAGCCCTGTGCTATGCATTTTAATATTATGGACATGTCCAATAGATATTATTGTTGAAATTCTTCTCTTTTCTAAACGTACAACCATAATGAACAAACATCTTTCTTTGGCTACTTTTAATTAAAAGACCTACTGAACTCATTTCTAGCTCATTTGTACTCAGAAAAACGAAAAAACTGTTAAAACAGCGAACTTGAAATACAAACTTGTAGCTAACGAGGAACAAGAACACAAACTTATTGCGAACAATTTCTTTTTGAAAATTTGAAACTCGTTTCTTATGTAATTGTACTTGGATGAAAGGAAAAGCTGCTTTAAAAATACAGTGAACACACTTGTAGCTAATACAGAACAAGATGAACCTGTTGGAAAGCAAATTATGTTAGGAAATCATAAAGAATTTTTAAATGTTCTTTGATTATGTATATTCACACTTTTCATTCTTTTTCTCCAAATTATAGTGTATGAAGCTAGATTTTGTTTTTGACTCTGGAGCAAGATACAGTTTTTATAATGCATTCCTTATGTGATCAACTTGCAGACAGAACTGAGTGTTTGCAGTTGTTAATTTAATGTTTCAACATTATATAGTTGTTCATGTGGTAAGAATTTTAACGAGAGTCAATGCTGAATACATGAAACACTTTGGTATGTTGTATGCAGTCAGTATGTGAATGTCAGCCAGCATTCAGTAAAGACATGTTGCCCAGTTTTTTTAGAAATAATCTTGTCTTTGCATAAACCGAACAATTCAAGACCGCTGCAGTGAAGACTATAGTTTCTAAGGTGCATAATAAATCTACAACTTCTTTACATTGGCATTTCTTTGCATTTAGAGCAACAATTATCTGATAAATCTTGGTGGGCAGCTGTCAGAACATGGTGATGAGCAGTTTGAAGATGATCAGCCTGAGGCTGTGCTTACAGCATCATCAACCATGTCGATGGATTGGTGGGAGGACGTGGAGCAGCACAGTACCACATCCGAGGGGACCTTGTCAAAGTGGGGTCAGACTTATGTCTGATGAAGAAAACAGCCAAACACGCTGAATGCGCATTAGACGTGACATTTTAGATTGCAACTTCTCTCACAAACTAAGTCCAAAGAATGACCTTCAGGGTTTTAGTTACTACGGTTTTAGTTCTTTAGCAGGTTTGACTGGGTGTGTTATTGTTTGATCTTTGTTTCTTAGGAGGTCATCTCCACAGAAGTTAGTTGACAAATTTAGGAATAATGGACACAGTACATAAGCAACAAGAACATTGAATAGACCATCAAAGGACGGTTTTCAAAGATTACTGCTGTATAGTTAAATAATAATTATTAAACTTTAACCAGTTTTCCAGGATTAAGGTTTAAGATTAATTTACTCTGGGTAGATTATTTAATTTTTTTACTCAGTTACACATATTTTGCACATGTAAACTTACTATATCTAATGATTAAACAACCATCCTTTATGCTAGTCCTTGTACCCTATTAATCATCAGGGAGTACACAGGGACCTTAAATGGTGTGGCACCCATTCAAACAGGCAGCTGTGGTGACGGATCTTGCCCAAATATATTCACTGAAACATGACTAGGGTCAAGGCCATGCAGTTGCTATAGAAAACTTGCACATTCATTACATTCAGAGTATCTCATCCAAATAACATATTTGCCACACGGAATATTAGGCTTCATATTCATCCTGAGACAAGCTTTAAATCTATGAAAACTAGTAGCTGTTCAATTCTGTAACTTAATTCTCACTACTGTTAATAAATTGTTATTAAAGTCTTAAATTCTGCTACAGTATGTCACCTATCACTCCGATCACCCCAGTCATTTGAGAAGTTTGTCTGTAGTTGGGTAATACTCTGATCAGCATCACGAGCAGCCTCTGAGCGTAGGAAGCTGGCAACATGAGCCATTTGAAGGGCAGCATCTGGATGGGTGTTGCCTGCGAGCAGGGTGCACTCACGGTCCAGCAGCTGTGCAATGGCATCAAGCAGCTCATAGAAACCGAGTGAGAGTGCTGCACGACGCAATCGATTCAACTCCTGAAACAAAACAAAAACATGTTACAAACAGCTATAATATTAATCTCAATAACTGTAATAAGGGTCATAACATACGATGAAAATACATGCCAAAAATGTATATAAAAATATAAAGATATAAATGTAGAAAACAAATAAATTGGCAAATGAAAAAAGCCACAACAGAGCAAGAAACAGGTGTCTGTAGTGTGCAAATACTTGCTTTTGACCTGGAAAGTCAAAAGTTTCAGCACAGTAGAGGTACCAGTTACAAGCAGAGCATAAGTTAACAGCTTTCAGATGTTTATTCAAACCTTGTAAAAATGTGGCAACTTTTCAGGAAGCTTTCTTGCATTTCGTAGTATCTTCTGTATGTCAGTCTAAAACACATTAATACAATTTCTATGGATTAACATTTTGTATAATATAAAAATTTGATCAAAATGCTGAGTTAAAGTTAATTGGTTTTGTTTACAACCACAGATTAAAAAGAGTAGCTTACTACTGCATAGCAAGATGGTCATGTGGTAACACTCCATCCTTAATTATGAAATCTGGTGTACAACACTACATTACATGATATCAGCAATTCATTTTTAAACCATGCAACCCATTAGCAAGTTTTGATATGTAGGGAAAGGAAGGGAGGTTCCACCTCAATGGTTCAGACCATTCCCCAATGAGCTGGGGTCCAACATTCTTGATGGGAACTGTTTTCCCTAATTTAGGTCCTGGTGTATGAATAATACTAGCCCAAAATACACATCTCTGGAACACAGTTATCGGTATTAACAGTACTCACGTGAAGACCAGTGTTTTTTATCCAGACAACACAGTTTTGTGAGTAGCTTCGTCTTTCGCTTGGACAGACAGGAAAAGGTGACTTGTCATTGGCATATGGCGACGTCTCAAAGTCGGAAATTGGACCTAGGTGGTTGAGGTTTCCAAGCCATGGAATTACATTGGGACCTAAAACCCAAGTTACTAAATGATCAACTTACAGTTTGTCATTATTATTGTGGAAAAACTTGCAAACACTGCACTGACATTCAAAACTTTCATTTCTATGATAAAATTTCAAAAGACAATGCATTTTTAACGTTAATTTTAATAAGTGCAATATAAACATTTATGACTGCCTCTGAGAAAACCCTCACAAAGTTGGAAAAAATTAAATGGTACAATACAGCACTGGATTGGGCTGGAATTGCTGAATAATTAGGTGCAAATGACACGTTTCTATCACAAACAGTAAAAAGTTACAATTTTTATATGCGTCCAGTCTCTTTGCAGCTACTTCTGAGACATTGCAATTTAAAGTTTACCAAACTATGACTTAATCTATGTTGCTGTGCCTAGGAGTTGTGAATGGTTTTGAGTATAGAAATTGTAATGTATTCATCATATGACTTTGAGGTTGCCATCCACGAGATCTCCACAAAACGTAACATGAATATTTACATGACTTGGTCATTTTTGCACATGACCTCAGTAAGGGCACAAAGGGGACATGTTAAGCTAAGCTTTTTGCAGGGCATCAATATAAAATTGAAAATAGAAATACTTAGCAAAACTCTACATAAGGACTTACAGTCTGATAGCTAATACAACAAGGAATATAAATCTGCAAAGAACTCATTTTTACTTATTTTATGTCTACTTACCTTCTGAGCATGTTTCTCAAAAATTAACTTCTGAATTTGTGAAATTTCGCAGGCATGTTCATATTAGTAAATGAATGACCAAAAATACCATTATTAGCATACAGACTTGGGCAAGTTTTAATAACAGCTAGAAAGCAAGGAACAGTAAAACAGATAGTGATACATTAAAGGCACTATATTAGATTCTAGATGAAAATCTGTCCTTTACTGTACAAGATCCTGACACCATAGCCACCACCCAACACACCTGCTTAAGCAATTCCCAACAATTTTTAAAAATCTTGTAAGAAACATCTGTTACCTGGCTCAAAAACAGACAGCATCAGGTTTGACTTTTTCTTGCTATCCGCATATGAATACATCATTCCAAACCAGTCATCCCTGTAAGAACAAGTGCTGTTGCTAAATGCAATGGGTAGGTCAGCAAAGGTTGAATCTGGCAAATATAGGCAACAGGAACAAGCAAAGATGGATGATTGTGGCAGCAAATTTTCAGCCTACCTTCAATTGTACATTTTCATTTCTTTCAGATAGCCATGTTTAAGCATCCATATAAACTATTAGATTACGTTACTCCACTTTGAAGCATATACAAGAACCGATACAGCAGTGTTTTTCAATAGACACTTGAGCAGTAAGCTATCATAAGTCTATGTTCATTGCGAGCGGACACAAAAGGTGTTTATTCTGATACTGAAAAATAACTGTTCACTTAACAGATTCATGAAAAAGAAGAGGTTTAAGTCAGAATGATTGCTTTACGCACGCAATTTTGACGAGTGCAACCATGCTTTCCACTTTAAGGCTCCCGTGTAGAAGAACTGTGAATGCAGCCAACTTGTCTTCTTTATCGTCTGTCTCTTCTTTGCCCAGTTCTGTCTTAACTGAAAGCAGAGAATTCTTCAATTTGTACTCGGCATTAAGGTCAGCATCTCAAGTGGCCAAGTGCAAAAACCGTGGCAATGTCTGGAGTTTGAATCCTGATACATTATGATAAAAACAGCACTTCATTAAATAACTCTTCATATTTTAAACTACCTTACATTTTCTGAATTATGTAATCACATTGTTATTACAAAATCTGATTCCCAAGCTTCTTACTGTTTGCTGGCTGTGTCGTGCTGATGGGCAGAACCAAATGACGAGAGACATATGGTGGGCTGGCAACATCCGCAATGCCAAGAAAGCCACAGATTTCAATGTCTTTAGA
The DNA here is from genome assembly GCA_964023275.1 of Norana najaformis. Lineage (NCBI taxonomy): Eukaryota > Metazoa > Annelida > Clitellata > Crassiclitellata > Hormogastridae > Norana > Norana najaformis. Next base: position 14,729,552 of record OZ029926.1, read on the forward strand.
CGGCACTTTCTTCACTTGCTCAAAATCATGAGCTCTGATGAAAACAAAAGCAAAATAGCAGTGAATTTGGACTTATCACACTCATCTATCACCCAAACAATCATCATCACTGTGACCAGATTCATAACCTCTGCAATCAGTGCTAGCACCATAAGCATGACATCACTGGTATTATCATCCATCACCACTGTAATCATCAATAACACAGCAGTCAACACCATCGTTAGTAACACGTAACACTTCCACAAACATCATCACATTCACTAACAGCACCATCATCATAACCAAAATCTTCTAACGATGATAACAATAACCACTCTCGGTATTCTCCATATTTTGATTTCAAATCTTCCAACAGCCTTATTTCAAATAGCAAAACTGATCCACACACCTGTCATAGTTCTCGAGGGTTGGGAAGACATGCACAGGACATTTGAGATTCCCGCACTTGAGGACGCCAACAAAAGGTGAAAAATAACTCTCAGACAGTGAAGAGAACATTGCCTGAACCGTCTTCATGGAAAGCGCTCCATCTGGAATAAACAGCTCTCCACCCTGATTGTTTATTGCGATGAGTTCATTCAGCAGCGAAACGCTCGTACTAGTTTGCTTGTCTGCAGGATCAGCCAGAAGCAGAACATGCAGTTTGCATGAAAACTTGAAAGGAAGGCTAAATTTGTGGCCAGTGGTGGAGCCAAGGGGGCTTTTGTAAGCCTCCACAGTCTGCTTTAGGGAGCCCTCACCAAAGCCGGTGGCACCGTCAGTGATTAGAAGAACCTAAATTAATACAAGTAATGCAATCACGAGGTAAAATAACCCTAGAGGAAACTGTAACAAAGTATGGTAAACAAACTCCTAGGCTACTGTTTGCCTCTGTTTACAACAGTTCTAACAGGCCTACCACATAATTGGAGAAAATCAGAAAAGTAAGTAAAAAACACAAGGAAAATTGCTGGTATGTGTAAATATGATATTTTACCCTATAAGATATGAAACAAATTATTTTCATCATTGACAGCACACATATACTGTGCCAGCTATGCATACAGCTTGCAAACAAAGCACACTACAAATCTTTGGCACAGTGCTTGGATCTAGAATTAATTTGTCCAATACGCACACAGCTTAGCATTGAATTGTTAAATTTAACAAATATTTGAACTCATGAAGCTGAGTTACAAGATTACAGCTCAGCTTTACCACTCATTCACAGCATCACAGAATAAATATGATACGACAGGTGCAGTTCTTTTTGGTTCTTTGGTTTTTAAACAATAATTGCTTGTATTGTTTTTGTTTTACAGACAATAAAAAGCCACTTGATCTGTTAACTGAACACAAATTTAGCCAGAGCACTAAAATCTACCCAAGGTTTCAACGATAAATGACACCAGGACATATTTTTTCATTCTTGAAAACCAACATCTGTTAAACTGACTGTAATGGCACTTCTTTGATCTGACAGAAATGCAGAATGGCTATTAAAGTGAAATCCAAATCTCAAAACTTATTTTCTTCTGCACAAACCAACTCCTCTGTCTCCTTGGACAGAATTACTTATAATGCCAGTAATGGAACATCACTTTACACATCAGATTAGAGTGACCCAAGGCATTAGATACATACTTTTGAAATCACCAATTTATAAAGGATTAGATCTGATTACACTAGATTACCTGACAAGGTGCTGCAGCTCCCCATTCCTCCAAGACAAGTGCACTGACGCCAGCAAGTGCCGTCTCAATGCATGTCTTGTTATAGTCATCCAGTTTCTCAAGAGCTGACCGGATTTCAACATAATCACGTGTAAAAGGGACAACTTGTTCATATAACGATGAAAAGATCACCTACAAAATGGTGTGGTAAGGTAATAGCCCATTTATAAATATACACTAATGTTCACTTTTGTAATGCAAGGCATGATAAAGGTCTATTTTTTCACTGCCTAGAACTTTAGTCCTTGAAAGTCGAGTCCTAAGAATATTAATTTCCAAAGTAAACCCAACATCTGTTCATAAAACCTGCTTCATGGATTACATGACTGCAGTGAATTGCTAATTTCAAAAGATGTACCATGACGCAAACCTCACAATCAGTGAATAAAAACTGTATAATTGCTTCTTGCACAATACGCCACTTCTTGTTTCTGAGACAAAATTATACAAAACAAAGTTAAAGGCCAACTGGCGCTGTCAACTCTGCATCAAAGTTTATTGGTTGGGTTCAAAATGTATGTGCGATCCCAAACCAGTGGTCACTTTTCGAGTTATTTAGGTTTTACTTGCCTACAGGTTAACTTGTTCTTAATGAACTCTATCGTAACACAAGCAAGTGTAAAGTGCCTTTGACAGATACATACTTAGAATAACACATAAAAATTTTCAGTAAAATCTTTAGTTACAAATAAAAAATTTGAATAGAAAATACTATAATAAGTCATGTCACTTACCAGTGACACAAATTCCAACTTGCAGTTGACTGTGAGGTAGTCCAGGAATGTGTTTATGCCAACAACTCCTAGGTGGCGACGGGTGATCTCTGAGCCATCTGGTGTTACAACAGGTCTGCTCATCGACAGGGAGACATCAAGAAGTATTACGGTGGGCATTCTGACAAATATTGTGGCTTTTAAAACTGTAAAATTACACACATTATCAATCAGTTTCTTTAAAATTTCAGTCTGTTTCAGTAGTCATTTCAAGTGAGTGGTCAAGCATCTCTCATAGCCACTCTTTGAATGGCAATCAGTTACATGAAAAAAGGCGACTCTTAAGAGTTTATGATGATGCAACGGAGTCCACATTACATGGAATGGAGTGAATGGGAAGACAGTCAAACGATGGATGAGAAAGTTCAGAAAGCATTTGTTGAAAACAATCAATCCGTGTCAAATAATGCAGCACCTGCCAACCTGGCTGAGCAGATACGGTTAAGCACTGCACTCTGATATAGACAGAACCAGCATCAGCCAAGGAATCAAACTCTGAGCTTGTAGCATAATGCTGTCAGCAATAGAAAACCAGTGGAGAGGTAGTCACATATATATCGGCCTTACTTGACATGGCTGCAGGGTCAAGAAAATGGGGTGGTGAATTCATTAGCACATTGTACTCGTGAATGCCACTCTGAGTTGGCAGGCTATAAAAGACGGATCTTCTATTTGCAATAGCCACATAAAGTACAGTTCATGTGTAAATGTTGTAAGGTAACATGTATACCGCCATCTTTATGCAAATGACACTCAACTTTTCATATCCTTCTCTCGTAGTTCTTCTTCATCCATCACTCAGCTGCTTGATGCCGTCAACCAAAATGGATTTCCTCTGACTCACCCGTGTGCAATCTTGGCATCACCTCTGACCCACATCTCTTTTCAAATCACTTCTCCAACCTCTCTTGCACCTGCTTCAGTCGTAATCTTGACATTCACCGTATTCGATCTGTGCTTGAATTTGAAACTGTTTCTACTATCGCTACCTCCGCTGTCCACTCCAAGCTTGCAATTCCTTCCCTTAACCTTGAATCCACTCAGAACACCCAATTACCGTATCTCTCCTATCCTTAAGTCATTCCATTAGCTGAAAATCCCCAAACGCATTCACTTCGAAGTTATTCAGCTGACCTATAACTCTCTGCAGCACTCCCAACCTACTTATCTTTGCAAACTCTTCACCATCCAGTCATGCTGCTCACCCCGATCAACCGCTTACCACACTCCTGCCCATCCCCAGTACTCACCTTAAGTAACGCTTTACAATTCTCAAGTTTCATTACGAATGTTATTCCATTCATGCTCATAATTTCGGTCCGGTTCGGTCCTTCTCGGATTTTATGGTGAGATTCTCTCTCGATATTTCACAGATCTACTAAACCCAAAAATATTCAGGATTGAAAAACTGAAGAAAATTACTTACACGCCAAATTTCGATTTATAAAGATACTGTTACGTATTTTAAAAGAAACATTTTACTTTGTAGGAGAATTTCGATGCTATTCGCCCAATCACATTATTTCAACGCGTTATAAGTAAGTAAGTATGGCATTTGAAATTATTTTCTTATACGAAAAACCTACCTATCCTTAAATCGCTCCAATGACTGAAAATAATTCATTTCAAAGTTTTTTCTATAACTTATAGCTCTCTGCAGTATTCCCAGCCTGCTTATCTGCGCAGACTCTTCAATATCCAATCACCCCTCTCCATCCGATCATTCTCTTAAACCCTCTCTTGCTCGCCCCACGGTAACTATTCGTCTTGAGTTCTATAACCGTTCCATATAGGCCTAGGCCTACCACACTGCACCTTGACTCTTGAATTCCACAAATGCTCAGTTCCTCCACCCCTGCCGTCGTCCACTCACAATATCTTGTGCGCCTCGGAAAATAAGAAACAAATTTCACAAAGCTTTTCTATATCTAACTTGAAGTTAAATCTCAGCTGCATTGCTGCACGTGCTTATTGTTTTCTTTCACTTTGTGATAAGAAGAAAACACGACAAGTAAGGTTAGAACTTCCAGAGAGGTTTTAATAGACTTCGTCTCTTCAATTTAGAAATGTAATAGAAGTTGCAAAAAACAGAGGAAACGCAGAAAAAGGGAGATTTCTGTCTCCTGGGTAATGTTTCAAGGAGACGGAAGGTGATTCCTGATTCCGGGAGACTCCCGGCGAAATCGGTAGGGTTGGCAACCCTATTCACTTGTCACAAGCTCTATCCATCTTTAGAAATTCTCGGGTTTGCAAATTGTAGGCAATGCAATATGTTTACAGAGCCACAGGACTGATTGCAGTAGGCCTATTCGCTGAGAAGTCATAAAATAGACAACGCCTCAAACAAAGACCTGACACTATTGTGGTATGTAGGCCTATGAAGGTAGCGAATCTTGAAGTTAATGACTAATTCAGTTCTTGAAAGCTGTGACTCAGCCCAGGTAGCTAAACCCGGATTTTTTAAATGTTGTTTTACAATGAATTTAAGTGGTGCGATCTATTACCGCCGCTGCCCCTTTTGAATGTAGGTTCGGGTGCACGAATCGGACTAGGTTTATGGACGTTGGCTTTTATTTTAACCAGACTTCCTGGATCGTGAATAAGCTGGTGCCCTGCGCTTAGCTTTTAAGTAGCGCTTTAAAATTTCGAGTTTTACGATGATGGCTTAAGCGTAAACTTCAAAATTATCAACCAAAATTAAAGCGATAAATATAAAATTATTGTACTTGCTTACTTACCGAAACTCGTAGACTTTAACATGTTGCCGCTGTTCTACCAGTAACTGCAACTCCTGCTTCTATGTAAAATTTTCACGTTTTCACATAATCGCAACTCCAAGGCTGCAGTTCTTGTATTTGTAATATGCGAAAATAATAAACTATAGTACAATATTTGTCAGAAACTTCTAAGTGTCATACAGAAATATAAATAACTTTTCAACGGAGAGGGAGGAAAATAGGACAGCCGTGAGTGTTTGGATATCCGCCATGATTGAAAAGGAAACCGAGATATGACGGTGGAACAGTGTGGCGTTCGTTGCGAACAACCAGAGGTAAAGCGATACTTAACGGCTTGTTTTAATTAAGACTAACTTTAAATTATGCCTGTTTTCTTGACGCGAACGTATCTTGGCAAACGGAAGAAATTTCGATCCAGCGTCGCCACACCCGTGGTTAAAAATAACCACCGCCATCATTTTCCCAACTGGGCTTTAAAAGCGTGCTGAGACCGGTCATTTTTAACGCATTTTTTGATTAATTAGTGTCTGTTCTGTTGACTAACACTTTTTTGTGGATTTACTAAGATGTTGGGATAGGTAAAAACGCTGTATGAAATTATATCTGACTACGACATTAAGAGGCTAAGTTTCGCTTAGCAAGTAATACCGGCATTTGTGGAATTTGGCATTCAAGACACTTTATTATACATGTCAGTAAATGTGCTTGTATTTATTGACACTGATTCGTGAATTGAAGGGTGTTCTAACAGTGATGAATGTGCCATTATGCATTACAATGTAGTGAAGGAATGATACAATGTAGTGTGTCCGCACAGCCCAATGGGATCCACAAATCAGTGACTAGATTGGATAATGGATGTTACCATATCATTTTGCACATGTCTGTGGCTATATTGGCCTTGTTTAGCCTAATTCTCTCATTTGGCAGTTTCTTCACCTTGCTTGATTTTCATCATTTGCAGTAGATGATTCGTTTGTTCATTTTTAAATTTGAAAAATGGTGACTGTCAAAGCTAGAGTTCGAAGCTGAGTTAAGATTAGGGTTAGGGCTGGTGCATGTTGATGTTAGAGTTAGGGTTAGTTCCGCCCATCAGGATTAGTTTTTGATTACCGACCAACGACATCTTACATATAATTAACTTTCATCAGCTAGTCAGCCTGTATTGTTGAAGCCATCACTGCCACTTGAAGCACAACAGAAAAGTCAAAGCTAAGCAGACCAGTGCATGAGAATTCGTTCAGGTTTGCAATAAACTGCAATAAGAATTTTAAAGTGATTATACATTTATTTAAACCAGTGCACTGCTATGAATTTGCAGTTTAAAATGGCCACTGAATGGCTTTGCAAAAAACTACTTGACTCTGCTGACATGTTACTGACTGTCTGTATCAAAGGCCACGATCACTTGACTTGCACCATCCAATTGCTTGATGGGTGTGATTCTAGTTCCTTGTATGTGGATTTATGTGGCACCTCTTCAAGGAAGACTGTTCAGAGGTACTCCCTACCTGACAAAATGAAACCACTATCGAACAAGATAGAATGTTTATGGAATAGAGCCAAAGAAAGGCCAAAGAATTCTTTTCATAGATTGCTAGGCAACATATTCCAGAAAGTTGGACCAATCACAGTGAAGCTTCTATGCTGCACTGTGGAGTTCAGGCTGATGGATGTGGTCACCTTGCACAGCAGAATGAAGGGATCTGTGGCCAAGAATGTTTTTAGATCAACCCTTGGATGAATGTTTGGTGAATGTGAGGCATGGATGAATGTTGGCTAGGGTCAAAGAAGTCATGCAAAGGCCAAAGTAAACAGTGGTCTTGACAAGTGAGTCAATGACAATAGCGAGTTAAGAAGTCAGGCCTTTTGTCACAAGTTTTGTAATAGTCGAGTCCAGATGTGAAGGACACAGGAAGTGGAAGTACAAGATCCCGCAATTGTCCTGAATGTAGGTTCTACTCACAAGCCAATATCAGAAGAATGCAACAATCTAGGAGAGAGACATGAGCATCATCGGCCAATACATCCACGCGTAGTTACACACTCGAGAGATCTGTCTTTGAGACTTGTAGCTACATTACAGATAAATTACAATTGCCCAGATGTGTTTGTTTTGTTTCTAATATGAGACCATCATAATTTGTTCTGATGATATCACCAAAGCATAAGCCAGTGTTTTCCAGCAGCATTAGGTACACTTTGCTGTAATAAGTGATTTTCACTCTGGAATTTGGAATTGGTTTGGTGTGCCATCAGTTGATACTTTGTTCATTAGACACCTGTGTGATAGCAGATAAAAAATAAATAGCTATGCTAGCATAGCAATTTATTTTTCATCTGCTAGCTATCACTAGCTTATGCTATGGTGATATCATCATTACAAATTACGATGGTCTCATATTAGAGACAAAACAAACATCTGGGCTGTTATAGTTACTGACTGCCTTTATTAATGGCCACAATCACATGACATGCCGCATCCAATTGCTTGATGGGTGTGATTCTAAATGGATAGCTCTTACCAGCAAAATTATTATTCTTGGGCTGTCATGAATTCATTACAATTTTTTTTTCATTTGTGTCAAAGGAACTTGCTGAGACAGATGCTCCCAAATTAACCAGATTGTTGCCAGTATATTATGAAGTATTATTTATTGATATAAACTGATATCATTTCTGTGCAGTCCTGGTTTGATGCCTTGTGTGATATAACAGCAGAGCTATGTAAGTGTTTATATTAGATTAGATTAGCTTAGATTAGATTAGAAATGTCACCTGTGTCAGCACTAATGTTATAATTTTTATTTTGAAAGTGATATATTAAAAAGTTTAAGGTAAGAAGGTGATAGTTTAGATTAAACTGTTTGAACAAAGAAACTGAAAAATTAGTTTAAAAAGTTTAAATTAAGAAGTTTGAATGATGTTGATGATGTTCAATGCTTGTGATGTTATGCTCATGCATTTCTACAGAAGAACGCGACTGAGGTTTATTCGAAGATCCACGAGGTGACTGGCATCCATGACAGGGGCCAGATCGATCGGGCGATCAGCGCCTGCCAGGACAAGACTGGAAAATATGCCATGGATGATGTTATCAATATGCTGCTGGAAAACTCTACGCCGGCCGTTGTGCAGTCCGGACCGGTGAGGATATGAATTGAATTTGAGAATTTTCTTTGAGTTTGAGAAGTTATCAAGCTTGGTTTGAACAAATGAATTTTACTTGAATATTGGGAAATTCTTTTGAACAGATAAAATGCTATAAGTTTTGGCCGGAGAATATTGAGTCTGGAGAATTTTTCACTGCAAATTTCTTTAACTTTGAGGAAAGTTTTACCAAGTCATATCAGTGGTATAGCACAGACTGAATAACTGCAGTACACTGCACAGCCTTTCCTTTTGTGTTATGTGGACTTATCACGTTAAGAACAAGAAAGACATTGAACAGTTATGTATCAGACAGAACTAAAATGATTTTATTTACTGCTTTAATGTTATTTGTTGTTTTAGTTGCTGCTGATATGTGTATTATGTTGCTGTTACTGTTGCTGAGGCTTTCTTGTTTTTTATTCTTGGATAACCACATTGGTTACTTGTTCATTTCTGTAGAATATTGTTAAAAAATCCCCAAGTTAGCACATACTGTGATGCTTGTCTGTAAAGGATTAGGAATTACCTTAGTTGACGTGTTTTAATTCTGGAACATTGAGAAACTGGAGAAAAATTAAGATTTGGCGAGGTTCATGTAGGACTCAGACTGTTTGATGGGGCAGAAAGTGATTTTTGACTTGATGAAATCACTTTTTAAGTGACTGAATTGTTCTAAAGCTTCTTGCAAACTGGAAAAGTGGTGACTTAAGTAAAATCTAGGCAGAAATTGAGCACAAGCTCAGCATAAGCTAAGTCAGCACATGATTTGAATAAACTGAAATTACATCTTATATAATGACTGATGACTTGAGGGGCTGTTATATATGACTATAAAAATTATGGGTGATTTGTGCCTTGAAACCAGCTGTGCTTAATTTCATGGTAGTGACCACGCTGGACAGTCTAGTACCTAATTCGGTCCTTGTGAATTTGATCCAGTTGAATATTTCTGCTCTAGGTTGTTGCCGTTTCATCTGTGAGCAAAGCTGTGGAGACGGTTGATATCACGGATGTACCAGATGATGCTGCTAGCAGCAAAGGTATTGAATCATGAACGTTAGTCTCCTAGTTGCCATTGTGTGTTCTTGGACTAGAACAGAACTCCTTTCTTAAAAATCATGAGATATCCAGGAAATGGATACATGGCCACATGGATACAATGGATACATTACCAGTTTATAGCAGAACAATGACAACAGAAGGGTTTATTACAGGGTGTTCCTGATGATTTTGAAAGGAAAGATTAATTAGGTAAAGCTGGTGAATTTTAAAGATACTCAGTGTTTGTTTCAGCAACTTTTAGATCCATCAGTTCTTGTATACATTTCTTTTTATAGCATTTGGAAAATAAATATCTATGCTAGCCTTTCGTCTACCTATATGGCTAGAGATTACACTGGTCAACATAGAAATCGTTACTGACTGGAAAAGGCCCTAATGTGTAGCATCTTGGTGTGCTGAACACGAATATAACCATAAAATTTTTTTATTGGCTCTCGTTTTGAAAATATTTTATATAGTTCATTTTTTATGTTTCACCATGTAAATTTATGCAGTAGGACTGCGACAATATCCTAATTAAGTCTAGAATGATGTAATATTCCACCTCATTGCATAATCCCATCATGGACACATCATGCACAGTTGATTACGTCATTTTCTGATGCAATGTAAAACTACAGCCAGTCGGCTGCTGACGTAAGATGACGTCAGCAGTGTACTATATAAAGCGAGTCGGAACGGTTGAGCATTTACAATATTACAGACTTTGTGCGAGACAGTTTAAGTTACTGTTTTATAAAACTATTATTACTTTATCCATTAGATACAATACAGAACAGTAATGCCTCGGAAGTGCGTAAATACTGTGGACAACTTTTGTTACATTTGTGGGGAAGTGACATTTGCCAACCAGAAGAAAAGTATCACTTATCAAGTCAAGAAGGCATATCATGCTTACTTCGAATGCAAGGTTGGTGACCAAGACAAGCCATGGGCCCCGCATATATGCTGTGCTACATGTACAACACAGCTTTCACAATGGTTGAATGGCAAAAGACCATCAATGCCGTTTGCAGTTCCCATGGTGTGGAGAGAGCAAAGCAACCACGTAGATGACTGTTACTTCTGCTTGGTTCCTCCTCTTTCCGGTGGAATAACGAAGCAAAAGAAGTCGACAATAGTCTACCCAAACATTCCGTCAGCATTGAGACCAGTTCCACATGGTGATGGACTTCCTATTCCAGAACCTCCAGCAGAATATATTTTCCTTGATTCATCTGATGAGGACAAGGGTGAGCCGACATGTTCTTCTCCTGGTCCGTCAGCGTGCAGTGATCCCGATTTTCACTGTGGTGCATCATCAACCCCACACAGAATAACACAGGATGAACTAAATGACCTTGTTCGTGATTTGGACTTATCCAAAAACAAGGCAGACTTGCTAGGATCAAGACTCCAACAATGGAATCTTCTAGAAGAAGATGTCACAATTACTTCATATAGAAAGCGCCATCAGCAGTTGGAACCTTTCTTTATGAAGGAAGGTAATCTGGTATTCTGTTCCAATATTGACGACCTCATGAATGCCTTACAGATCACTCATGACCCACAAGAATGGAGACTCTTTGTAGACTCTTCAACACTGAGTCTTAAGGCTGTGCTTTTGCACAATGGAAACCGTCTTCCATCTATTCCATTAGCGCATGCTGTCCACATGAAAGAGACATACGATAACCTAAAACAGCTACTGCATTCCATTGACTATAACAGGTACAAATGGCACCTGTGTGGTGATTTGAAGGTAGTTGCCATTTTAATGGAACTGCAGCTAGGATATACAAAATATATGTGTTTCTTGTGTGAGTGGGATAGTCGAGCAAGAGAGTTGCACTACGTGCGGAAGGAATGGACTCCCAGACAAAACATGGCAGTTGGACAGAAGAATATCCAGCACCCAGCTCTGGTCGAGGCTCACAAAATCCTACTACCACCCCTTCACATCAAACTAGGTTTGGTGAAGAACTTCGTGAAAGCCATGGACCGCACTTCGCCAGCTTTCCGATACCTGCATGAAAAATTCCCTCGACTCAGCGAAGCAAAGATTAAAGAGGGAGTTTTTGTGGGTCCTCAGATTAGAGAACTCTTCAAAGATGACCGCTTCAACAACTTGCTGGAGGGTGATGCGAAACAAGCATGGAATGCTTTTCGTCTAGTGTCTACAGACTTTCTGGGGAATGTTAGGGCAGAAAACTACAAGGAACTAGTAGAAGACATGCTCAAGCAGTACCAGAAATTTCGCTGCAATATGTCTCTGAAGATGCATTTCCTTCATTCCCATCTGGATTTCTTCCCTGACAACTGTGGTATGGTTAGTGACGAACATGGCGAACGTTTTCATCAGGATATCGCAACAATGGAGCAAAGGTACCAGGGAAAATGGTCCACTACAATGTTGGCTGACTACTGCTGGACACTCCGCAGAGATGCTCCCGAACAGCTGTACAAGAGACAGGCAAAAAAATCTAAGAACTAGTCTATGACCTGGTTTTTACAAATATTAACTGTAAGTGTATCACTATTGGCATGCATTGTGCGATATAAAATTACTTCATTTCAGATTACAAAAAAACTAGAGCCAATTCGGCATTTTCACTGTCATATTCGTGTTCAGCACATACAAATTGATAAGAACTGACTAATTTCATTTCAGTAACATGACTTTTGTAAAAATTTGTTGTCCAGTGTTATTTGACTTGTGATTTGCGATTCAGTTTATTAAAACTTTCTTGCAAGCAAAGGAATTTCTTGCTATTTGCAACATGTTCAGTTACAATCAAGACTGAAGCCATGTTATGAAATTATTTTTAAGCATAATAACAATATATGATGTCAACCAGCTTCAGGTAGCAGTTAGTTTAGTGGAATATAACACCTTGCCTTAAATCACCAAATTTTAAACCTCTGCTGGTGACATTTCTGTTCTCACATCAACATCAAAAACTTTGCTGTAACTCGGTATTTGCTAATCACTGTAAAAAGCTATAATCACAAAGACAAGGAATGTAATTCTTTCTTGAAAAAGTAAATGAACTCTTTCTCATTTTGAGTGGTTTCATGGCAGGCATGACAATTGACTTGACAACTGGCAGTGAAAACGATGATATACAGCGAGCTGTAGCAGAAAGTCTAAAAAACCAGCAAGGAATTCTGGGAGGTCAGGTGACAAGAGAGGACGAAGAAATCAGCAAGTACGTTCCAGACTAACCATTCCTGAATACATTAAAGATTTTAATCATTGTTGTCTTTTTTTAATTATTGTATCGGCGTCATTGTCATAATTTCACTAGTCATTATCATTCTGCCTCATCGTCGTCGTCATCATCATCATTGTTGTGTTGCAGAGTGATAGAGCAAAGCATTGCTGAAGACTCAAAGCTTGGAATGAAGAGGAAGCGTGGTGATCTTTGGTTTATCGATCCGCTTAACCCGCATGAGCGAATGCGAGAGAATGACTGGCCAGTTGGGTTGAAGAATGTCGGAAACACCTGTTGGTTCAGTGCTGTCATACAGGTCAGTCGAAGCAATTCAGTTTACAGTGACTGAAGGTTGACCCAACTGTGATCGTTGATTGATTGTGTCCTCATCAACAGACTTGCATAGTAGGATGATTTTGAAAATAGTCAGGCTTCCAGCTTGGCAGTACAAGTGCACCTATCAGTATTGTAATTGTGATTGCAGATTTATGTAGCACCTGTAGAAAGAGAAACTCATTAGAGGTTTGATGACAGGCAGGGAAAACTTGAAGTGAAACTCATACAGTATTTATATATATGAACACTTGTATATTATCTTTTAACCAGTTCTTGCCTAGAGGGGCTTTTATTAGTTATTGTGTAAATATATTAAGGATTCTGTACTCATAGCCGTCTAACAACTCTAAATAGACGTGGCTTAAGGTAAGAAGAGAATGTATAATGGAAAAGGTTTTCAGTTTTCATAACAGCGAATAACTTCTAGCTGCTGCTGCCGCTGCCGTTGCTGCTATTCTGTGCCTTTTAGGTGATGGATTTTCTCAGAGTTTATTTTCTTATCCAGTGCCTCAAAGCTCTAAGCTATCCAGTTCTTATCCTTTGTATGCTGCTTGCATCTTACTCAGGCCTGGATGAATCTGTACTGTTTTGGCTTCTGAGGCAGTTTGGTGTTAACAATTTGTCCAAGTATTGTAAGCAGATATTTCTGGAGCCTTTCACAAGCATTGCTGGAGGCTCTAACTGGGATCTTATTTTTTGACCTCTTTTCATGTTACAAAAATTGATTAGGTTCTAAAACATACTTGTACTTGATTACATATCTAAATGAACCTCTCACAATGCTTCTGAAAGGCTCTAGAAATGTCTAGTTACAATACGTGAGCAAACTGTTGATACCAGTGATTACGTGCTATCAGTGGAAATGTTTCTGTTTGATTGCAGTCACTCTTTCACTTGCCAGCCTTCCGCCAACATGTTCTAAATTTTGTTCCTCCAAGCGAAGGAAGCGGCCGTGAAGGAACAGATGTGAGTGTAAATCACTCATGATTGTCTTTTGTGGTGGCTGAGAGGGCAAGGTTCATGGCAGAATGTTGAGCCAGTAATCTGATTTTTTCTTTTAACAGTACCTGCTTATTTAGTAAAGCTACTTTTTCAATTTAGTGTTAATTAGATGTAATGTTGTATTTATGCTTCTTACCTTACTTACTAATTTATTGATGGTATTTGTCAGTGTAATGGCAAGTATGTATTAATTTAAGGGGATTAGAGCAGTTTTGCAAATTTTAAAAGGCTTGGTTATGGTTAGCTCCTCTATCTTAAGCATGGAATTGATTAAATTTAAATTTCAGCATTTGTTGTAGCTACTTTTGTTTATTGACTAATAAGTGATTTGATTATTCTGGTTATGTGATTGCTATTTTAATAAGGACAGTGTGTCAATTTTAGTGTTAATTGGATGTTTTTTGTTTACACTTCTTACCATACTTAGTAATTTGGTAATGGTAATATGTCTATATATTGGTAATCTAATGTAATTTTATGTTGCATCGATTTCAGCGACACAGAAACCTCATGTTTATGCATGAGCTGCGCTGTCTGTTTGCTCTAATGGTGGCCAGCCGAAGGAAGTACGTGGATCCATCAAAGGCCGTAGAAATACTAAAGGAAGCATTCTCCACTGGAACCAGTGTCGCTGGAACCTCTGACAGTCAACAAGTAACCAGTTTGTTTTGAGTCATTTAAAGTTTCATTTGGTGGTCCAAGGTTCCAGAATTTTCTGTCTGTTTCAGTCCACTATTGAGGTTATCTGATGTCATTTAGATCTGGGCTAAAATCACATTTTTTCTGGGTTGCTGATCCTCTATGGCCTGTCTTCTGAGTCTCTAAGATCTCTTGGATCTTGATGCTTTCTGTCCAGATGATTATGATTTCAGAATTCAATTTTGCTTAGAAGCGATCTTTAATTGATGCCTTGTGTGTTACAAGACGGTGATATAGAAGTTTGCAGATTAGATTAGATCAGAAACTGCAGGTAACTCGCAGCAGGCAGGCAGTTGATCAGTTGTTGGTCATTTCTGCCATATGGTAATTACCACGAGTGGTTGGTGGTTACAGGTTTAATGTGTGAGTGGTTGTTTAAAAATTGCCAAATACATACATGCATGCAGGGTTATATATTTTGGCATATGTTTTAATTTTAGGATGTCAGTGAATTTCAGCATAAACTGCTTGAATGGCTTGAGGATGCATTCAAAACAGTGGAATTTGGCTGTGAATCGTTGTCTTCACCAGGGTAATCTTGGAACTCTGTAGTGTCATCATCATCATCATCATGAACCGTGGGCTCAGCGCCCTTAGGTGTCCGATGCCATTTTCACCATGTTCTTCCACTGTTGTCTGTTCAGTGCGGCATAGCTCAGCTCTTGAAGCATTGTTCCACACCATTCAATTATGTCGTCCGCCCATTCCCTGTGCGGTCGTCCTCTTCTGTTACTCCCATCCATCATTCCAAACAATAGTGTTTTGATTTTCCTATCATTGCCATAGTAATATTGTACAAAGGTCCTGTTAAACTGCAAGACAAGCAAAAGTAAAGCTCTCATGTTCCAGTTGGAATGTAGGGCCAGTGCTCATTTCTCACTCTTCAGCTATTGTACTCGCAATGGATGAATCCCAAAGGTCTGGACACAGGGCCATGACGGCTCAAGATTTGCCGTTTACTGATGATAGAAGCAGTGTTTTCTCACTACTAATATCCAGTCACATTTCATCAGGTATTTGACACTGCCAGTTGGTTTGAAACATTATTTTATTTGATGCTGAATAAACAGTTTCTATATTATGTTTGATTTATTTGTTTAATTTGGTCTTGTAATTTTGGCATAAAAGAAAAATAATGTCAGCGCCTTTGAGAGATTTTTAAAGGCAAAGGATGCTTAAGTACATGAGTTTTTGTTTGTTCTTGTTTGTAGTGAGGGAGGTGCTGATGCTGAACCCAAAGGTCGTGCCAGCAACCCAATGGTACAGTTGTTCTATGGTCAATATCTGGCAGAAGGCATCAATGAAGGTAGAATGTACTTCATTTACACAATGAGTTACAGCTTTTATTAGTTGCATGGGACTGCTTAAGGACCAATGGAAACTGCAGACGAAAGTGTAAATTTCATATAGCACATTTGCTATTAGTAGACATTCAAATTTATGTAGCACATTTACTATTCAAATAACTGTTTGGCCGAGTACATATAGACTATTTGGGGCACTGTTCTGGTCCAAAGCAAATCAAATACAAATATTTGCTCTGGCTGTAGTTATGTATTGGATTTGTTGTGTAGGTAAGCAATTGCTTGCAACCCCTTTATATATAAGTCTCTCCAGGCAGCTGTGAAGAAGCTATGTCGTTGAATGCTGACGTCTTTCTGTTGTGTTTCCAGGGAACCATTTTGTGAACAAGGAAACATTTGGCCAGTTTCCACTTCAGGTGGAAGGCTTTAAAGACATTCATGAAAGCCTGGAGGCTGCAACTGCCCAGGGTGAAATTGAGACTCTTTCAGACGACACTAATACAAAATCTGGGCAAGAGGTTAGAATGGCAATTTAGTGTTGGTGTAAGTTAGAGTAGGTTAGACTAGATTAGATTAGATGATTCTGGTTACATTAATACTTATACAGAAGGCTTAGATTGCACATGGATTATAAAGTACATGGACCTGGAGGTTCCAACTACTTCTAGTTCCTGGTTTCCTAAATCCCAAATGTCGTTGTATCTCTAGTTTGATCTTCTGTTGCATGGCTAGTGGAGAACTTCTTGTCTCTGTAACTTGTGCTTCTGCCACACAGTACTCTATTGTCTCTTTTCACAACCTGTCTGAAATGGTAATGGTCTTTGTGATCGCTAGCTTACCACACGTGATACTTGCACCTTCTGTATCAAAGTGAAGACTAGATTCTAACAAATGTGCTGTGTAAATTGTGCAGTTGTGCTACAGAAATTGATTGCTTCTAATGAAAAACTCATGAGGATTCTGCTTTTGGTTTTACTACTTTCTGCAGCATTTTAAAAAGTAATTATACCACTGTTGTCAACAATTCAGAATTTACTTTTCAGTGTTGTTGAAAACAGTGTTACTGCTAATTTTACTGAAATCAAAATTGAACGTATCTTATCAGAATTTATTTTTCTTTAGACATGGTCATTTACTGATTTAAAGTGATTTTTTTCACGTGTCCGTCTGCTTTTCTGCAGCTCTGGTTTACGGGACTGCCACCAGTGTTGACCTTTGAACTGTCCCGCTTTCAGTTCAACGCAAAGTTGGCTCGGCCGGAAAAAATTCACAAGAAACTAGACTTTCCGGAACGAATCTACATGGACAGGTTTGATGCCCTTTTAATTTGTTATCTCGTTTTGCAGCTGTTAACTACTGGTGGCATTTATTAATAATGTTTATTAGAGATGCAGTTACCATATCTTTGCATGTATCACCTGCGCTCATATGTAACCCATGGGAATTAGGAAAACTCATACACCTCACAGGACCATACAGACCATAGTTGAATAATCATAGGTTTAGGTCGCTATTCTGCTTGCATCAGATGAGAAAAAGAACATCTCCAGATATGATATTGCATTAGGTCCAGTCATGAGTGATGAGACGCATTTGCTTTTATAGTGCATATCTAATGATTGTGGTGCACTTTAATTTTTACTACATTCTCGTTAAATTGAATGGAAATGTGGATTTTTAACATTTCTGTTGGTTATAGGATTGTTTTGTTTAGGCCTGTACTTGATTCAGGTGAGAAAAAACGTATTCGGAAATGAGATTGCATCAGGTCCAATCACTAGATGCACGTGCTTTTGCAGTGCATATCTGTTATTGAGGTGCACAGACAAAGACTGTATTAGTGCCTAAACGTTAGCCCACATTTGCGTTTGTATCAGTAATTATATGTGACTGTGGCGGAGAAAAAGGACTACTTGTCGAGAATTGACTTAGTAGCAATTGAATAGTGAGGTCATTTTATGTCTAATTTATGATATATTGTTTGGTTGAAAAGTTGATTTCTTTGTTGCGTGAACAAAGGTACATGGAATCCAACCGGTTGATCACACGACGAAAAAGAGAGTATGCCAAGAAATTGAAGGAAGATTTATGTGAACTGCAGAACCGACTTGATAAGTAAGTTGGCTGAGTGGACTCTTTTTGTGTTTCTTCAACCAGAAAATGTTTTGTTGCTATGGTTTTATGGTTTAAGAATGTAATTTGTGCTCTTTTTAACGTCCTGTGCAAACGTGAAGTGGCTTTGCCTTGTCTTTTTCAGGTATATAAATTATGGCTCGGGCTCGAAGCGCTTTCCACTCCAGGATGTTCTTCAGTGTGTCCTGGAGTATGCCGAAAGCCGTGGTTCCCATGCTGGATCTCCGAAACCTGATGTGAGCTTTCCTCTGCACGCAAGCCACAGCATCAGCTGTGTCTGTGACGTGGAAATGGAGTCACCACAGTCGCGCTCCAGGTACCTTCTTATTTTTATCGACTCTTCTTCCGCAGCACAGTTGCCATAATAGGGATTGTTGTTTTATTACGCGCGTAATCTTCAGTTTTATCACTAATTAAGCAGTTGTTCAAAGTACATCTTTGGTGGTAGTGTATCTGATAATGGGACGGCCTCTGACAGCCAGTGTCTGGAATATATATCTCTATTTTCCATGTGAAATCGGCCATTTATTGTCAAGCCATTCAGTACAGACATTAATGACTACTTTATTTACATATCACCCTGAAATTTAAAGTTTCAGAACATTATGATATCAATCTCTTTGTGATTTATAATTTAGTGTTAGTAAGTTTTGTCGAATGTTTAAAGTTTGCTGTATAGCATATAATATTTATCATTTAGCAATAGCATAATCTATTGTATTTAAAGTTGTTACCTATTTAGCCTATCCGATTATATCGTGATGATGGATTATGATCTGTTTTAGAGAAAACTTGGTCCCTGATATTTTAAAGTTTATAAGTTATTTATGTGGCCTTGCATTCTGCACTTGGCTTAAGCCTTCTTTTTGCTGTGACTGATTGTTTTAGTACTTCAGCAACGGAGTCACCAATGACGTCACCCCTGAAACTTGATCTTGATTCTGGTTCAGCTGATGCTCTGCCCACATCACCGCATCCAATTGCCATGGAGGTGGAGGAGGGCAACCCATCTCCACGACACGTGTCAAAAGAGGAGCTCAAAATTCTGCAGACGTGTCTCCGAAGGTGGAGGACGGAAGTCGAAGATGATGTCCGCGGTTAGTTGAGTCATTTGCAGCTACAGATAACAGAGAGTCTTTGAATTTAACAGAGTTTGATTTTAAATGGTTTATGTGATAAATCAGAAATTGTTCAGGGTTAATTTCAGTGGTTGTTAGATTCATCTTTCAAGAAATGATAATTTTGTAGGAAACTAGTTTTGATGTGTAATGGCTTGTGTTTTAAATCAAGTCTTTTAATTGTTCTTTGGTTAATTACTCCTTAAATGAACATTTATTATTATGAACAGGTGTGGGTTTTTAAGAATTAATTTAAAACAATTCATTTGTAACAGAATTTCTCATGTACTGTATTAACCAAAGAAAACATTTAAAATGTGGAATTGATGTAAATTGGTGTCACTTAGTTTTAAAATGGTTGATACATTAAGCTTTGGCCTTTGTTTCAGCAAGGTAGAGTTAAACAAGAAATTTAGTAAGAGACTTCAAGTTTTTGCTCATCAGATTTGAATTTATTTAAAATTATTTTTTTTCATATTTGAAGGTCCGACATAATTGTGTTTTGGTCATACAGATTTACAAGAAAAGATTGCAAAACGAGAGGGACAGATTAACGCCTTGTATGCAGATGAGGATCTTATGAAGGTCTGTGGATCATGTCTTTAAATAAGCAAATCCGTAATTATTTACAAGTGCAAATAACTGTAGGTGTATGTTTTTGTGTTTTTGAGGTCATAGGATTGAACTTCAGATATGATAGCAGTAGTCTGAAAACTTCAAGTTTTGTTATGCATATTGTGTAGTATCAAAAATTATCAATAATTTAAAAATTCACCAACAGCTTCCTGTGATGTGAATTATCTATTGGGATTACTTATTACCTAAGATATTCTGTCCTGTATTCTATCCTTTATGAAAGGCTGGAAATACTAATTTCATCCTGGTAATTAATTTTAATTATTCATTGGTGGACCATAACAACACTGTAGTCTGACTGTGTTTGGACGTTGTGGCGGCTTACATGCACGGAATGGTTCTCGTCTTTTGCCAGCCGTGCAGCTTTCTGTGTTAGGTGTTTAATATTAAACAGCCTTTAAAATGTGTGTTTAATTTTATTTCAGTGTCCATACCGACTGCATGCTGTGCTGGTCCACGAAGGCCAGGCGGTGTCGGGCCACTACTGGGCTTATGTCTTTTCGACAAAGTACCAGAAGTGGCTCAAGTTCAATGACATCTCGGTCACAGAGGCCTCCTGGGAAGAGATCCAAAAGGACAGCGTAGGTGGCTTCCACAACACAAGCGCTTACTGCGTCATGTATGTCGACCAGAACCTCCTGGATCAACTAACTGGTCAGTGAGGAGTTTTGTGCTTTGTGGACTGAAAATTTACTGGGCTGTTATGTTGTCACTGATACAACTGCTTGTTAATTAAATGGCCTTTGTGAAATGTGGGAGCATGTGCGTAAGAATTGGTACGTAGAGTTTATGCTATGTGCCCCTTCATTCCACTACATTTGAGGTTTTTTAATTGAGAGCTGTATATACCTATTTACCTTTGGAAAGAACTCTGTACAGTAAAAGTCTAGTAATATACCTCCCTGTAATGTGCACATTTGCTTAACAGATAATAGAGCCATGGATTCCAAGGCTGCCATATATCTTCTGTGGAAGTAAACCAAGTGGGCACTCTGGTGAAACTGACTTGAAACTTCCTTTGTAATGTGCCTTTAATGATAACACAAAGCATTTTTCATTTGAATTTATACTTTTTAAAAGTTTTGATGACTTTGTTTAGCCTTTTTTAATGGTTACAAATTCTAAATTATATTTTTGGAACTGAAGTCAACGGCTAGGCTTATTATAAGGATGCCGAAAATACACATGTGTATAGGATCCCAAGTAGGCTATACGCTAATAAATAAATGCTAAGATAGACGGTGTGTTCTGATGGCAACCAATGCAGTAAAATGCAGTTCTGAAAGCTTGATTCCCACCATCCTTATGATACCGGGCTTTTACTGTACTTGAGGGAGGTCTTTTAATTGAGATGCGTATAACCTGGTTACCTTTGAGAAGATGGCTGAATATAAGTATATAAGTATTTTTTCAAGAAGGTTGTAGAATGGACAGGTGGATACTAGAATGTGAATGCGTATGTACCTGCTACATTTAATTTACACTTAAACATGCCGTAGAATTTGAATTATTTATATCGTTAGAAAAATCCTCTGGAATAGGCATGTTTTCTTGAATTGGTGTTCTTCTTGATAGTTGTTCAGAGTAAATGTTCTGTTTTGCGTTTTTTCTTTTCAGAGAAGATTGGGCAGGGTGATGAATGTGGGATCGATTCCCTGAAACCTGACCTTCTCAACTATGTACGGGAAGACAACGAAAAGTTCCAGGCTGAGATCCAGGCCTGGGATGCGGAACAGAGGCGAAAAAATCAACCAAATGTAGCTGACACAAACTTGATGGATGTGGAAGCGAAGCCATGTGAGTTTTTTACTGGTCTTTGTTCTTGATGTGTTAAATTAACAGAAATTAATTTTTATGGTTGATATTGATACAGAATTCAGCTGAACTTGCAGCTTAACTTTTGTGTGCCATCTGTGGATTCGGTGTGTCATCAAACTTTGCAGGTTACATTGGAATAGATTGTGATGTAATTTGTAAAGATATGCGTATGTATCTTGATAATATTTAACATTGACTTTCTTTTACATGTCCTTGTCTCAGTTTTTGCGTTATGGTGCCGTATAAGTTGTCTGATTAATGTAAGTAATGAGTATAACAATGATTATTATTGCATAGAGCCTTTTCAGGAGCTTGTTTAGAGAAGTCCTTCAAGACATGATTTCAATGTCTGGTTACAATGAAATTTGTATTGATTTTCTGTTAGATTCAGTAAACGAAGGTAGTGCTCACCAACCAGCACTGGCCCAGGCGCGCAAGAAGAATCTCGGCACACTGCACGCATGCTTGTCAATACAGAGCACAACAGAGCTGCTGAAGTGGGTCTGCACCAAGGATTGGTTTGGGAACAAGACTTCGGAAGAGATCCTGGATGAGGTAGGAAGTGGATGAGACAAACTTGAATGTTTTGTTAGCATAGTTATTACCCATAATATATTGTGTTGCATTTAAATTATGCTTAGTGCATAGGCGCTATAGAAGTTAATGTGTTCAATTTTTACTGGAAAATATCTTATAGTTCACAAGGTATCATATTTAAATAGCCGACTACCTGGCTCATTGCAATTGTTCAGCGGACACTGACACTTCTGGTGTCTTGGACCCAGAACAGTGTTGGGCTCTTGGGTGGGTGTTCTTGGTGGCTGTTCTGAAGCAGTGGAATTCAAGGTCCAGTCCTTTGCATTGTATCAGTTGATTAATGTCGTTCAGCTGGTCACTTTAGACTGATCTGTTTTGTCTCACTTACTGCTTGTAGAGGGACTTCTAGTTTCTCTGACCTGTCAGATTTTGACTGGACTTTCCGAACAGCTTGCAATTTTGTTTATGTTTAACTTAAAACGGCCATCAGTTGATGTCTTGTGCATTTGATGATGGCACTATAGAAGTCATTAGGTTAGATTATAAATCCTTCCAGCACTTTGTCGGAGGTTTGAATCTTGGTTCGTCATATAGATTAGAGGTCCGTCTGTTGTCAGTTCTCTTACGACTCATTAGAAAAGGTTGTATGGTTTATATATGACTGTATTTTGGTAGAGCATAAAAGGCCAACAAGTGGTATAGTTTGTCACTGGGTATGTTGTCGGTAGAGGACAAAGACCAATAAGTTTATCTTACTGATTTCAGGCATTTAAGGAGAGGTATAGCAAAGAATGGGCTTTATCAGAAGCCCTGTTGGCTGGTCCTCTTCGGAACGACTCTCGTGTTGCAGATGCTTTTGATTACTTCCTTGTTAGCGGAGCAAATCCTGATATCCTTCGATTAACTCTCTTTGACAACATATGCCACAAGCTGACCACTTGCCCGAGCACGGATCCAAAGTAAGTTTGAGTTCATAATACCTTAGTCTTGATCTTGTTCATTGTTCATGCCTGAGTTTATAATGGTGTGAGCCAAAAGTGTTGACACTTTTACTGTTTGACCAGAGTTTGAATTTCCGTGTTTCATGTACTTTTATATATTCATTGTTGAGTTGTGTCAGGTGTCTTTCTTCTGTGGATTTTATAATTTTATACTTAGTCATTCACTTTGACCCAGCTGTGGCTAAATGTTCATTTGTTGCTGCATCAGAGATTCAAATTCTGGTTTACGGTAATTTATTGGCAACTGTTTTGACTGGTGCAGCTTTTAGAAGAATGGCATTCTGTTGTGTTGTCACTAGTTTAGGTGCATGATCTTTGGCAAAACATCGTTCCACTTAGCACTTTTATGGATTATTGATCTAATGCAGAATGAGTCAGGAAATGGTTATGTGCCATTCTCTCCTTTATTTACAGCAGTGGAAGTTTGAACAGGGCTTCCAACAAACTTCGTGAAACCCTCAAATCAAAGCCTGGTGTGTGGGAGGCGTATCAGGTATGATCATTACATTGCTTTGATTACTTGCTCGCTGTTTCTCGATTCTTTCCACCCACCTGTCATTCCATCCATCTACGTTCTTCCCTGTATTCCTATATTTCCTTTATTGAAGTTCCGTCATAGTTATTATGTTACCGTTGTCTGTCGTTAAACTTTGTTGTTGCGAATAACTTTGGGGGAGATCCATTGATTGAATTATTGAGTTACAGAATGGGCTTCTGTTCAGTCAGTTCATGGGACTAATTAAGTAAAAAGTAATTTTGAGCTTCTTAATAAACTTGTGAATTTGACTGAATGTCTAAATTATTGGATAAATTATTACAAGTTTTGTCTTTTTGCCGTTGAATAGGAGTGGCATCAGAAATACAGGAAATTCCGAGAGCTGGCATTCGCCTTTGTTTCGGGGGTTCGAGCTTACCACAACCAGAGGTAACCGCGTTGAGTAATTGATTCCATGATTACCATGATTTCTATGACTAACAATATGAATAGATTTCAGGCAAATAATAATTTTATTAATAACTATAAATAATACCAACAATCACAGTAATAATGGTCATAATTAATATTTTTTTGTAACTTAGGTGGGAGATGGTCCTTCAAGAGTTAAAACCTCTGGAGTGTAGGGGAATAAAAACAGTACATCTTAAACGCCTTAGATTTTTCAGCTATTAATATTCATAATAATAACGTTTTGAGGTTCAGGCCATCTGCAGTGTTCTTGAAGGGTGCTATATAAATGGTCAGATTCATACGGTTATCCATCCATACACAACACAGGTAGACATGCTCGACTTTCCTTACTGGACTGACGAATCAGGCCAGAGTAGTTAGGTAGACGTTGTCTAGAAGTGGTTGTCTTGCTCTGATTGTAGGTTCAGTGAGGCTCTTCCGTGTTTTGTTGCTGCATGTCTGCACAATGACTTTCTAACAGATGACGGTCGACATCCATTGCGAGGCCTGAACTCGGCCTTGTTGACCTACTACCGACGTAACTGTCTCATGGTCAGTTGGTCCATAGTAGCATCACATGTTCTACAGACTTCTGTAACACTGATCAGGTTATGGTAGTAATCCAAATCAGAACTGCACAAAACTGCTTATGATTCAAAGTTCGGGAAGCAGAGAGAAGGGGGAGGGGAGAGAGAGAGACTGACTGACTATCATAAAGCTTCATTTCTGCTGATCTTATGGCTTTACAGTTGTCTCATTTCTTCTTTATGAAAAATGCATTTCCTAAATAGGCCTATACCTCTTGGCTCCATGAGTTTGGAGGAATCAGACTTCAGCTTTCCTGCATGTAATTTGTTCAAATGATTTTAAATGCTTTAATAATACTGATGTCAAGACGAGTTAATGCATGCTACTCTTTTTCTTAATGCTAGAACTGTTCCAGGATGGCAAAAATCAAGTGTTGTTACTTTTGGGTTTAGAATTTGACGGAGATTTCTGTTAGGACGTTTGATAGCGATGAACTTGTGGATGATCTGTTCAGCGAGATGCTTAAACTGTTCTTGCCGTGCTTCATGACAGTCGTGAACAGTAGCCTTGAAAAGGACATCCAGACCGTGGAGCATGTTCGGAGCAAGTGGTGCGAGCTGCTCAACAATGACTACACAGGTAGAAGCAAATGGCTTCTTGGTTCAACGTATCATCAGTTTGTGGACTAAACCTGAAAATAGAAATCGTGATGAACAAATGATTATTGTTCTCGCCAGTTTTAAATCTTGGCATTTGATTTAGATAGGTAACCAGGCAATTTGGGACACCTCAAAGGTAACATTCCTGAGGTTGAGGCTTCTTTCAACTAACATTCAAACACAGCAACATAAGTTTAAGAACCAGACAGCCTTTATCACTGGGATTGATCTGTGGATTAAGAATTTATATCCAATCACCTTTCATATCATTGGAACAAATTGCCAGTCGATACATGCTGTTAGACTAAATTGCCAATCAGTCAGTGCCCTTAGAATAAATAGAAAATCAATCCATGCCTTTGGATTAATTTAGCAGGTTTGTACATTGTGTTAGTATTGGAAAAACCAATGCTTGTCATTCTGTTGTGCCAATTTGAAGTCATTTCAAGCCGCCTTTTGAGCATGGTGTTTGTAAATGCTGAAATGAGTAATTTGCAAGATTTTGAGACATGTAACAATGAACTAACCTTACAAAATTCTTGGATTGCTTGTTTTAGAGAAGAAGCGTGAAACACTGCAAGAGCTTTTGGCCGCTCTTCTGGATGACACAAAGGAGACGACTTCTCCGATTGGTCAAGTGCCACAGCTGCGGGACGATCCTCTGATAACCGACTTTGAGCAGGCCTTTAATCTGGCCACCGCTGACAACTGCATTGCAGCAGCCCTGAACAACATGTGACACTTGGTGTACAACAGACTAACGTTCTAAATAGTTAATGGATTATTCACACACCTTCTCGCCCAAGATTCAGTTCCGGCAGCGATTAGAGGTTATCTAGAAATGCGGTTGTTGGCTGTGATTGGAAAATTTTAATGGAAGCGAACTATTTGAAACATGTACGTTAACTCACGATCCTCATCTTTTTGATTTGCTTCGATTTTTGGAGAATTGACACTGCGAACTGTGGCGACTGGCTGCGTGCGTTGTTATGTGTTCCGCAGGTTTGCAGAACTGTTTGCTTGTCCGTTAGCAGCAGCAGGAATTGGAATTTTTTTTATTTCTTGCAAAGTTTTCCTCCTTTTTTTGGTTTGCTAGATGCCGATATTCTGCTGCCCTTGGCACAATAAATATTATTACAATGTGCAGTTCTGTGCTTTTAATAGCCACAACCAAAAACGGAAAATTTCCTTCCAAATTATTCTATGATATCCAGTTCGCCCCGGAATGCAGTAATGCCATTTACCAATAATAAGTCAGTACTGTCTGCACGTGAAGTGCCCTCATCTTCGGCCTCTTCTGTGAAAGGCGCCATATTATTTGTCTTATTATTTCGAGAACGATAAAGTAAGTAAGCAGATGCTCGTTTGTGAGGAAGGGGTTGATTTGAAAATGTCGCTGCATTGACTGCATTTATGTTTAACAACGGCAGGTTACAAAGCACATGGTTGTCGACATCAGTCATACTGCGGACAATGTACGGCGTTGGATCTAATTAGAGTCCCTCTACGCAGCAGTATCAAAGTATCCCACTCTTATTACAATTAGTCCTGCAGAATCAAGGTAGCCTAGCAATCCTCTGTAGTGCGGACGTCCGCAAAGGAGGATGGCAGTGTAATGTTAAGTGCGGACAAGAGGAGGGAGGAGTATGAAGTAGGTCACTTGCGGACGTCCTTATAGATGACTCCTAAACAGTCTTGTCAGCTAATTGATTACCACGCTTATCCGTGTAGTAATAAACTATGGCTCTGGGCGACTTTGTATGGTTTCTGAAGAGTCTAGATTTTGATCTGTTAAGTTTTAACATTTGGCTTGTTAACACGGATGAATTCCTTCCTAACCAACCGACAGCACTGTACCAAATTTAATGATAGTGTCTCTACCTTAGTTGGCATAAATTCTAGTATTGTTCAGGGTTCGGGTCTGGGACCAGTGAACTTCCTAGTTGCCATATCCAAGTATAAGCCTTTAGCACCCAACAATAGATTATTTAAATACGCTGATGACAGTTACCTTCTTGTACCATCCTGCAATAACTTGATGGTTCAGGCTGAACTGGACCATGTTGCCCTTTGGGCGGATAAGTGTAACTTAAAACTTAATCATAAAAAGACTTGTGAAATGATAATTCACCGGCCAAGAGTGAGAAATCAGCAGATAATTTTACCTAATGTGATTCCCGGTTT
Source organism: Norana najaformis (assembly GCA_964023275.1). Classification (NCBI taxonomy): domain Eukaryota; kingdom Metazoa; phylum Annelida; class Clitellata; order Crassiclitellata; family Hormogastridae; genus Norana; species Norana najaformis. Next base: position 14,757,091 of record OZ029926.1, read on the forward strand.
AACCAGGGTACCAGAGATGACAATATTGGGTGTTACCCTATCGAGGATGTTAAATTTTGATTCTCATATTGATCGGATTCATAGTCAGGCGCGTCAGTCTTTATATGCCATACGAATTCTTGTAGCACATGGCCTAACTGGCCCTCGGCTCTACGACGTTGTCCGAGCCACAACACTGGCCAGGATGCTGTACGCCTCTCCCGTGTGGTGGGGCTATTCTGGGGCACAGGCTAGAGCTCGGCTCCAGGCTTTGATGCGGAGACTTGTGCGTTTCCGCTATCTTCCTGGGAACTCCCCAACGTTCGATGAACTGTGGCACAGCTGATGCTCGTCTCTTTAAAGCAATCTTGAACAACCCAAATCATGTCTTACATCAGCTACTCCCACCAATTAAAACCCTCAGTTATTCCCTACGGCCCCACTTCCATGATCGTATTATTCCTCCTGCTGACAATTTAACGCGTAAATGTTTTATTGTTAGAATGTTGTATGAATATTAAGTTTTCTTGTGTTCTTAAATACTTGTAAACCGATGTGCGATTAGCTATTGGTTAATAAAGAATATACTTACTTACTTACTTGCTTATTTTCTTTTCCAAAAGTAGGATTTTAGCACCTCCGTTTGTGCACAGTGACCTATGTCAAATGGCGTGGCGCTCATACATGCATACATACATACATAGCGAGACGATGCATAAATAAGTCCATCGCGTGACACTAAAGTCAAAGATCTTAGCTAAAGTTATGGTGCTAAGTAGGAACCCGAAAACTGGATATCACTGATCTATGGTCTGAGTTGTACGAGTCTATGGTCGCACTGTGAACACAAAGTTAATGTCGGAATGTTGGCTCATCGGAGGAGCCCTAGCGGTGATGGATCCCTGCATCTTGGTAGCTTAACGAACGAATGTGAGGTATCTAGAAAAACGCGTACAATAAAAGGCATTTCTGCGCCATATGCTATGCCAAAGTTTCTGTTGGAGGTGACAGCCTACTCTGTAAAGCTGTCGCTGAGCACATCACATCAAACAAAATACCAGTCGGCCCTTGTTCGCTGATTTCTTCTGTCCTTGGATCTGCGAAACTTTGAGATACAATTTCAAATAGGACTTGATGATTAAGTCAAACCTTTAATATCTCTCATATAGTCGTGTTGTGTTTCAGAGTATTTAATGGGTGTTTAAGGAGCATTTAGATTTACAAGGGATGGTAGCTAACGAAGCATGGTAGCCGATTAGTTAGAGCGCTCAGCTTGTAACGCGTAGAGGACATATTCAGGTCTCCTGTGATGTGGTTACTGTATAGTGATTGAACAAGGCCTTCGCTCGCAATTGCGCAACACCATCGACTGATGCCTAGTGGCGCTTAATAAATGCAGAAACAATAATAAGTGCATGAATATTAAGATACAAATTAAATGTTTTGTATGAAGTGTGCACGGGCCGTATTATTGGCGCACATACTGTTAATAGGCATAGTGGGATTTGATCAAAACTGCAGGGAAGAGGTGTGAAATTCACCCCACAGGTATATAGCATTACATATAATTTCAAATTGAATGTGTATAAATCGCATGAATGGCATAGAATTATTGAGGGTTCAGATCTCATCTTGACCTGACCACTTGTATGCTGGTCTGTCAGTTTTCTGTATGGTTTCCTTTCTGTGACACACATTGACGCCGTACTGTGTATATTCCACTATGGCACTGATCCCTCTTGTATTTCTGTGATTTTATAGGGCATCATCTTTAATCAATATTGCCAGTTTAAATGGGTGTCAAGCATTAGGTTCCCTTGTACAGAAACTGCTATTCATAGGTAGGGTTATCATCATACCATCAGAGGCACTGATGTCTTAAATATTGTCATGATTACCATTTAATCTCAAACAGAAGCCCTGCATATTTACTGAAGTAGCTATCCAGACCCCAAGGGTGTTGGCACAGTTTAGAGTTAAAATAGAGAGTGAGGAGCCCCCTGACCAGTGGATTTAGAAGGAGCCAAACAAGGATTGCACTATATGTCGCAAAAACATTTGATGAGCTTCTTTTAGTTGTTGACACTTGTGACCTGTATTTTTTCATTGCCACAATTTCAGTTGTTGATCCAGTCATCCATCCAGCGCCCACACTCCTTTGATCAAATATTTATGAAATATTTCTGTGCTTCTCATGTTCCTAGCATATCTGGAAAAATATGCATCAAATCATTTTCATCTTTGGGTCAAAAATGAGGGGGAGAAATTTACATGTGAACTCCCACTTTTTGGAGTGCCCTTCTGGTACTTCAGTGCCGATAATCTTGACTACCACTGTTGTGCATTAGTTGTATGTGGCAATGGTTTCTTTTGTGCAGAACAATGTTGTGGAGTGGACAGACGATCTGCCAGTCTGCCGTCTGTCTGGTGTTGGCTTTTCTATGAACCAGGCCTATCGTGAGGATGGCATCAGACGAGAAGTTCATGAATTTGAAGACAGAAGCTTCCACTTCAGGTTGAAGATGAATTGAAAACAGTATCAGAAAACTTCTGCTTGATCTAATTGTAATAATGCAGAGGGAAACAGTCATTTCTTCCTGCAGAGTAAAATCAGCGTGCATGCGAGAATTTGAGGTTAGTCTGAATGAAACCCAGAAAGGCAGTTTCCAAATACATGGAAATGTTTCCAATTACATGGAAGCAACCTAAGCAATCCTGTTCTTTAACTATGATGTTTCTGTCTGTTTCATGTCTTTGCTTGTTCTTTATTCTTGCATTCTTATTTCTTGTTCTTTAGTGTCGACAACAATGTTTTCCTGTACGGGGTGTTTGATGGTCACAGTGGATGCAAGGTTTCTGGCTATGCAGCACAGAATTTACCGGCAGAAATCCTTCTCGATCAGTTAAAAGGCAAGACGACGGACAAAGAAATTAAAGAAGTCCTCTACCAGGTCAACACATTCTCAGCCTGCGTTTTCTTTAGAGTTCCCTCCATTTTATGTAACATCTTGTATGCTTGTTTTACCTGAGCATTTGTATAGTGCCTTTTAAGAATCTATTAAGGACCCCTCTGAGATGCCAAACCATAGATGTCTGACAGATTTACTTGAGATAGGTGTATATCTTCAGTGAAAGAAGTTCCTGAAGTTTAATCTAATGCTCAAGACAGCATGATGTGCTTTTCCTTCATGTGGGAGCACAGGACCAGAAGATCCTCTCAGGCTCTGGTATGCAAATGATCCTCCATCCATCAGATTCAAGAGAACTTGGAACTCGCTAATGTATTCTGAGGCTACACTTACTATTGAGGCTTGCCAGTGAGAAGTATCCTGAATGTAGGTAGCTCGAGTGAGTTTATGCACAATTATGTCACTTTCTGTATTTTTAATATTGATTTTGCTGTGTTTCTAGGCTTTCTTGTCTGTTGAGAATGGATATTCGCAGCTCGTGGATGGTGTCCTAGCGGAAAGATACAACTTACAGCTACATTTGCCACAGGTCAGTTCAAAGGATTGCACATACAGACATTTGCACTTAGGATTAATATGGGCAATTACATTTACTTACTTAGTACTTAGTACTTCCTGTGCAGGTCTGCACATCAGGCAACGCAGCTTCTCCATTCATCTCTGTAGACCGTCAGTCTTCTTGCCTCATCCCATGATACCCCCAAGCACCCAGGCTTGTCTCTGATGGTCTCTGGCCAGTTCTTCTTTGGTCTTCCCCTCCTCCGTTTTCCTTCAGGAATCCAGTACATTGCTTGATTGGCTTGACTATCTTTGTTCATAGGAATTACATGTACCATCCATTTCACTCTTCTCTTTCTGAAGATACTCTCTGTATCCTCGTCTTGTCCTTTCACTTATAGTTTTGATATCATGCCATGAAATGTGCAGAATTCTTCTCGGCCATCTGTGATGTGATACCTCATTACATTTACAGCTGTATAAACGTGGGGTTATAACGGAAAATTACCAGTGCTTTTACATTTGTGCATACTTTGCGCCCTTTCTCTGTATAAAGATGACACCAGTGCAATAAACTGCCAAGGAAACGGCAGATCTTCTTTAGCAACTAATTTATTGCTGCTGCTTCTGCCATTTTGCTACAAAACTGGAGATATTAAATGTTTTCTTTGTCATGTGTTTAGTTGAGGTTATGTGTACACTTGTCAAAGGTGCCAAAGTAAATGTTGGCAGTGTGGCATATAGGTAATGAATATGCCTAAGGGTACACATGTAGTGTGACGTTGGAGGTTGATTGGCACCACATTCCATTCATTCAAAATGACCAGGGTCAAGGTCATATGGTCGCTATATAAAACCATGTACTTTTACATGACTTTATAATAGAGATGATTTATCTGATCATGTTGATATAAAGTTATAGTAACTGATTAACTAGCAGCTGCACAAGTTGTGGCTTACTTAGCTCCTAAATTGTTGAGCTGTGGCTCAAGGCTAGCTGCTATCTAGAAATTTATGCCTGGACACTATCAGTATTGCATAACGATGACAGATTCTTGCATTTTGTATTAGTTGCGTTTTGTTTTGAGTAATGGCCGTGAGTTTTTCACATGTGCGAGTAGTGTTTGATTTCGTGGTATCTTGTTTATTAAGGAAGGACAGGTACATTCTGAGCAGGACAGAATGGACATACTGAAGCGACTGAAGTCAATCGAGGCTCAGTTACAGGGAGGAGCTACGGCCCTTGTTGCTCTGATCGTCAACAATAAACTTTATGTGGCAAACATTGGTATGTTTGAGTGTGACACACCGATTTCTATTATAGGGTTATTGATTTGGTGTGATTGGCCGGGTGGCTGATTGATAATGTGTTTGCCTTTTCCTTTATGCTTTGTGGTTTGATTCCTGGTGATCGTGTGAAATTCAGTCGGTGGTAAAACTTTGAACCCTTGAACTTGTGCAGATGCCATGTTTTCACTTCATATTAAAGGTCATCCAAAGTCAAGAGTGCCTTTCTTTAGGTGTCATCTCCCAAAGTTGAACTCTTGATTCATTGGGAAATTGTTTGTTTTGCCACAGAAGGCTGTCTGCCAGGTTGCTCTTGTTATGAGGTTTCTGATAGGGTCAGCGAGTGAATGTCTAACCTTGTCAGAATCATGACCTGAAAATAACTGTAAAAGTGTCATCAAAGTAGCTTTAGTCAATGTTTTGGTGATGCTTGAACCAAATTACATTGGTCTTTATGGTGGCCCTTAGTGAATAGTAAAACATTAAAGTCAAGTAAAATTACTAAAGTCAGTGACACCACTTTTACGTTATTCAGACACTTTCAAAATGTGTTACAAATGAACAGATTTTTTGCACAGTATGTTTTTTTCATAAAATGGAACAAATGAGTAGGTGAAAGGTTTAGATTTTCAACTTTTATTTCTAAAAGCCATCCTACTGGTCAGTATTAATATTCCTTTATTTACACCGATATGAATGCTAATTAGTGACTTGTGGTTAATAACGTTGTTGAAAAGGTTGCAGCCGAGCTCTGCTCTGCACCAAGGACTCGGAGGGCCTTCTACACGTGACTCAGCTGACCAATGACCACAACCTTGACAACCAGACTGAACTTGACCGTCTTGCCAACCTCGGACTGGATGTTGAGAAAGTCCGACGATGTGGTAACCTTGGTGGGCATGGCTACACGCGCAGTATTGGAGACCATTTCCTCAAAAGCAATTACCAAGAAATCGAACTTCTACGGTAAACTGAACAGCTGTCTTGTTTGCATGCCTCTGTCTTTCTGTGCTTTGAAAAGTAGCCATGCTCATGCTAGTCCACAAACTAGTAATGGTGATTTTTCTAACGCTAGAGTTTGGCAGTTTCTTAACCCTTTGAGTTATCTTTATTGAGTTACTCCTGTGTCAGAAAGCCCCAGAATTGACAACTTTTTCAAACCAAAAAATAATGATTTAGGAAAATGGCAGAGAGCTTAGAAGAGATGACTGTTGTTGCTACTATTGCTTTTTGCTACTGCGATGCCCTCGAGATCGAGACAATCATCTAGCAATCCAAGATCGAGAGCTTGCATCTCTGAAACAAGATCTTGCTAGACGAACCTGGGACAATGGCCTGTCTCCAAGATGAGATGAAGACAAAACTGAGATATTGAGGCTGAGAATACATCCTCTGCTGCTTAAATTAATATACTTGTCACCAAATGCAAGAGTTGTTTATGTACTTTGTGAATCTGTTTATGTCTTTAGCTTTTGTATTTGAAATGTAACCAAAAGCAAGAGTTGTTTATGTACTTTGTGAATCTGTTTATGTCTTTAGCTTTTGTATTTGAAATGTAACCAAAAGCAAAACTTGTTTATGTACTTTGTGAATCTGTTGATATCTTTAGCTTTTTGTATCTGAAATGCTATCAGTGGTTAGCACATAAATGTTTGCCTACAGTAGAATGAGAAAAATTGTGAACAAAAGCGCTGTCATTTTTTAGAGCAGCCCGTTCATCGCCACTGATTGCAGTGCCTGAGATAAGCAACGGTTTTGATTTGAACGAGTCGTGTGCGTTTCTTGTGCTCATGTCAGACGGACTGCACAAGGCGCTCACGGACTCTGGCATCACAGAGCATGCCAACATTGCCGTTACGCGCACGATTGCCCAGCAGTTTGCAGTCCAGTCAACACTCAACGGAGTGGCACAGGCAGTTGTCGACCAGGCCGTACGTATTCATCACGACACCTTCATGACAGCCACGGACCCTGCACGACGGCAGCGTTGTCAGCGTCGGGACGACATCACCCTCATCATCCGCAGTTTCGACTACCCTCTGCCGAATGCAACTGTGATTGGCAGCCCTGGCGCAGTCTCTGGATTCGGTCCAGTGTCTGTTCCTCCTATGCCGCCACCTGCCACAATGACTCCACTTTCCCTCATCATCCCAACGCCATCTGAAGCGCTCGGAGCACCACAAGACTCACCGCCCTTCTCGCGACCGTTTTTTAGTGGTGCTAGGTTGACACGGGGTCACGGCGACCAAAGTACACTCTACAGCACCAACGAGGACTCGATGTGCAGTCGCGACAGCGGTTCTTTCAAGCGGAACTCGGCCAAGGCGCCAAGTCATCTGCCGCTTGATGAACAGGGTCGGATCGAACCGTACGTCAGTTTCACAGAGTTCTTTCGAGCTGTTGAAGAGCTGACTGAGGCACAGAGGGAGACCCTGAATGCAGAAACAGAACCAAAGCCAGACTTTGAAGCGATCCCTGAGGAGAAGGAGCCAAGTTTTTCGATGCCAAAAAGTGCCTCAAGCCAGTAACATGAATAGCTTGTGACAGATCGACGTATAGGGTGGGTTAAGTATCATGGGTTGCAGATAAAATAAAAGCTAGGGAAAAGATTTCAGCAGTTTTACACTGTCCTTTAAAATCAACCTTGGGTCTGTTACGCCTGACAGAAGACAAAAAATATCATGATATTTAGAATTTTTGTAAATCCAGTGCTACAATGCTGTTGGTTTTGGAGGTTCCTTGGATACACCTGGGTGCAAGGTCTGGTTTACCAGACAGTTGCCTTGTGCTGTTAGCAGCAGATCCAGTGTTATAACGTCATCTTACGACATCAAGGCCATTGACAATGTGCTGTTTAGTTTAATCTTTTAATAATACCAATAGTATCAGTGTTTAAAAAATATTGCAATTAATGAATAAAATTGCAGTGATAATGTATAGAGTGTGCTGCCATATGGAAAGAGTTGTTCACATCAGTGTAACCCCTTTGGCAAAAGTTAGTAGTCGGGTTATAGGTGATCTGTTCAGAGGTTCAGAGACTGACAACAGTTATCGGGGTACACACCATGGGGGTGAGGGAGAGAGGTTTGGCCATGCACTCATCATACATATACGGTTATTTACCAAGACACTGAATATAACTGATCTTCATTTTTAAAAAAGCTTTAGCCGTCCAGCTGTTATTTTGTGTCTTTCTCCTTAACAAAGTAGTCGTTTATTGTAACCACATCAGTTGGTTAAGTCTCTACAGAATCGCAACTTGTGCTGGCCTACCGATATCTCGAGTTTCAACGTGTGGTGTGCTGTAGCCTTTGAAGTAGCAACTGTTGACGTCAAGCGTCAAAATGGAATGACGTGTAAGGCTGGCATTCTTTGGCAAGATGAAAAACAGCGGTTCAAGAAGAAAAACAGTATTCAAGTGCAAACGATCAAATTAATTAACCAACTAACATAACCTGTGTTAAACAGTACGTGTTACTTGTCATCGTTCAAATATTCTAAAATTCAGACAAAATATTTGATTGAAACTTAATTGTAGGCCATATAATAAATACAAATCAAGGTTTTATTTTAGCAGCCTAATGCAAGGTACTAGGAATAACTTATTACAACAATTTTAACCTCGCTTTGTAGTTAGTTAACTTTTGCACTAGAGTACCAGTAATAAAAAAATATCCAATGTTAGTCTTATCGATTGAGTAGACATTTTCAACAGTTGGAAACAATTACTGTTGGGCGTTCAGAAAACGATATTCGGAAATATTTGGACTAGTTGGGGGAGAATGTAATGGCAACAGAACACTTACCCAGAAAGAATAATTATGTTGGACCATTTTGATCCGGATATCGACCGGGACTGTTCGCTTTCCAGACAAAAGATTGGTCGTGCCTTGAAAGGAGACGCACTTTGGCTATCTTCATTGGCGATTGGTCCGACATCTTTTACAGTAAGTGTACCCAGGCCAAGAGAACACAGCAAGAAGTAACCTAACCAGTATATTCACTACAGTATTCACATGTACACCGATGATTACTACACAGCTTCTAGAATTTCTTCCGTGTAAGAGCGTTTGAAAAACAAAGACTATAATGTGGCTGGTCGTTTTGCTCAACACGCATAGACCAAACGAAGACCAATCGTTTAACGAACACGAGGGCACTGCTGGCTGGCTGTCCATGATGGGCAGCCATTTCTCTGTGGTTAGATTTGTATGTACCGGCCGTAGGTATAAAATTTCGTCATGCTGTGATGTTTGCTCGAATATTGCACATGCTCAGACGCTGTGAGTTCGAGTCGGCGTTCCGGAGTCGAACCTCGAGTGTGTTATATTTTGTGAGACTTAGACGATGTTTGGGACTTATAATTCTGACCTCTGCCATCATCAAGGTCGTGACGATCCATGGTATTCTTTGCGCCTAAGTACCATATATACTCGCGTATAAGTCGAATATTTTTGCACAGTTTTAAAAATCCAAATTTGGAAAGTCGCCTTATACCAGGGTCATGTAGATCATCGACTTATACACGGGACATAGGCTTTCTATTTCTACATGGGATCGCCTTACACGCGAGTATATACGGGGTAATATACGCCAATCCATGTTTTCTACATAAGCAGAGAGGCCCGTTTGACCAATCTATTCAGTCAAAAGGGGTTCTTGGGAAATCACCAATCTCTTCAATCAAAAAGGGGTTTCTGGGCAATAACCAACCTCTTCAATCAAAAGGGGTTTCAGGGCAATGATCAGTCTCTTCCACCAAGTAAAGGGGTTTGACCCTAAGTGTCATCTTTGTTCTTTTTCTTAAAGAAGCCGTCGTCTGTCGTACATTCCTTGACTGTAATTGTCACGTCTTCGCAAGAGACATCTGTTATGCTGACTTTATCGAGAACGGACTTCACTTCCGGCGAAGGCTTCCAGTAGCTCACCTCCACCCTGCTGCCCTCCGTGCAGTCCTCACCTTCTGCGTCCTTTTCCACGCTCTCCTTAACCTTGACCCTGACGTCTTTGACCTTCACTCTGACATCATCATCATCCTCTTCCGTCGTTGAGTCCGGCTCGCGAAATGTTGCGGCGGCGGCGGCGTTAGTTTTGCGGCATTTCACGAGATGTCGCTTTTCCGTCTTCCTTCCTGACTTCCTGCGAGTTTCCGGACTGCTATTTTCTGGCCACGTGACTTCCGGATCGTCCTCCGTGTCGTCATCGTCGTCGCAGCCTACACGAGAAGAACCCGACTTCCGTTTCCGAGCCGATGACGTAAAACCCCTGCGCCATCTACCGGCACGGCGACTACGAAGTTTTCTCGCTTCGAGCATGCGTGGTGACCTTGACCGCGGCTGCCGCGACCGCGTAGTGACCTTGGCGCGTTTGCCATGACCCTGCTGCCGGTACAGACTTTCGGAAGTGACGGAACTGGCGGAAGTGGTGGAGCTCGAAGTCGTGCTGCCATCTGTCGACTGCGTATCGGTGTCGGTGTCGCTAGAGGTCGCTTCGTCTGTCAGGACGTCTTCGTCCTTCAGCTGTCTGCGCCGCAGTTCGGACGGCGAGTCTGGCCTCTTGCGCTGGACAAAGTTCAGCATTACAAGGTCATGTTCACTTAGGCTATAAATGAACAACTCTAGCTACACAGCAGAACACAACAATAAGCTTTCTTTCCAGTTTAAATTGTTACATTGGTTGCATTTCTACAGCATTCTCTTAGCCCCATGTCGAACAAAATGGTCACGTTTACGCATTGTTTTTTTCTAGAAAAAAAGGTTCCGGACCTGAACAATTATGGAAGTTTGTGCTAAAATTTCATTATTTTTATCAATCAATAAACACTGAAAACAATGTAAAGTTGTAAACACTGAAATTGAATTAAGATAGGTTACTTTATACATAATTAAAATAACTTAGTAACACAATTCTTTTATTAAAAACTAAATTATTTTTTATTAGCCGAAAAGAGGTGCCGGAACGCCGTTCCGGAGCGTTCCGTCTGAAAAAAGCACTAACGGTTTACGTATTACAGCAAAGCCATGATGTAGGTATATACAACGTAAGTAGCGAGGGACTTAAATCACTGACTAAATGACTGACTGACTCTTAACTTGGGCTAAAATCACCATATAAACTTGGTGGTTACTTTCCCAACACATATTCTTATGCCTTAACTGTCGCCCTGGCATGTGAGTCCTAACGGTTTCATCCATTGCCTCCATATGAGTTTTTGCCTTCCTCGATGTCTCCCGCTGTTCGTCTGTCTGTCTGCCTGCCTGCCTGCCTGTCTGTCTGTCTGTCTGCCTGCCTGCCTGCCTGTCTGTCTGACTGTCTGTCTCTGTGTCGCTTTGCTTTCTCCAGTCTGCTGTTCTTTCCCACTGAATGAATGTCATCGGGTTCGATAATTAGACGCTGATTATCCGCAGAAGGAGTCCTTTACATCACGCACCCGATTTGATAAATCTAGGCGAAGGTTGATACAGAATTAAGATATGCTTAAAATTAATTTCTGGCTTCATTTAAAAGTAAATCTTGAAAAATGGATTAAATGCATTTTAAGGACTTATGTACTGCGTAGATTTTTACAGTGGAGTTACGAATAAAGAATGATTAACAAAGAATGATTAATGAAGATTATTCGTTTGTTAAAAGTATGACTAATTTGCAGTTAATTTGCTATTTAATGTTTTAATCAAACGATTAATTGCGATTACAACTGTTAATTGAAGGGCAGCACTAAGAAACTATGTATCCCGTATATACACATATAATTAATAATTAAACTGTAGACCCTAACTTTCTGGGCACTCCTCAGACGAACGAATTGCCCCACTATACCCGCTGACACCTATGGGCGGTCTCAAGTATACTTGTGTTATGCAGTACACAGTGGTTGAAGTATACTTGTGTTATGCAGTACACAGTAGTTGAAGTATACTTGGGTTATGCAGTACACAGTGGTTGAAGAATACTTGTGTCATGCAGTACACAGTGGTTGAAGTATACTTGGGTTATGCAGTACACAGTGGTTGAAGTATACTTGGGTTATGCATCAGTGGTTGCAGTATACTTGTGTTATGCAGTACACAGTGGTTGAAGTATACTTGGGTTATGCAGTACACAGTGGTTGAAGAATACTTGTGTTATGCAGTACACAGTGGTTGAAGTATACTTGGGTTATGCAGTACACAGTGGTTGAAGAATACTTGTGTCATGCAGTACACAGTGGTTGAAGTATACTTGGGTTATGTAGTACACAGTGGTTGAAGAATACTTGTGTCATGCAGTACACAGTGGTTGAAGTATACTTGGGTTATGCAGTACACAGTGGTTGAAGAATACTTGTGTCATGAAGTACACAGTGGTTGAAGTATACTTGTGTTATGCAGTACACAGTGGTTGAAGTATACTTGTATCATGCAGTACACAGTGGTTGAAGTATACTTGTGTTATGCAGTACACAGTGGTTGAAGTATACTTGTGTTATGCAGTACACAGTGGTTGATTTGGGTTGGTTGGGATTTACTTGTAAACTCTCATTACATCAAAAGGATTACATATGTCATATATGATGGGGTGCGCGATAGTCTAGTGGTTAGCGTGCTGCACTGTCAACCCAAAGGTCGGGAGTTCCAATCCTGCCATGGCGGAAATTTGTTTCTAGAGTTCGGTTCCACTTGCGTCCGCTATAGCCAACTCACTGTCGATGGGAAAAACAAGCGGCGAGGGAGAGGACTCGTCACCCGCCATCATAAGCCGAGGCTAAGAAAATGAAGTCGCTAACACTTAACACCCATGGCTGCCTCTGGGGGGGGGTAGCTTAAAGGATTGCTCTTTTTCTTCTATATGATGTAGACCTACGACGCCGCTACGCTTCAATCCTACTGGTTGTTTACGATTACGTCAGCCAACGACGCTATTCAGTTTCATTTCAAACAAAGACTAAATCTGGCTCAGTCGTGTCCATATATGGCTGTCTTCAAAGACGTATTTGTCTTTGCACGTTTTTCTTTAGCAACCGTGTATCTTCGATCATTTTCATGTACTGGAATGTAAATCACATGCGTAAAAACTGCGTCAGTTAGGAAGACCTGCTTAATCACCAGCGCAAGTCAATTCAAACCTACAAGAACCAGGTTGTTCGGACAATCGCACGCAGTTATACGATACATGATATGCTTCTGTTATAGGCTACGTGCGTTGAATGGAGCGTAAAGCAAAATAGAGGCACATGCGATTGCGAGCGTTTAGAAAATATGCCACAGCAGACAATTTTTCAAACACCGCAGACTTGCTTGCGTAGCTATGTTGGTACCAATGCCCTTTGTAAGCGATCCAGTTTCAGTGTCTGAGCGAAATCTGGTCAGGTTAAATCAAGAAAACCAGTGCACCAGACGTGAGGGTGGGAATTGTTTAAGGTGTCGAGGACTTGGAAAGGATGGCGAAAGAAGGGAATCGAACAACACATTTTAATCAGTTGCGTTTCCGAGTTTTGAACGAAGTGGTCCAGGACAAGGGCAAAAGAAGGATAGAGTCAATGGAGAGGTGGAGAACGAGCGAGTTGTCCGAAGTCTTTCGGTTTTCGTGCCATACAGAGAGTGCATCGTATATGAAGGTTATAGAACTTGAGAGATTGGAGAACAAGAACGGGAATGTACGAGTAAATAGATCCGTGTGCAAGTTGGATAGCCAGCAGCCTATCCGGTGAGTTAAAATATCTTAAATGTACCCTGCTCGTGAAGGCGAAACGTTGCCAGGATCGCTTACAAAGGGCGTTGGTGCCACCACAGCTTCGCAAAATTGTCTAGTGTGGCATATTTTATAAACGCTCGCAGTAGCATATGCGTCTGTGTTGCTTTACGCTGCGTTCAACGCACGTAGCCTATGATGGAAGGGTATCGTGTATCATATAAATGCTTGCGATTGTGAAATCTTTTGGCGTAAACAGACGGGGAGGGGTGACTACTGGGAGCGGACGGATAGGCGAAGGTATACAAGGATGAGATATTGGTAGAGGAATGAACGTATGAACCCGCCGGTGAGCGATGGAAGGCGGGAGGGATAGAAGGATAACACTGGACCTACCTGAGATGTTCTCCGGGCCTTGTTTCTTCTCCGACTTCCACATTCTTGGTCGTTTTGACTACAGACGAAAGAAAGAAGAATCTCGTGTTTTGCTGGAGCATTCAGGTCAAAACGCGGCTTAAACAAACTATAAGTTTACTGTGTGAGTCAAGTGATAAGTAGAAGAAAGTCTACTTTATTCGAGCAGAAGAAAGAGGAGGAAGAGGAATAGGAAGCAGGAACGAGGAGGAGGAGGAGGAGGAGGAGGAGGAAGAGAAAAGACGATACAAAGCAGTAGTAATCGTAATCGTAAACTCAAAATTTCTACAGCGCCTAGCGAAAGTTAAGTCGCAGGAACCAGCTTATTCACAGGCGCTCAGTCAAAAATACAATCGATAGGTAAGAAGGGTTCGGTTCCAGGTCAAGATCCAAGAGTCAGACAGGCAGGCAGTCAGACAGGAACATTGGGTGGTGTTTGGAATTGTATCTGCAGGATAGGTAAGGGGAAAAGCGTAATCAGGATGGGATCTGCGAAAGAGAAGTACCTTCAATTTTGAGTGGAAGATCTGCGCAGAGATTACAAGGCGTGAAGTGATGTCGAGTCTCTTAAGCCAAACCTGAAAGGCAGAAGTGGAAGTGGGGTGACCAAATGAAGTGTTAGCAACTTCATTGTCATAGCCTTAACTTACGAGGGAGGGAGGTCTGTTCTCTCTCCCTCTCTCTTTGCCAGATCTTTCCATCGTGTACGGTCGATATTTGATTTGATTGATTGACTCTTTTATTGATTCCAAATTCAACATATCAGGTTACACATAAAAGGTACAGTTTGTCTGAAAGAAAGATAGGTACTGGAAATGAAGATAGGTACTGGAAATGACGATAGGTACTGGAAATGAAGATAGGTACTTTACTAACTATGAATCTGACTCATTCACTCGATCGCTTGGTTATCGACCTACCCACCCATAAAAATCCTTCATAGCCTCAACATGACCCTCATCGTGCCCCCCCCCCACTCCAGCAAGCCCAAAGACAAACCCAGAAGGGCCAGGGTCTCTCTTAACATAGTCATTTTATAACCCATTCCCTAGTGGAACGGAAGTCTTGGAACCTTTTATACAGAGATTTGAAACCCCTACCTCTAGGTTGACAGTACAGCACGCTAGCCACAAGACCAAAGATCTTAGATCTCTGACCAGACTATCACTCTATCCATTTACCTCTTTGGATTTAGCCTGAATTTTAAAAAAAACTTGCTCCACCAATGGGAAGAGACTCGGAACCTCCAAAGTGATTGCCAATATCGACAGAACATAAGAGGACATGCTCAGTGGATGATTTCACCTGGGCCTTGTTGATAAGGACCTAACAGAAGGACCGGAACATGCTAAACGCAGGCTAGGATGATCATGCACTCATCCGCTGATAAACAGCAGCGCAATAGGAGACGCCAAGGTCAAATGTCAGTCATACAATCAGTAACACTTTAGAATTCCTAGACGCATCTATCATTCGATAACACACGCATGTTGCATTCAGTGCGTAATCAAACCATGATCTGAGTCTAAACTACGCAGCAGACTTTCAGGCGTATTGCAGCTGAACAAAATGGTACGCTGCCGTTAAATTTTTTCTTGATGAAGCAGAGAAACACGTGGAACAACGATAGGGAGACTTACGTAGACGGACGGACGGACGGACGCTGGATGGATGGATGGATGGACGGATGGGGCAGACAAGTCGGATGGTTGGATGACAGACGAACGGATCGGTGAATTGATGGTTAAGCGAACGGATGGAAAGAAGGAAGGAAGGAAGAAAAGAAAGGAAGGAAGGCTGACTGGATGTATGGATGGAAGGAACGTTGGATGGAAGGATGGCTGGCTGGCTGGCTGGCTGGATGGATGGATGGATGGATGGATGGATGGATGGATGGACGGACGGATGTATGGATGGATGGATGATCGGATGGTTTGACGGGTGGACTGACCGACAATTCTACCTGTCTTCAAAAGTCTCGATAAGCCGTGGATCCAGAATGTTCTCTTCCGGTTCCCATGTGTTGTATCTGTCGGTAAGTAAGCAGAACACAGGCTCAAGAAAACGATGCGTATAGCAAGTTCAAAGTACTCCAATGTAAAACTGATCAAATTGGCACAGTTCATTGGCGATGATGGCAGCTAAGATACGTTATCACAATTATTCCAATTAACGCATTTAATGGGCCATGACAATTTCCAAACTTTTCATTATGAGCACACCAGTTTTCACTATTCGGTGTCAATTTAGAATCTAGTGATGCAATGACGGATTCAGGACTTGAGAAAAAAGGAGGGCATTTTACCAACGTTGAAGTCTTGTGTGGCAAAAAATTCCTTATGGCTTTCCTTGTTCTCGTCAACTTGTCAGCCGAACTCAAGGTTTCGTGTCCCGAAAATTTCTGGTGTCTTTTGATTGGGCAACCCTAGCAGAAACTGGTTGGGGGAGAGGCACCACAATGACGTGCCGCCCTTAACTCCCTAAATGTGGGGCATGACCGCACTGCCCGTCAGAATCTGCCTCTAACTGGAGATTTGGCTGAGCTGATAACAGACTACTGAACGGGCATACGATTCGGGTTTTTAAAACTAAATTATGGATTTTTATGACAATGTTTAACGAGATTCATATACAACGTTGATACAATCGTCATATAATGTAATTACAGAAAAAACTTTATGGAGCATCAAATAAAATTATTAATTAGGCCTACATCATATTTTGTCAGTTCCTCGTTAACTCGTTGCAAAAGTGATGCAACTAATATATTAACGGCAACGTCTCTTAAGCATAGCAAATGGGGCTGGACCCTTTGTAAATCTGAAGCCCCAGAGTATATATCTTAAGCATAGCAAATGGGGCTGGACCCTTTGTAAATCTAAAGCCCCAGAATGTATATCTTAAGCATAGCAAGTGGGGCTGGACCCTCTGTAAATCTAAAGCCCCAGAATGTATATCTTAAGCATAGCAAATGGGGCTGGACCCTCTGTAAATCTAAAGCCCCAGAATGTATATCTTAAGCATAGCAAATGGGGCTGGACCCTTTGTAAATCTGAAGCCCCAGAATGTATATCTTAAGCAAAGCAAATGGGGCTGGACCCTCTGTAAATCTAAAGCCCCAGAATGTATATCTTAAGCATAGCAAATAGGGCTGGACCCTTTGTATATCTGAAGCCCCAGAATGTATATCTTAAGCAAAGCAAATGGGGCTGGACCCTTTGTAAATCTAAAACCCCAGAATGTATAACTTAAGCATAGCAAATGGGGCTGGACCCTCTGTAAATCTAAAACCCCAGAATGTATATCTTAAGCATAGCAAATGGGGCTGGACCCTCTGTAAATCTAAAGCCCCAGAATGTATATCTTAAGCTTAGGCAAATAGGGGCTGGACCCTCTGGTAAATCTAAAGCCCCAGAATGTATAGACTTGCAGTTTGATGGAGGTGATCAGGTCGTCGAGATTTCAGCCCTACTATAGGAAAGCGATCGGGTGGCGCCCCTAGCGACAGCCAACATATACAAACTTTGTTCGTGTTTGTTGTTCGCATCAATAAAAACCGTTGTATAAATGTTTAGATGCAACATAAGACTGAAAGTAACTCACTTGCTGCTCCAGTCTTGCCATTTGACCAAATACTCTGTTTTGCCCTGAAAGCAAAGCGAAGAAAACTCAAACTGCAACAAAGAAGCCAAACAAGCGATTGCTTGCCGTATAATCATCCTAATCATCGTCATCATCATCATCGTCGTCGTCATGTACTATATGTATTCGACTACTTATACAGAAACTTATCGGAAGCTCATAAAGGCGCTAAAACATGCGCCAAATAACCCAAAAGTGCGATTAAGTGTGGGTCGAAAAAGTTTCTTGAGCTGACTCTTTCGGAAAGTGCATATTTTAAGAGGAAGGATTGTCCAAGAGGGACGGCGGTCCAATACACGAATAAGCCCGGTGTCCCTGCATCGTCGTACGATAGAGCCGGACGAGCAGATCTCCATAAGCTGCATAACTCAATGATTGCCCACCCGGCTGTTTCGAGGAAACGTAGACACTTAGCACCTGATGTATTCTTAGGCTGCGTCCGCTAGCGAGGCTGATACCCCTTCGGACTCTCCGACTGGCTTCCTTCAACCAGGGAGGCATTGCAGAGATACACAAGAAATGGAAGCAGCTCATCCACGATTTCTTTCAGGATGAAAGTCGGGTCGGGGTCTATAGCGTGCATACTTTGATTGGTAAGACCAAAGAAACGATCTTAACTCCTATGTTAGCAAAGCAGTGGTCGGAGACGGATGGAGGTTCCAAGGTTACTGGTAATGACCGGAAGTCGTCCCGCGTCATGGCAAGATCTAGGCAGCTATGGAATGAACTTCCGCTATCGCTCGTGCAAGGATCACTGTTAGTGATAGAGCTCAGTCAGCTCGTTGTTTAGAGACGTTCTTATTTCCTCGTGGTTCTCCTGCTGGAAGCGCCTCTGAGTAGTTTGTTCTGTAAGAATCGCTATATAAGTTATCAAATACAATACAATACAGTGTGCATGGTTTGGTACACAGACGTGTTGAAGCAGGACAAAGTTATCCTAAAGTTGGCTGCCTCATCTGCTTCACCCATCGGCATCTAGGATCCTCCGTGTGGATGTAGAAATCGTCTGTCACGACCAGTTGGCTACAGTTTCCAGGAGAGTAATAAATTTCCAGATGACGACAGCAATCCATGTGGACTGATGGCGGTCAGGTGAAGTGACATCGAGATGTAGAGAAGGAATACAAAAGGGCCTCGGACTTCGAAGATGATATCAGCCCCCTACGAATTCGATCAAACCCACCGCCTCCATGGTGTGAAGTGAGAAGGGGCGAATCAGTGCGTGGCAGATCGACGATATATATATATATATATATATATATATATATATATATATATATATATATATATATATATATTCATTCCAGATGAAGCCTCTTACTGCAGAGAAATATCGGTTATAGATCGATGTCATGTCTCTACAGCGATCAAAATGTCCACTTTGTGGCTTGTAATGACTTCGGCCACCGAAAAACCTTGTTGTCCAGAGTCCTGACATCCAAGAATACCGAATCGCAGACCAGCCATGGTTTACGGACATTGCCTGAAGTGCTGCATGGCGGCCGTTCTGGTTGATTGCCTCGCTAGGTTCGCGGTCGCCAGATGTGCAACGCAAATAAAGTCTTTCTTCACAACCTTGTGGCCCTGCAGTCACGTTGCCTTGGATTTTCGGCCGCATAGGCCTAGGCCACTCCCCTTAAGAAACGAAGTGTTTCTCTAGATTCCAAACGAGTTTCAACGAAAATTAGTCCAAATGTTTGCATAACATCGGTAGAAATTTGGTCTAACTGGCTTTTCGCAAGTCCAGGTCAGTTATGCCGATGAAACCGAGCAAGAGACGAATTTATCATCATCATCATCATCATCATCATCATCATCATCATCATCATCATCATCATCATCACCATCATCATCATGATCATCATCATCATCATTATCAACAACAACAACAACAACAATAGCAACATCATCAATGCCACCGCCACCAACAACTTCATGTAATTTTGCCTCATACGCTTTCAAGTACGTTTCTAGTTATGAATTCTCCTTTCATCGCTCATCCTTAGCACATAGATTTACTGTGGTGCACCAAAAGTAAAGGTAACGTAATCGCGTGACCAGCTATTCTCCATAAGCGTTCTGTTCACGCATTGGACTAAGATGGCGACTCTGCGGCCAAAGAGCCCAGGACCGAAATCTGGTAAAGAGGATAAGCACCCCTAGAGCCTAACGCATTAGGCTGTTTGTGTCCCATTCGGGCAAACCTGGAGATCGGGTAGTTCGAAGATACGCCAGTGACCGATTATCACGAGACTGGATCATCCATCATCTCACGTGGATCAGTTGGCCTTTTGATTGAAAATGCGAGAGATCTCGTGGCCAACTTCCGCGTTCTGTCTAGAACACATACTGAGCGAATCGTGTGATGGAGGTCAGAGTCCAAAGAAGACGTCATCCCCAGCAGACATGGTCCACATGATCCAAGTCTCGACCAAGTACGCCTCGACCAAACCCAACCTTCGCTTAGTTTATAGCAAAGCTTTGGCCCAGTGCCAAATAGCTCACATAAATTAGTGATTTATTAAAATGATCAGCCATGCGTTGTAAAATCTTAGAAACGTAGAAATGCTCGCGGACTCGCCTTGGTAGACATGTGTCACAAACAATCCTTGGGTTATTGTAATGTAGCTTGCTGGAGGGGGGGGGGGGGGGGGGCGACGAGGGTCATGTTGAGGCTATGAAGGATTTTTATGGGAGGGTAGGTCGATAACCAAGCGATCGAGTGAATGAGTCAGATTCATAGTTAGTAAAGTACCTATCTTCATTTCCAGTACCTATCGTCATTTCCAGTACATATCTTTCTTTCCAGGACCTTCATTTCTAGTACCTACTGTATCTTTCTTTCCAGTACCTATCGTCATTTCCAGTACCTATCTTTCTTTCCATTACCTATCTTCATTTCCAGTACCTGTCGTCATTTCCAGTACCTATCTTTCTTTCCAGTACCTATCGTCATTTCCAGCACCTATCGTCATTTCCAGTACCTATCTTTCTTTCCAGTACCTATCTTTCTTTCCAGCACCTATCGTCATTTCCAGTACCTATCTTTCTTTCCAGTACCTATCGTCATTTCCAGTACCTATCGTCATTTCCTGTACCTATCTTTCTTTCCAGTACCTATCTTTCTTTCCAGCACCTATAGTCATTTCCAGTACCTATCTTTCTTTCCAGTACCTATCGTCATTTGCAGTACCTATCTTTCTTTCCAGCACTTATCTTCATATCTAGTACCTATCTTTCTTTCCAGTACCTATCTTCCTTTCCAGTACCTATCTTTCTTTCCAGTACCTATCTTTCTTTCCAGTACATATCTTTCTTTCCAGCACCTATCTTCATATCCAGTTTCTCCACGTCAATAAATTCTTTCCTGATACCCTAACAGTTACTAGCCTGGTTAGCTACATTGGTTAACACGTATGTCAAGGTGCCTCTGAGCGTGAGGGTGCCGGTTCGCGTCCCGGTCGTGGCTTACTTCAGAGATTTGAATCTCGGGCTAGCACGGTCCTTACAGGGGGACCTTAAATGGCATGGCCTCCATTCAAACGGGCGGCGATGGTCAAGAATCTCACCCGATTAATTCACTGAAAAATGAGCAGGGTCGAGGCAATACGGTAGCCATAGAAAAACATTTATATTTACAATTACATTCTGCTTCGATGCTGAAGATACAGAAGCTGACGATTACCGCCGAACACTTACCTTGCGCACGCGGCTCTTAAGTATGCACTCAGCAGCGAAGACCTGCTCGCCAACCTCGGTCAGCTCCATCCGGGCCACACCTCAAAATTCCAGCCAGGAATCTTGCCCTGTTTATCGGACGCCTTCTGCGGCACAAGGTCCCTCAGTACATCGTAACTCAAAAAGTAAACAACGCGAATACCGTCAGCTTCTCAGTCGGGCTATAATTCCCCTTTTATCGCCCGGCTGCATTCTCTGCACAGGCAAAGCCAGCGCAGACATACATTATAGGACGGCAGCCGACTGGAAGAAACCTAGAGTAAACACAAGTTGCGGGATTTACGTCTACAGCCGAACCCACAACTACGCGTTTACTTGCAACGCACCGAACGCAACGTACGCCACACACGCAACGTATCCACCGAACTGTATAAACGAGCACAATCTGCACAGCTGAGACCCGCCGCGTTTAAAGCCTCCAGAATAAACACGCCAAACGAAGGCGTAACGTAGTCACTCAATTTTACAGTTACTTTACACGTGCGCAACGCAGTTTACGTGACGCATCGACGCAACGTAGGCCCACTATTTAGTTAAACCGTTAGTAATGGCGTAATAATTCAGCAGTTGGCCGATTTAGGCTCAACGCGCATGCTCCGGGCGAAGCAGACAACCAGCAACGGTGTCCCGCATACAGGCCGCCGCTGCCGCCCCATGCACCCGCCGCCGTCAGCATCTATCAAGTCGACAGCCAACAACACCAGGCAATGAACATTATGCATAGCTCTGCATTTAGGTCGGCTCTAGCCACACGACTCGTGCGCCGTCTGATCGATATGTCTAATACATTAGTATCCGCAGTTTAAGGCTAGGTTCCATCCGCCGGCAAAAATGAGTTGCGCAGCATTACGTTCGTGCGTTGCGTACGTGACTGACAGACAGACAGTTTGGCCGTACCACATGAACCGTTTGGCGTTGAGCACAAATTGCACAGTTTGACCTGCACTCGTGTAGGCTTATGTGTATATACTTATGTGTATGTGTTTATGTAGAGCCTTTTTCTCAAAGATGCTGGTCGTTTTTTAAGCATCACGCGAGGTAAAAGTTCGAGAACGAGCCTAAGTTCGACCAGGCAGCGCTTTTGAGACGTAGCAAAGGTGTTAAATAAATGCTTTAATACATCCATCCATCCATCCATACATACATACATATACATATATACATACATGCACACATATATATACATACATACATTCATACATACATATACATGCATACATACATGCATAAATACGTATATACATACATATACATGCATACATACATGCATAAATACGTATATACATACATATACATGCATACATACATGCATAAATACGTATATACATACATACATATACACATATATACATACATACATACTTACATACTTACATACATATACATATTTACTTACATGCATACATATATAGACTTATACATGCATACATGCTTGCATACATACATCCATATATACACACATATGCATATATGGATACATACATGCATGCATACATACATACGTATATACATACATATACACATAAACACGTATATACATACATATACACATACATACGTATATGCATACATACATACATACATACATAAGCTCCAGTCCCTCAACTCAATAGGAGCGTCTAAGAAAATCGCAATTGACCTTGACCGGACGGTGACCGAGAAACTAAAACTCTCCGGAGAGGTCATCCGCCGAAGCCTCGATGATTGTGACTCTTCCTAACTGCAGCACCGAATCCATGACTTCCCCGTCAAAAGCGGCATATAACTCCGCTTTTGACAGTGTCAGGAGATGTTTGGTCGACTCGGAATGAGCCTTGGGCCTATCAGAATGAATCACATATCAACAAACTGTCGACTCGCCGAATGAAAAACAATTCGGAATGCCTCATGCGTCTAGACTGTGTTTAGGTTATGCTACAGAATAAAGGCGAATTCGAGTCTCATCAGTTGGAAATGAATCAGACTGTCAATGCAATCAGAGTCTTGGGAACACTGAAAGTTTCAGACTGCGACTGTGGAACTTCGCGTGATAATGTTGAATGTACTTCACGTTAGAAGACAAAATTACTAAACCGTTACCAAATGAGATTTATTCTTTGTATTAGTCCTTATTGTTCATCAAAGTCTGCCTATCATTATGTCGTGTCGTTCTTTCTGTCAATCTGCCATAAAATTTAAACGTGGTCCATTCAAAACTCTTACTTGGATCCTTTTCTGATAAACTAAGTCTTCACGCCTAGCATTCTTCCACTCTCGATACAGCCACTTTTAAACCGTTAATTTTGGCCAGGTGCGTTTCAAATCTAATCTAACCTAATCTAGTCTGATCTAATACTATCTGGCCTTATATAATCTGATCAAATCCAATCAGATCCAATTCAATCAGATCCAATCTAATCTAATCTAATTCTGTAGCGCCTTTATCATAGAGTATACGGAATCAATCGTTGGTCGCTTCAAGTGAAACCCTCTCAAAACAAACTGTACTCATTCAATCGAATTTCTGTAACCCAGGGAAACCAGAAGTCAGGTTATTTGATGGGAGCAGCAACAATACAATTGTAATTGTAATTTCACATTTATAAAGCGCCACTTCAAGAATAAATTCATCGGCGGCGCTCCCGACCCAGAGCAGTGTCAAATAACCAAACTTCAGGCGCCTGCAAAACTGCGGAAGGGGCAAACTGAGGCGCTAGAACCTCAACTCACGAGAAAGGCTATTACAGTTGGTAGGTCCAACATAGGTAAAGTTTCTGCGATGAGCCGTAGAAGTACACATACGCAGGACAGTGAGATTGTTATTATAATAGACCTTATGTGTTGCGTGTGTTAGTTGTGCGACACTGGAAATCGGCGCTTAGCAGACTACCGCGCAGAGCGTATGCGAAGCCCGAGACAAGCAGCCTTGGCATGTTGGCTGAGCGCTGCGTGCAGAAGAGGCGTCTGCCGCGAACTTTGACCTTATACGGCCAGCGCCATTGCGGGAGGGCTGTTTACGAGAAAGCGATCTTGCGGGCAATTTGCCAGCGTCTGACGACTGGCAACTGTCTGTGAGTAAGTAAGTTGGTCGATCAACAGAGCATAAAACATAGATGCGTACGGTTTTCTATGTTCAATTTTCGATGAATTTATCGAGTGAGAGCCTTCACCACCGTGGCCCCATTTGATTGGGCGCCACGACATTTAAGGTCCCTCTGTATAGACCGTGCTAGCCAGAGATTAAAATCTCATCCCTTCCCGTCTCCGTCTCTTCCTCTCTCCACGCCCTATCTACCTCTTGATGGTTAGAAAAACCAGAAGCCTGTGATTCCATGCATCCAGCCAACGATCGATGGATTCGTACATCCACCCATCGATCCATCAATTGATCCAGTCGTTTTGGATTCCTCCCTTGGTCCTTACACAATTTCCACGGCTCCCTCTTTCGAGTCCTTACTCCTCTAAAATTTCTTTCCATCCACATCGTGAAAAATACAGCGATACTCAGTTTATAGCTGAGTTCGCTAGATGGCGTTAGTGGAATAAACAGAAGAAGAACAAGAACAAGAAGAGCAAGAAGAACAAGAACAAGAACAACAAGAACAAGAACAACAAGAACAAGAACAAGGACTAGGAGGAGGAGGAGGAAGAGAGAAAGAGAAGGAGAAGGAAGAGAAGGAGGAGGAGAAGGAGAAAGAGGAGAAGTAGAAAGAGAAAGAGAAGAAGAAGGAGCAGGAGAACAAGAACAAGAACAAGAACAAGCAGACCATTAGGCTAGCCCTAAGGCACGAGTGTGAAGTGTTAGCGACTTCAAACCTAAAGACCGGGAAGATACGAAATTCGAGGGTTATGAGGTGGTATTTGGCACTGAAGAACTACTATTTCAAGGTCAGACATATAAGGGGAACCGATAATGTGATGGCCGATTACCTAAGTAGAGGCCTGAACTAATAAAGGCTATGTAGTGTGCGTAAGACAAGTAGTTGGGTGGGGCCACGTCACGCACATACACGCACGCAAGCAGACAAGTAAACAATGAGAGGTTTGGACAGGTAATTGTGAAGTGGGTGCAACAACAGGAACAAAAATTTGTGCCAAATTTTTAGTTTGTGGGGGCTGGATGTAGCGATTCCCCTGTAGGCCCACATCCTGTCTTAGATAAGCGTATGATTCACGGTCTGTGTATGGCTATGTATGTAGATATAGATATGGATATATGTTGCATGCGTAGTCTAGAGACTTTAGATTGTAAGTAGATGTATTGCTTGGCCAGCATTTTAGATTTATATTTCTTGACCTCGGCATATATGAGGGAGGATAGCCAGCCCTCTATCTCGCCCCCTGATCTTCCCATCGACAATGTGCGGCCAGTGTACTCATTATCGCCTATAGTTGGCTAGGGGGCGCAGGTGGAGTCGAAATCTCGGAACAAATGTCTGACCACCTGCATGGCGGGGATTTCAAACTCCGATCTTCGGGCTGTCAGTCGAGCCCGCTAACCATTAGACCACTGCGCCACTCTTTTATAGCGCACGTGTGTATATATCACCGAGTCGCCACCCAAGCACTTGGTTTACACGTCGCGGAAGTGCATAGATGCAGGCACGGTGTATCTAAGGACTGGGCACCTGTATACATATGCAAAGGTCTTTTTCTAAATAGAACAGGGTGTGTGTACATTCCACCATCGTCTGTTGCTTCTGCTGGGGCGATGTTTCTCTTAATTCTGCGGTTGTTCTTGTCTTACAAGACGAGAATTTACTTTCATTTAATTCAGCAGACTTCTTCAATAACTCTTCCTTCGCTTAAACATCCACCCGCCGTTTCAAAGCGAAACCGTAATGTATACGTGTATAAGTATATGTATATGCACGTGTATAAACGTGCGATCTTTAAAGTGTGTATGTATATGTATACATGTATACACCCGTGGTGTATTGCCCTAAACATCTGCGACTTTCTTAATCACAGATCCGCAGTTTGTATACAGCCGAGTGGTATATTTATGTATAGAATTGCATGGTATACATGCATGGTATGTGCGGCGTGTATGTATATGTATAGATGTGTATATACATACGGTCGATGTCGGCGCTAATTCAGACATGGAAAAGCTGTTGAAAGGTCGTGACCCCGCAGGAAGGCCTATCGTCGTAAGACCCGGATAACGCGTTGCATATACACAACGCACTCATACATAAATCGCATAAACAGACAGACAGCAGCAGACGCGCAAACAGACAAACAGACAGTCAGACAGACAGACAGACTGACAGGCAGACAGACTGACTGACTGACAGACAATCGGACAGACTGACAGACAGTCAGACAGACGGACAGACTGACTAACATACAGGCTAGCGGCAGGCCTGGATACTGTGTCAAGTATATCACCACCATAATTATGAATATCATCATCTTCATCATCATCGTCATCTTCATCATCATCATCATCATCATCATCATCATCAACAACAACAACAATAACAACATCACCATAATCATAATCATCATCACAGATTTAGGAAGACTCTGAGCAAGTTTTTGCGGGTTCTGATGTAGTTCGCAGGGCATCTTGTCTTGTCTTGTTTTTTTCTTTAGAGACTTTTGTGGTTAATTGGCTGATAATAATAATTATGAGTTCCTTAAAGTCAAAGTCGTTGTTGACGATTGTTCGTCCTTGTCTCCGGCGAAGGTTGCTTCACATTTTTCTCTTTCATGTATTTCATGATGGTTTTCTCCTAATTGGTCTTATTATTTCTTGCGCTGGGGGTGTAATTCTGCCTGTATAGTTTACAGTTTAATACATTCGAGTTTTGTCTTAACAACGAATTGGTGTGAAACGTAAATCGAATTTGTTTCGACCTTTTCTTTTGCTCTTTTACTGAGGTTGACATCGATTCCCATCCTCTCTCGTTCAACCGATTCATCCTCCGCGCTCATGCCACGCCCCAAACTGCTTCAGGTTTTCTCTGGTCAGTGTGTGTGTGTGTGTGTGTGTGTGGATGTGTGTGTGTGTGTGTGTGTGAGACCCACGGCATAGCCCTTCCATGAAGTTAGTTATCGCTGCCTAATGGCTGTTCTTCTAGGGCCTTTGTTTTTAAAAATACCATCTAATCATCTATATCCTTTGCTCTATTGATTTTCTACTTGAATTTGTTCTGGTTACTTTTAAAATCTTATAGCTACCAGATTTGTAAAAAGAATTTACTGTGTGTTCGAGGTAATGTCGTAAGGTAATGTAATGTGTTGATTTCCTTTTAAAGTGTGATATATGAACGCCGTTTAAGTTCACGTACTATATATATAGTCTAAGCTGCAAACCCGTTGGGTATCAACAGTCGTCACCGGGATTTGATCCACATTGATCGAGCTTGAGAGCTTGCTGCCAGCGTGCTATGCAGACCAGTTGACCAATGTCAGCATTGTCAATGTTGGCCTGTATAAGTTATAGGCCGTACCCACAATGCAAGACAGAACTATATATATATATATATATATATATATATATATATATATATATATATATATATATATATATATATATATATATATATATATATATATATATATATATATATATATATATATATATATATATATATATATATATATATATATATATATATACATATACAGTTCAACAGCCTGACACATGTCATGTCATGTCACGTGGTTGACAGCAACGCGCATCTGCAGTCAAAAGCAAAAAATATAAGTGATTTGTATCATCAACCAAATCGAACGTTCAGTTTCTTTGGGCCGCTTCTTAAAATTATTACACATTTCTGCTTATGAATTTAATAGAAAACGTAGGCCTACAAATAAATAAATACTGTCTATTCTTTTGCATGCAAATGTATACAGAAGTCTGTTAGCGTCTGTCAAGGCCTTGGCATACAATACAAAACACTTCGTTAACATTTACCTATAGAATTATAACAGACGATATTAAAAACCTGTTGAGCGAATGCATTTTTAACTAGTATAATTAATTAGTGGAGATAATGAAACGCTGCTAATGAAGTCATTTAATTAGAACTCTCGCAGATCTCTATATAAACAACATTCGGACAACGTTCACCAGAGGTATGCTGAGGTTGAAGATTCATTCGGATAAGGTGCAATTAAGCCAACAACGGATCCAAGGTAGGGCACCGTTTTCAACTATACACTCAACTTGCGTTATTGGTGCTCAACTACTGACCAATAAAAGATGGAAGGCTCCGTGGACCAAGGCGGCTTGCTTGGTATACATGCAGTCGACGGGTCCACAAGTAAAATGACCCAGCTCCATTTGTTTTTAAATCACTGCACCTAATTTCGCGTCATATATAGCACCAGGCATGCATGCAGCCTCCCAATGCAATATTCCAGTCAGGGCTCAAGTAATCGCCCGTGCAAGAATATGAATGTGGCCTATATAGGCGTCCTGCATCTGGCTCCTCTTCATCTCTGTATACTATTGGTCTGCTTGTCTTGCTCGTTGGTGCAACTTCAAGATTCATCAGCTGTGTAGCTGTATGTGTAGCTGTATGTGTAGCTGTATGTGTAGCTGTATGTGTAGCTGTATGTGTAGCTGTTTGCTTGTATGACTTCCTCCTTATCATATTGATACCAGGGTTCGAACCTGTCCCAGATTTTTCTCTATAGATATAAATTTTGACAGAAGTAATGTGTAAAATGCGCTATTTAAATGCTTAAATACACACATACATATTTACACACAGGCATAAATACATACACATACATACAGACATCCACACACTAATATGCATACATAAATGCATACATACGTACACACATATACACACATACATCGTAATCGTAATCGTAATCCCGAGATTCCTACAGCGCCCAACGAATGCCACGTCACGGGAACCAGCTTATTCACAGGTGCTCAGTCAAAACAGATCGATAGGCAAAAGTGTTTGGTTCCATGGTCAAGATCCAAAAGTCAGGCAGAGAGAAAATGTCGCAGGCGGGTGATGGTTGGGATTGGAGCGGAAAGAGGGATAAGAGGAAGAAGGAGATCGATTGATGGAATGTCAAGTTATAGCTACATTTGTGGTTCTCTACATTGCTTTGTTTGCTGAATAAATTTTGAGCTTATGAATGCGATTAATCTATAAAAAGGTAAAGAAATATATATAATAAAAGTCAGTCGAAGTTCTACAGACTTTCGCATTCGTTGTTCTATACTACAGACTGCACGCCTGTTTTGTAGAATTAAGCACATATCTCATCAGATGATGTACATCGATTTCATTTCTTCATCTTACAAGCGACTTCAGTCTGCGTTTCTGCAACATGAGCTCGACGAAACGATTCACGGTGTCTGGCAGTTGCTGGACCGCCTGTCTATAGAGTAGCCGACCGCCTGTCATCTGCGACCGCCATCAGTCAGTCAGTCGATTTCGGACAGGACTAAAACTGCAATATTCCTTCAAGTGTATCCACGTGACTATAACGAGCCCGTGACAGTTCAGACTGCAAGGGTTGTGAAACTAAAATGTCTATAATATTAATTTAAAAAAAAACAATAATCCCTCACCACCTGATGGATTATACCTACCTCGGGTAAAAAATTAATAATAACAACAACCATAATTGTAGCCTAGTGCTAGTAGTAATAATAATAATAATAACAACAACAACAGCAATAGTAATAATAATAATAATAATAATAATAATAATAATAATAATAATAAACATAATAAAAATAATAATAGTAATAGTAATAGTAATTTAAGACACAAATGTGTAAAAGCTTACTGAAAAGTCAAGTCATACTCTGGTTACTATAAGCTAATTAACTACAGCAGGTACACTCAGTCGTCAAAGGTAGCCCATACGATGTGGATCTACTTAGACGTGGGGTCTAGCCGAGTCTAGCGTGGGTCGGCGGGTGCACGCATGAGGGGCTGTAACACACCGAGAGTCTTTAAAAGGGGTGGATTTCAAACTCGTGCTCTTCCGGCAGCTGTAACAACCCTTTCTAGCCAAGCACACCGTGCAAGTTCTTTCCTTTCAGCAGTCGACATAAATGAATAGCAATTATTATAATTTCCTTAATAAATTTTATGACGCGCATCAATATTGCGAAACAATAACCACCCAATTTCATTAAGCTCCGCCCGAAGCACTGAGCGCAATTCCAACCAGTAGGTGTTGCTCAGGTTCTGATCGACAGCTTTGCGACTGCCTTTCGTCGCCGTAGCCACGCCCATTAGTCGTGGACTATCGGTTTCACTGGGCAGGGCCAAAACGTCACGGCTTCACGCCGGGCAACCAATCCGAGTAGTCGGAACTTAGCAGGAAAGCGGTTCCGATTGAAGTCGTGTGCAAGGGAACTATTGAGTTTCAGATCTTGAGGAGAGGAGAGGGAAAGAAGCGCTTGGTGGCTGATTTGGATACAATTTAACCTTGAACAATATCAGTATCAGCATCAGGAAACTTCTAGTCGTTACCTATGCACAAGGAAAAAGGCTTTTTGAAAGTTCTTTGGCGCTTGCAATGACTCTCGCCACTGGGAAGAAAGGCCAACCAGTATATAGGAGAAATTAGGCGCTACAAAGACTGTTTACCTGTTAAAGTAGTTAGGGGACTTCACAGACGAAATCGAAATTTGCGAAGACACGCTCAAGGATATCGGATTTCGCAGCTCTCGAGTATCACCTACCAGCGGGAGATGGTAAAACCATCAGGCAGTCACGGATGATGTGATCTTGTCAGACTTCACAGGTCAGTCTCACTCTCTCTTCGTTCACCCCATTTGGCCCCATATCGCAACCCTACCCTATGCACGCAGACCTTTTGCATGCAGACTACAAGGGGCGTCTCACAAATTATAATTACGCCTCTGACACGAATTAGCTACATTTGTAGCCTGCAGATGTAACGTATATGGAAGTAGGCCACATATACATATGCCTTTGTATTTTATTTATGTGTATACAGAGGCCATTATCGTAAAACGCGAACTTGTAGGCTAATACATTCGAGTTTTGTCTTTAAAACGAATTGGTGTGAGATGTAAATGTGACATAATGTGCTATCGCAATGATTTACTATACACTCAACAACGAAAGGAATTTAGACAGAGCCAGGCAGACGCTTTCCTGTCACGCTTGTATATTTATGCATAGATGTACATATGCTATAAGCCTATAGATATAAGCACAATGTTCCGATATTATGGAGTCTATATGTGTGAAGGATTTTAGTCACAATATTAATGCAGGTGCTATATAAATATGCTTTCATTGTGTACTGCGTATAAATGCACATGTACGTACAGACTATTCACTCCGTTTCCTGTATTCATTTAACGCTATTATATAGATACATATGCATAACACAGAACATATCGTTTAAGTGGCAATAGGCATGCATTGGGCGTGTTATGGATTGCATTATTAATATATAGACCACTTGACCATTCTAATATAATTATTAGCATTAATTTATGCATTTTATAAGTAATGTCAAATTAGGCGCAGGCTCTATGACAATGAAATCACAAACTGTGTACACATTTTCTAAACTATACTGTATTTACACACACACATATATATATATATATATATATATATATATATGTATATTTTTATAAATGCTTGACCTCTGTTCTATACAGTCATCTATAGATGCATAACTAAATATTGATGTATTTGCAAACATAACTGCTGCTGCAGCTGAAGTAGTTCCGCATTCATGGTTATATGCTGTCGTGGTGGATACTTTTGTGGCTCGGCTGATTTGCCTTTGCACAGGTATGCCTTCTTTTATGCCCCAGTATAAGTGCACGGTGCGGGCTTCCGCATGCAGGCACTCATAAATCATCTTCCAGGCCAGCCTTATCATCCTCCGCAGCCTCTTCTTGTTTCTGTTCTTCTTATCCCTCTCCTCTTCCTTCCTTTTGTGATGGTTCTTAACAGAGATAGACTTTGGATCCTTCGCAATCGTAATCAAGAATTTATAAAGCGCCAGTTCAAAATAGTCTCATCAGAGGCGCTCCCGGTCGGACAACCCAGGACCACTGGGAAACTGAATGGTTTCCAAACGCTTGCGGAAGAGAGAGGGAGAAAGGTAAAGATGATCCCTAAGTTGAGAAGAGGCAAATTCTGCTCTGGTCGAGGTATTATATGATGTAAAACCACATAATAGCTCGGCCACAGATGTTACGTGGTTCTGACGATCGTTCTTGCCATCAGGACTTT
Source organism: Norana najaformis (assembly GCA_964023275.1). Lineage (NCBI taxonomy): Eukaryota > Metazoa > Annelida > Clitellata > Crassiclitellata > Hormogastridae > Norana > Norana najaformis. The sequence goes on from OZ029926.1 coordinate 14,789,489, forward strand.
CAAGATCGATGACTATATACTCTTTTATGTCTCGGGGAGTATGTCTTAACAACATTTTAGACTTCAAGACCTTTTTCAAGTCACGAAACTTCTGATGATTTTTTGCCACTGCCCCCGGTATACCTTGCACTTTATGCCTTACGATTACCTTACGCTTACGATTCCTCGCTCAGTCGATGGACATATGGCGTGTTAATAAATACATTACTTACTTCCTTACTTACTTACTTGCACCTGAAATCTGTTTTCTTACCTTCACGCTCTATTTTTTCTTGATTTCTCGACTTTTCCTGTGTCCTATTTACCATTTTCGCACATTTGCGCGACGTTTTTCTGTTATCTTCCTATTTCCTTTCTTAATTTTTTTATATCAATATTATTTTTGCAGCTTTTACTTAACAATGTGGGGGCAACGATCGCCGAAACCCATCTGGGAAGGCTACTCCATGGCGTACCCATCCCTAGATCAAATAGAGCACGAGCGGATTGAACCTCCTAATCCGCTCTTTGATCCGTGCGTGGCCAAGCACTTATAATAATATATCTTGCAGTTTCGTATACTCAATATGATGCCACGTAATTGTCATATTAATTTATTTAAGTTGAGCGTGTGTGTACTCGTGTATATGTGAAAGTACGCTTGAATGTGTGTATATGTATGCATTTGTGTCTGTATATATATGCTTGTTTATATGTATGTATATAGCAATTATGTAATTATATACACATGAAGTCTACGTACATATACATAAGTACACATGTACGTATAAGCATGCATTTATGTATGCTTACGCTAGTTATTCCAATATTTAATATAGCGCCTTTTAGATACCCCACAAAGCGCCGCCAATACGTTAATACGTTACCCTAAACGATGTTAAAGTCATGAAGAATAAAACGTTCGTCAGCATGCAAACAATGCCCAGATAATTAGACAGAAGACGCCACTGGCGAGCCCTCGCACACACGAAGACCCAGCCGACAGATCCTCCCATCCAGAATTAACAGTTGACACAAAGTCAAGAGATTCCGGACCGAGCTGCGTCGAAGGTAACGTTGATGTCCGTCGTACACGGTAACACCCAGGGCCTTTCAGAGACTCAGAGGCCCGGGGCCACTGCAAATATGAGGTTCCAATCTCGAAGCATGCACACGATAAGCCTCTTAAATCGCAGTTGTGAATTATAATACAAAAAGGAAAAATAAATATTAATAATTATTACGTCCAGACTTTTCTCAAAATCTATGGTCTCTTCTCTGTGGGAGGCCCGGGTCAAATGCTGCTCCCTATGATCGGCTCTAGTAACCCCACCGTCTAGCAAACCCTAGTATAGACGGTGAAAGACGGAGCGTCCGGAAATCTCTTGAGCAGGACGGGTATTTCCCGTCGGTCGCAGAACGCACCTCTCGGTGGTGGACGGTCGAAGCCATTCCGAAGGTATTACCAGCTCTTCCATCACAGAATCCACACGTAGCGTGAGTATATGTCTGCATGTCTGAGTCTCGACTGCAATCCAGCTGAGAAACTTTCACCCTGTAGATCTTTAAAAAAACACGTAAACATGTATGTGTTCATAGATTTATTTGGCACATTTAAGTAGCGCATGTGAGGACATCAGCTCACAGGAGTCGTCATTCTGACCACATGTATCGCGTACTTTGCCCTGCATAACATTACGTTACATCACGTCATATCATGCGCGTCTGCGTCACAATAAATGACATAAGTAAGTCACGTGTTGACGTCTGTAAATGACGTCAATATACCTAAACCATTGCTATAGATAGTAGTATTCCGATGGCGCACCATCGTTATAAACCTTAAATGCGTTATTCTAAATGATATATTCTAAATGCCATATTCTAAATACTGTAGCAGTGGTTTTGCTTGGAAAAGGCCCTACACTCGTAGGCATAATGTGGCTCTAATGGTTTAAGAAATGTTGGCCTTGGGTTTATGCATCAAACTGCATTCCATTGACTTATAGCATTGGCTAAAACTGCATCGCTTTCTTTCATCTGTATGCTTTGTGTTTTAAACAATTGCCATGCACTTCATACTCTCTTTATTAGCGTATGCCTATACGGACCTAAACTATACGTAATAATTAGGTTTCATTTGTCAAAGTATTTTAAGGTGGGAAGGAGTTAGATCTATACAGGTCTACACAATATACGTAATAATTAAATTTTATTTGATGAAAATATGTTAAGGTGGAAAGGAATTAGACCTTTAGTAATGTTGTCTCAAATTACGCCTAAACAGTAGGCCAATAACGACACGTCTTCTGGTCGCTGACCGTTTCATAGGTCCATTACTGTAGAGACCGGTCCACGTCGGCCCACATAATCTAGAGACCGGTCTATAGATAGGTTTCGTGTGCATGGAGTTATTTGTCCGTGGACTTAAGTCGCAATGTAACTACAGAATGTGCGAATTGTTTGACTTTCTTCAGCAAATTGCGTCTCTGCGGAAACTCCTCCGCCACCGCATCGAATGCTTGCCATCCGGCGCTCTTCTGAAAACGCTTCCTACCCCCTCAGTTCTGGCTGTCTAATATTTATTCGGCACTTGGACGCTGCCTCCCTCTCCCCCAGTGTCACCCTGTGCATTGTCTGAACAGCGGGGTGCGAATTACTCTCCTCGAGGGAGGGAGCGCGCATAGGGACACGCAATCAATGCAAAGCAACCGAAAGAAGTAGTCCGCCCTATAACAGCTCTGTGCATACGCCGCGCATACGCACGCACGCACATACATACACAACGACGCGCGCGCATGCACACACACATACACACACACACACACACAGGATTCCGTCTCGATTCAGGATCGCAAAGTACGGGAGGAGTCGAATGAGGCCGGCAAAGGACGGGAGCCGCGGTCGGTCGGTCGGTTGCCTATAGAGAGGCGAGAGGCCCAGTGTAGTGTTGTACTTAGTAAACAGGGTCCATAAGCGTAAAGGTACATACACGAAACATGCGTCAGGTTCAGTACGGATTGTTCAAAGGATCTGTTGGGACGTCGCCCGTATTCAAGACTGTGAAACGAAGCTCCAAGTATTGATCATCAAGCCTAATTATTTACGCTAGATGATGGTATATTGAACTAAAGGCTCAATACGTGCATGGATATATTATATTTTGTATGTATATACTGACTGACTATATGTCAGACAACAGAGCATAGTGTATTATTCTCTGAATATTCCACTGTCGCAGACGACTAAGCAAATCGAAGAGGAATTCCGTTCACGTCGATTTGCGATTGATTCGGTCTTTGATTCTGATTGCGAATTCGTCCGGCGTTAGAAGATTTTATTTGTTTAGCAATAATAATTCGAACCAAACAAGTGTACTATCGATAAACAGTCAGATAGACGCAGCAAGAGAACAGCCCAGACGACAAGGACAAACATGAGTAATGACCCAGACACATACACAGACAGGCGACCAGAGAAAGAGACATTTTCTCAAAGGCACTGCTGAGAGCTGTCTGGTGATGGTGTCGGCTCCTGATGCTTTTGGCAGTCAAAGCCTCATTGAGAGACAGCGATAGAGACAGACGAACAGACAGACAGAGACAGAGGGACAGACAGACAGACGGACAGGAGAGAGAGACCTATGGCAACTTCCTAGAGACCTAGACCATTGGAGCCTTTCGTTGGTGGCAAGTACATGCTCTTAGTTTTCCGTGCTTGTCTGCTATAGATCTATAGGCCAGGCTTTGGACAATTGCATAATCAAAAACTCAATTAAATTACAATTACTTTTGTAATTAGTCAACTACAGTTACAATTACACCTTGTTCAGCAAGGCTCAATTAAATTACAATACACGTTAGTGTCAATTACAATTACTTTTCAGGACGTCATAAGTTCACAAGTAAAGTATTGCGCTACCGCAAAAAATTCTTGCCTGTTATGCTGTAAATTTCATCAATCGGAGCGAAAGATGCATGAATCGAGAATTCAACTGCATAAGTCTTACACAAGTCACTATTGCAGTATTCTTGTTTGCTACACTTCAACTGGCTTGCACAGCTGAAGTTTGAAGCGAAGATTGAGTAGAGCACCAGTTATGCTGAGAACATTAGTCTCACACAGGGACAGGTGGATTGTGATGGCGGACAAGAGTTCAGAAGCACTGTTGATGGTTATACGTTGATGTATTGATTCCGTTTGTATCGCAAACCTCGTATGCTTGGTATAATGTTGGATGCAGCGAACCTGAGTTTAGCTTTCACACAATTGGTTGCATCTTCCAGAGGTTCCGTTATTGCAGCAAATTCTGTAAGAAGCGTCAGGTCATGTGCCGTGTCTTCTTTATTGACAGTGTTTTTCTTGTATTCATTGCATTTAACAGAATGCTTGTGCCGAAATCAAAACAAGGTTTGCTAAACACTTCTATTTACAAACATTTTTCTAGATGAAGGAGCGTAATTTAGATTTTAGAGGGAGATGTTGCATTATTACCATCGACACGCATAAGCTTCTTGTCTCAAACCAACAGATATTTACAAATTTCACGCTATTGGTGAGAGTAAAATACGTAGTGGATCGACTCAGAGCACCAGGTATAGGCTAGCTGAAAACCGCACACTATTATCCGGCAGCTCTTTTTGATTGGTTGATTTGTGTCATGCGCATTTGTCGTCGCTTCAAACTCTTCCAATAAGATTTTTTCAAACATCTATGCTACTATTGTATGATGCAATGTAAAAAAAAATCACCGGTACAGTCTCATACCGAGGACGAAATGTTATATGGATGAAAATACGCACAGAGGAATTTTAAGAAATGCACTTAGCTGCAGAAAGGTAACCTTATATAGCCTTATGACACCATTTCACTGCATAACTTGCACTTCACTTTAACATTAATCGCTTCTATGTTAGAGTTATCTGGCATATCAGAACATTCAATATACCCCCTGACTTTCTTTACTCATATTTAATATTTCAAAGCAACTTTTTAAATATATAGTTAACTTCACTGAAACTTGGACAGAATTTTATCCATCTCAAAGCATTGAACAAACCAATAAACGAATACTAGACAAGGCTTTGGCTACATATCTCCAAGATACATTTTAAGGAAGTAAGATAGCTTTTAAAAAGTAAATAAGATAACATTTAAGGAAGTAAGTAACAGCACTAAACAATCATGGGTTGGTTTCTAGAAAGTAGCAAAAATCAATTACAGCAGGACAATTACAATTATATATTTACAATTACAATTACATGTACTTGATGGTTTCACAAATCAATTATAATTACATTTACATGATAAAATTGTAATTAATTACAAACGAATTTCAATTAGATTTGGTTCCAGCCTGCTATAGACCCAAAGGAACCATTCAGGAGAGATGCCCATTACAAATATGAACAGGAATTCATTCATTCATTCCGAACATTTATATAACGCCACTTCACAACTTCTACACGTGCGCCTGTCACTCAAGAACGAATAAATAGCAGCTTAAGCTCGTTAACACCTTTTCACGTAAACAAACCAATCGTTTACAACGACCTACAATACATGCCTTCCCTTGATTATATGGTAAACACTCTGTGTCGCTATATAGGCAGGCACAAGCTTAGAATTGCAGTTCTCCTCAAATTTAAGTTTGTTAATACAATTTAAATCGAACAATCTCGGATTTACTGTGATTTCAGAAGGAGGTATTTGTTCTTGTCGCTGTTTGTGCTATCTTCGGAATTCGCGATTTATTAAAATGCAGTGTTTTTGTTTTCTTTGATGGAAGCGATGATGTCTGTAAACAAAAGACACTACGTATATAACGAAAATCCACAATATTTGTCGAGTTATCCAGTTATATTAATAATCTGTGTGGCCTGCGTGTTACCTCTGTTTGGCTAAGCTATAGCCCTGAACGCAGGATTAGAGACTGAAACGCGATGAGGCCAACAAGCTCATCTTCTGATTAGATAACATGTATCAGTGAACTAACCAACGTATACACACAGTCTTTGCGGCCATGTAACAGACCACGATTTGTCCATATATTGATCTTGTTGAATTGAAATACACGATAGATCAACGATTCGATGACCCTGAACACCACTAACAATCTAGTTAACACCGTTAACAATCTAGTTAACACCGTTAACAATCTAGTTAACACTGTTTACAATCAATTTATTTCCCATAGCATATGCTGACTTAGATTGTACAGAACGGGTAGGGCGGTGCCTGGAGGTTGGTTGCTAATCCTTTACCTCCAAATCCAGAGTTCAAATCTTGGTCAGTATAATGAGATGATGCCAATTCGTTGTCGGACAACCTTTGCAACACATTAGGAAGGTTAATCTATCGAATTCAATGTTCCCTTTAATCTGTTTTAATCCCTTTAATCTGGCTTATCGCATAGGCAGTTACATGTATGACCCACAGTGCAAGATTGCACATCTATTATGTGGGCATAAACTAAAAGGCTATAAAATAGTGTTGTATAAAAACGCAGATTATGGAAAACTTAAGCTTAGATTGTCCTTCGTTTGTCTTTGTGCGATTGCAAACGAGTGTACACATGACCATTGCAGGGTAGATTCCTAGCTATGTACGTTAACCTACTTGGATGTAAGAAGCTAAACAATGTTCCCTCTAAGGATTCACGGCTTGTATAAAAATATTTAAGTTCGTGTGCAAAAAGTATATCTGAATAAATTTTTTTAAACTTGTGGGGCCAGTTAAAGTAGAAGAATAACATACCAAATAATACGATACAAAAATAGCACATTTGAACTGTTAAAATGCCCTTAATCAAAAATATTTAAATATAATTTATTTTTAGTTTACTTGATATAGCGGTTTATTTGGAATTTATTCGTCTATCAGTTTTTAAAAATGAATAAACATTTAAAAGTTTACAGTCTGATCTAAAGCCAAATACAGCTTGATTCTCATCAGACTGACTATAGATGGTTGATTTCTAAACGATTTCTAGTCAAAGTTTGATTCGTCAGACTTGCATCTCTTTCACAATCAGAACTAGATGCCAGAAAAGTTTCATGAAAGCCAAGAAGCAGTGTTAGTTCATTAATCTTACCCTATTGTATACTGTAGCAGACAAAATCTTTAAAATTCTTCATTGCTACAGATCAACTCCATTTTCTCAGTGTTCGTGTACTTCGCATAGAAAACTTTTACGTATTTCTCGACGGTAACTACGTAACTTAGGCACAGAGTTTATTTGAACTTTTGGATTGAATGACGTTTTAATTAGTCCAGCTTCCATTCCTCTCATTGTTTCCTGCTGCCATTGGCATCCGCTCGCACACATGGTGCACACCTCTCCTACTTACCAGACACATGTGGCATGTCCATATCAAAAAGTTCCTGCTGCCAACCTTTATTGAACCTTGAACAGGTCGGTAATTTTCGAGAAACGGCCGACTGCGGTCGCTCTAATTGTAAACAATATGGCCAGCCCAGACTGAGAGAGAAGTAGAGCGCTGCACATTACCGGAAGGAGTATCGAATAAATCAATAAGTAATTAATCAATGGATAGTCAGCTGCGTTGAAAGACGATCCCGAAATTATTTGTGGTTCCAGTAGCTGATCGGAATGCTGCAACCCTGGAAGGAATAGTATTACAATACATCCTTCCGGAAACAAATACCATAGTTGATGGATGATGTGCTTATTCCAATCTGGAGACCCTGAGAAGGCAGCATTTTCATTCTTTCTGTTATTTTGCATTTACTCAACTTTGTAGACCCGAACGACTTTGAGGTACACGAACAAAAAGTGGAGAACATAAATGCAAATTTACGGGACAATTTTGCACAATTCGAGCTTTGTTTCCAACGTATCTGCAGGAGTTCATCTGTCGAAACGCATTTCGTGAGAACTTTTCTCAAACATTGTAGAATGCATCAAACAAACTTACTCCATTTTTTATTTATTGACACCAGTAAAATATTTTGAAAATCTTTGTGTTACTCTGTTACTTACCTATTATTTATTTGATAGTTCATGTAGCGTCAAGCGCTCTAATTGCTCTCGCAATCTTGGTTGGCCATATTGTTTACATGCAGTGCGACTGAAAGGGGCCGTTTCTCGAGAATTACCTAACTGATCTCTATATTAGATTGCCCATCGCTTTCGTCATTTTCCAACCTGCGTTTCTGATCAGAAATTTTTAAACTAAAGATTTTAATTAAAAAAATAATTAAAACTCTTCAATCTAAAATTAATCAGAAACCTCATACCAAGAAATTGTTAATAGGAAGAACGTCCTAACCGGAAACATAAAGCAAAACGGAAGTCGTTCTCAGACTCGACACGAGAAATGAAAAACCTTTTGTAGTGCATTTATAAGCGCCTGATCGGTAGCTGCTACAGTTCTCATAAAATGCAGAATGAAAAATGAAAAACAAGTTATCATAAATGTCTGGTGCGCGGCAGTGGAAAAGTCCTATGCGACAGGATTTTACCACGTGCATGGTAGCGCATCAGATCAGCGTGGCTGGTGGGGGGGGCAGTGTCTTTGAGCAGCTTTAAAACGCTTCCCTTTTCTATATTCAAACGTTCTGTGTCGAAATCGACTTAAATCTTGTGTGTGAGATGACGCTTTAAATAAGCCAATGTCATTCGTCCCATCGCTTACCAGTGATGAAAAGGCTCTGAGCGTTGGATTTCGCCCATTTATTACTGACTCCTCTACTAAGCACTGTGAGTTTGACTCCTCTCCTACCTGGTTGATCAAATCCCTCAAACATACTCTTGCCCCAATTCTAGTCCTACGTATAAACCGTTCGCTTTCCACTGCTACTCTCCCCTCTTCTCATAAACAAGCAATCATCCGTCCTCGCGTCAAAAAACCTGGTCTAGACCTCTCTGACCAGTCTAGCTATCGTCCTATATCCAACCTTACTTTCCTCTCGAAACTTGTCGAGCGTGCCGCCCACCGACAACTCTCACACTATGTTGAATCTAACTTACTACTTCCTTCTATATATCCAGTCCGGTTTCTGTCGCCTTCACTCCACTAAAACTGCTGTTCTTAAAGTCTATAACGATATCACCTTAGCACTGGACGCTGGCCTCATCTCTGCTTTGTTATTGCTCGACTTCAGCTCTGCCTTTGACTCCTCCAAATACTTGAGAAGCAATTTGGAATAACGTCCTCAGCACTCCTCTGGATAGTAAATTTCCTCACATATCGTACCTTCTGTGTGCGCATTGGCGCTAACACCTCTAAACGTTTCTATTTTCTCTTTGGTGTCCCTCAGGGTTCTATAGTTGGTCCTCTTCTCTTTATTCTTTACACCTCTATGGTATCTTCTATCAATCTCAAACATGGCATCTCTATTCACCTCTATGCCGACGACACCCAACTTTATATTAAACTATCTGTCCATGACATAGGCAATGCCATCGTCTTTCTTCCTGTTTCTCTGAAATCCAAGATTGGTATGCTTCCATGCGCCTGAAACTTAATGCCTCAAAGACGGAACTCGTTTGGTTCATGCGTCGCCATTCCTCAAGACCTTACACTCAACCTTTCAAACGATTGCTGTATCATTCCATCTCAAGTTGTCCGCGATCTTGGTGTCCTACTAGACTCCTCCCTTTCCCTTAAAAATCACATCTCCTCTATAACCAAATCTTGTTTCTTCCATCTCAGACGCATTCGGCAGGTCACGAAAAGCCTAAACGAAAAATCTCTCCATATTCTAATACAAGCTCTTGTCATTTCGCGTGTAGACTACTGAAACTCGGTTCTGTATGACCTCCCTGCCTCCACTCTTCATCTTCTTACTTCCATTCTTCATTCTGCTGCAAAGCTTGTTAAGAATCTCTCCCCACGTGATCACATTACCCCGACTCTACGTGAACTCCACAGGCTTCCTATACCAGCCCGCATTATTTTCAAGATCTGTCTTTTAATGTACCTCATATCTACCCACTCCTCCCCATTGGACTTGACATTTCTCGTCACCCCGTGCTCCTCCCTTCAATCTAGACGAGGACTGCGTTCATCACATCCGGCTCTTTTGCTATCACCCGCTCAACCAGGAAGTTTGGAAACCGCGCGTTCGCTCTCGCCGGACCAACAGAATGGAATAAGCTACCAATCGCCATCCGAACTTCACCTGCGATAGTCGCATTTAAAGCTGCACTTAAAACTCATTTATTTAGACTTTATTACGATTAACTTAGTTTATGTTACGCGCTTTCGTGCAAGACTACTTTTGTTTAAGCGCGCTATAAATGTTAGCTTACTTACTTACTTACTTATTACAAGCAACGTCGTCAGAATTGTGTCGATGTGTAAAAACTTAGCTTAACTGTTTGCTTAGTATCGAAGGACGGTAAGTAAATAAGTAAGACATTTGTTGACACGCCATGTGTCCATCGGCTGAGCGAGGAATCGTAGGCGTGAGCGAGGAATCGTAGGCGTGCTCGTAGACGGCAGTTCAATCTCGATATATTCGTTTAGCCACTCTGTCTTAAATCGTTTGCAAGTTCTGTTTTCTAGACAGAAAGCTGCTGTCGGATACTTTTCATTTTTAAATTTAATTCCGTCGCAAAAGGTTGAATACAGAGAGTGAAAACTTGTAGCGCTATCCAGTCAAGTATCGTCAGCTATAAATATAAAATTGGCCTTCTGACTAACAGTGACTGTATTATGAAAACTAAGGACTACTTCCACTGCAGACCGAGTAACATGAACTACATGCTACCAATTAGTGGAGATAGCAGTCATGCTTAGTCTCTGTATCACGGAATATTCGTCATAATGAGACTCCATCATTTCGAGACGACGTCATACAGAATACAGAAAGCGCGCACAGTGACACCTGGTGTGCAGTTATTTCCAAATGTACATGTATCACGTGGACCAGATGAATGTGACTGACTGGGAGGATACTTCACAAGCTGACATGCCAAATGCAGTGGTTAATCCAGTGCTCATCCAGAGATTATGAATCTCCAAATTTCCTAATTTTCTGAGCAATGCTTGCGAACTGACGAGGTGCGCTTTGTTCTTACTGACAATTAGCATAATTTCGGCCAGCGTATAGAGCGCCTCTCGTTGGTTTCTTCTGAAGCAGAGCTACATAAATGTCCAATTTCAATTGCAATTTAAAAAATACAATTTCCAATTGATAGATTGTTTCAGCAATGATTAATGATGTAGACTACTGTATTTTTATATCTTTCTCAGCTGTTTAGCTAACTGAAGTCATTATCATCGTTTTAAACGAAGATCGAACTCATCTTCTTCAGCGAAATAACTCCTCTTTCTCAACCGCCATGCGTCTCTTCCTCCTCCCTATAATTCTCCTATCCATCCGGCTGCTTACGGCCCTAGGTCAGAAAAGCGGCTCATCGTCCGCCGGAGGTAACTTACCAAGTTCCTCCATCATCGATCGCTTCTCCTTGCCTTCATCCGACGTCCTCGACCCCTGCTATGACGCCGACGGAAACCCCCGACGGTGCATCGCCGACTTCGTCAACGCTGCCTTCGGCCGACCCATTCAGGCGTCAAGCACTTGCGGCAGCCCGCCCTCGCGCCACTGCCACGCGGGCGCCCCAGACCGCGAAGGCAAACCGACGAAGTCGTGCTTCGCCTGCAACGCTTCGAATCCGAGGCATCGCCACACGCCAGCGCACCTGACGGACCTCAACAATCCGAACAACGTGACCTGCTGGGTGTCCGAGCCAGGGGTCCAGCAGCCGAAGAACGTGACGCTGACGCTCAGCCTCGGGAAGAAGTTCGAGGTGACGTACGTCAGCCTCCAGTTCTGCTCGACGCGTCCCGACTCGATGGCCGTTTACAAGAGCGTCGACAACGGGAAGACGTGGATCCCGTTTCAGTTCTACTCGAGCCAGTGCCGCAAGGTCTACGGCAGAACCCCTCGTGGCGCAGTTACCAAGGCCAACGAGCAGGAGGCGCTCTGCTCGGACCTCGAGACGGCCCAGTCGGAAGCGAGGGTCGCCTTTGTGGCCCTGGTGGGGCGGCCCTCGGCCCAGGACTTCGACAACAGCCCCGTCTTGCAGGACTTCGTCACGGCGACCGATATACGAGTAGTGTTCAACCGGCTCATTCAACCTCCAACGATGATTCAATCCCCTGGGGTCACGCCTCCCGACCCGGCCTTAGCTTCTGCGACACCAGAGGAAGAGGGGGCGGCGAATGCAGAAGCCATGTTCTACTCGCTGTCTGATTTCGCCGTCGGAGGGCGCTGCAAGTGCAATGGACATGCGAGTCGGTGCACTTCCGACAGAGAGCGGAAGCTGACGTGTGACTGCCGACATAACACGGCTGGCGTTGACTGCGAACGATGCAAACCGTTCCACTACGACCGTCCATGGGCCAGGGCGACGGAGAAGGATGCCAACGAATGCATCGGTAGGTCCTCTTCATTCGTCACTTACCTACTAGCATACCTCTCTCTCTCCGTCTGTCTGTCTGTCTGTTCGTCTCTGTCTGTCTGTCTGTCCGTCTGTCCTTCCGTCTGTCCGTCTGTCCTTCCGTCTGTCTGTCTGTCTGTCTGCCTGTCTGCCCTTTCTCTGTTTATCAGTCTAGTTATCTATCTATCTACCTATCTGTCTGTCTGTCTGTCTGTCTGTCTGTCTGTCTGTCTGTCTATCTATCTATCTATCTATCTATCTATCTATCTATCTATCTATCTATCTATCTATCTATCTATCTATCTATCTATCTATCTATCTATCTATCTATCTATCTATCTATCTATCTATCTATCTATCTATCTATCTATCTATCTATCTATCTATCTATCTATCTATCTATCTATCTATCTATCTATCTATCTATCTATCTATCTATCTATCTATCTATCTATCTATCTATCTATCTATCTATCTATCTATCTATCTATCTATCTATCTATCTATCTATCTATCTATCTATCTATCTATCTATCTACTTTTTCAACACTCCTCATGTTTCCTTCTCTCTTTCTTCATTCTCTTGCTCATGATCGTCTTCGTCCTCATTGTTGGCGCATGCCCATGCATTGGCAGAGAGCGAATTGCAGACGCCTTTCGCTGTCACCTCTGCTTTGAAGGTGGAATCCATATGCGTCGTGTGAAATAGACAATTAATTGATGTTGTAATTATCCTTCAGCCGGAATATCAATTCTAGGAAAACGTCTGCGAGGATAAAGTTGATATAGAGGCGCGTAGACATTAGCAGTTAATTTACTTACCTTAGCTTATCTTGCCTTACCTTGCCTTACCTTGCCTTGCCTTACCTTACCTTGCTTTATCTTGCCTTGCCCCTTCTTCCTCTTATATACGACTTACACCAGACACGGATATAATGTTTGGTGTTGAGTATGTCTAGACGTCTGCAGCCAAAGCCTTAAAAATTTCAGGGAAATTGCTAGCATCAAAATAGATGAGCTTAAGATTAATGGCTTTCTTGAGACAACTGTATGGCAGAATTTCTGGAATTCCATAGCAGCATGCTATAAGTCCTTTATGCTTTTTCAAGGTCGACTCAAAGCCGTCTGTTTCAACAGACTTTTCTTTTTATGTTGCCTCTCATCTCATAGGATTGGATTCCTATATTAGCAGATAGGTTTTGGTGTGCCATCGATGGATGCATTGTGCATTATTACAACGGGGGTGAAGTAAGTTTTGAAGACGTTAGAATCCGTTAGAAGCATAGGACAAGGCAACGGTTACTTGTAAGAGATGCATTTCTACATGATCAAACCGTATCATTTAATTTTTGACTAAAATAAACCGCAATATTATGCGGAAATAAATGGAAACAAATATTCATAATTTCATGATTGTCTAATTTCATGATTTCATAATTTCATGATTCACAGAGTTCGTGTTTCTAAAAAAGTGCTTCACTTTAAGAGGAGAGAGAGAAAAAAGAGAGAGCGAGAGAGAGAGAAACGGTGTGTTTAAGGTTCGAACTCTGCTGAGCTAAAGGCCTATTACAGGTTTTCCTGCAGGAAACCCAGAATAAGATGGAGGAGGAGAGAAGATGGGAGAAGGATGGAGGAGTGTAGGAGGAAGAGAGAGGAGGTGAGGAGGAGGATGGACGATGAAAAGCATAGGAGGGCGCATGCGCTGATGTTGACTTTATGAATTGGAATAGCATATTGCCAATTTTGACAACTACAACGATGATGATAATGACGACGATAGTTACATCTCTGATAATTTATCAACTATGCTACTGACGACAAAAACTTCTGCGTGTCATGACGGCTTCTTTGTGTAGTCGTTTCGCTTTGTGACTAACTGAGGAGTCCTAGAAGGATCAAGGCGCTGATGATGATGTTGCTTTTGATGATGATGACGACGACCACGTTGTTGTTGCTAGTGGTAATGATAACGATGGTTTGATGTTGGATTGCAGCTTGCAATTGTAACCTTCACGCGCAACACTGTCGCTTCAACAAGGAACTCTACCTGTTGTCCGGTAGGAAAAGCGGCGGAGTCTGCATAAAGTGTCGCCACCATACGGCCGGTAGGCATTGCCACTACTGCCAAGAGGGATACTACAGGGACCTCAGCAAACCCATCAGTCACCAGAAGGCATGCAGAGGTAAGTTCATATTCAAAAACCAACGAGTATTGGATAATGCCAAGATCTTGTAATCATTGACTCCAAATGGTATTGTATTTGCTAAGCTATGCAAATGGTACTGTATTTGCTAAGCTATGCAAATGATACTGTATTTGCTAAGCTATGCAAATGGTACTGTATTTGCTAAGCTATGCAAATGGTACTGTATTTGCTAAGCTATGCAAATGGTACTGTATTTGCTAAGCTTTGCAAATGGTATTGTATTTACTAAGCTTTGCAAATGGTATTGTTTTGCTAAGCTATGCAGCACCTTTTACAGTCGAAACTACTCAACTGCTCCCAACACGAGAGCCCAGGAAATAGATGAGTTTTAAGGCTACAAGTTGCAACGGTCCTACCTCCCACAGCTACCGACCGGGGCTCGAAAAGTAAGTAGGTCGAAGAAGGTCCAAAGTGACGGACCCTCCACAGGGAAACCCTTTGCTAGGCCATTGATGTCCTAGCCCAGGGATCAGATACTTAAGATATCTGGATATAATTGCTAACATGGACACCTCGACTCTTCCGTAATGGATTTCCGCTATGGCTGATCGGGTTACCGGTAGATGTCGTGCCGCGTAGTGTTTATGGATTCATTTGGCTATCATTCTTATTCAGACGGGTGTTTACACGATAGCTTTATTAACTGAATATCGATAAAAAACACGTGGTGCCCTCTGTAGGTGCTACAAGTGAATACAAATGACGTGTTCTTTGCATTTTGGGTGCTGCTGGACTACCATTCGTAAGGTCAGAGGTTCAAATTCCCACCGGTGCAGAAATTGTTTCGAGATTTCGGCTCCACTTGAGCCCCGTAGCGAACTCAGCTATATTTAGGTAATGCTATAGTAAGTTATAATAAGTATATCAGCAATAATGAGTACGCCGAAAGTAGAATGTCAGAAAGAAGATCAGGTGGCGAGGAACAGGACTCGCCATCCGCCATCCTATATGCCGAGGCAATGAACAAGGAAGTCGCTAAAATCGTTAACATATATGGCTGCCTTCTCGATCTGGGATAGCTTATATATAAGGGACTTCTTCTTCTTCTTCTGGTTCTTCTTCTTCTTCTCTCCTCCTCCTTCTTGTTCTTCTTCTTGTACTTCGTATTGTTCTTGTTCCTGTTCGTGTTCTTTTTTCTTTTTCTTCTTGTTTTTCTTCTTGTTCTTGTATTTGTTCTTGTACTTGTTCTCTGTAAATCGTCTTATAATAATAATAATAATAATAATTAATAATAATAATAATAATTAATAATAATAATAATAATAATAATAATAATAATACCTCAGGTAAAAAAAATAATGATATACCCCAACTGAACCTGTTGAAAATTCTTGCACCCTGTGGTCATTAGCAAAGTTGGCCGATATGTACCCAAAAGAATAGGCACGTGGTCCATCTGAGTTCAGATTATATTCAATTGCCTAAAATCTAAAGACTATAGAGCTTTTAAGAAACAAATATATGAGATTGGCACAACTAATTTTCACAATAACTTAAAATCCAACATTTTGTTCAAAATCGCTTTAGACGAGAAGTCTCTTTCTTATATTCAGGACATTTCTAAAATACTGGAGACGCTGTCTATCTATACGATAAATTAGCCGAGTGAAATTGATTGAATCAACATTCTAAAAAGTAATCCAGTAGTAGTTTAATAATGATAATAACTTTCAACAGTATAACAACTGAATAAATTGATATATGCTTTTAAGTCCATAATAAACCGACTTTGTTCTTATAATTAAGATCTGAAGCTGTCGTAGGACGTTTTAATAAAACTTCCAAATTACGGCATTAACAGGCATACATGTCTACTTGTATGCACGGGTCAGTTTCAAAATACGATTATAATTGCAGCCATGAGGTCGTCCAGAGTCGCGAAGAGCCTACGATACACAACGCAAGTATGCTAAACTCTAATGCGCATACGTTCATATCTTCGAACAACCCAACCAAAATACCGATTCTACATACCACTTACATATGGTAAATACACCGACGCATTCGCATTCCCTGCGAAAGGGACCCGTGAACCGGGTGCTCTGCGCGAAAGAGATTCGTTTAGAGGGTCGATGAAGCAGATGATTTAAGATTAATGACACCCTGTAGGCCGTTGTCAAAGGCCCTTCGACGGTCGCGGTCTATGTCCCGGGGAGCCCCATTGTGGCCCGATCCAACAGGTGTGCGCCGTTCGACGTTTGCCTCTGCCGGTCGGTGCGATCGCCGGCCAACGGGTTGATTGAGGGACGTGTTAATGACGCGTTTGTCGGCCAGGACACGTCGCACTTGCACGTGGGTAACTCGAACGACGGCTGCAGGGTGATAATGCTATTGTGTCCCGCCCCGTTCAACCTCTCCTCTTCCGCTCCATCGTTACGACTCCCTCTTTTCCTTTTGCACCCTTTCTGACCTTTTGCCTTCTTCCGACAAAAGCAAAAGCGAGTCTCCAAGCCTTCCGTATCCATTCCACCCTGCCTCACTCTATCCTCCGCAATTCCCCCCTTCGCTGTGTCAAACCCGCCGGTGAAATGAGTGCCGCATGAAGCATCAGGTTTTCACTATTGCTTCTGATGTTCATCGCAGCGTTGTCTATTGGTTGTCTAGCCGAGCGAGACACGCAACATTGCATTGCCCTGCCTCTCCTTATATTGTATTGGTTGATTTATTTAGCGCCTCGGTTTGAACAAACACTCAGCGGCAGTCTCAGCTTGAGAATCCGAGGAAATAGGCGAGTTTTAAGCATCGAGTTGCAACAGTTAGGCCTACATCTTCCACAGGTTAAAACGACGGAGTTAAGCAGTGGTTTTTACGTGGTCCGCGGGGAAAAGAGGCATCTTTTTGCACTCCCCTACATGAGGTCATATTACGTCACAACAGATCATTCTCTCTATCCGGGATTCTTGTTGCAATCATGTCGGAGGAATTTCTTCTATTAAACTAGCGCTATGAAATAAGTGTTTTAATTGTGTTAAAGTCGCATTGCATTTTCGTGTTATGTATGTGTGTATACATGCATGTGTACATGTATGTATGTGTGTATGTATGTATGTATGTATGCATGCATGCATGCATGTATGTATATAGGCATGTATATAGGCATGCATACATGTATGTGTGTATGTATGTATATATGTATGTATGTATGCATCTATGCATGTATGTATTATGTATGTAAGTATGTATGTATGAAGACACTTAACATAGTGCCTTTCATATCAATAGCGCTACATATTTTGTATAGACAAGATAAGACGGGCTTGACCGACGCAGCCAGAGTTCCCTGCACACGAGTCAGTTGCCTTGGGAAGGCTTAGCCGGTGGTCGCCAGCCTAGATATCTGCACACAGCATAGATATTGACAAAGATCATAGATATTGGCAGACAGCTTTTGGAACAGCGCCGTGCGGCATCGGGAAGACGCTAGCGACACCTACCGCACGGGTGTGACCGAGACAATGGCGGCCGAAGCGCAGAACAAATGTTATCAGCGGATAGGCGTTTGGTTCAAACATCGCCCATTATCGCCCGCATAATGGACTTTAATCGGGCGATTTCGGCGACCACTTTGGGCTCAGGGATATCGCATACCAGCAGAGCAAATATTTGCCTCTGTGTTAACAGACGAGGAGGGTCGGTGGTTGAATGGGTGGATGCTTGGATAGATGTATGGGTGGTTGAATGGATGGGTGGATGGTTGGATGGACGGGTGGGGTGATTCTCTGTGGGGGCGTTTCTCTTTCTTTTCCTAAATCATCTTTTAAAAAGGGTGATTTGTGATTAGCCGAAAGTGGAATTAACACGGACTTTAGTCGTGTAACACAGCCGAGTAGTTTCCGTTTAACGACGCTGTATCGTAACGAACATGATTAACGTCACCCTTCTTCTTTATCTACCCATAGGTCTGGCGCCACCCGACTAAAGCAGTGGCGGAGTTTCGGTGCACCCGCCGACCCGTATGAACTTTATAAACGATCTCACTGGTACTTATTGGCGCCGAGCGTTTCTCGTCTGAAGGTAGACCTTTCCAGGTAGGGTATGGTGACACTTTGAACAGAACTGTGCAAGATGGAAATAGAGCAGATAATCTAATCTGATAACTTCTGCCGAATCCCTGGACATTTTCAAGTCACGACTCAAGACACATCTTTTAAAGATATCTTTTGACTGAAGTTGATTTTTGAACTCATATACAGCGCCCTTTTCTTCGGTATCGTCTGTGCTAAAGCGCTATATAAATTGTCATATTATTATTATTATTATTATTATTATTATTATTATTATTATTATTATTATTATTATTATTTCCGACAATCTCCCGATGCGATTGACATCTTGCCAGTTCCTTAGCCATTCGACCAAGACCGTAGCTCTACCCATCGACCATTGAGTAATTAATACATGGCATCAGCAGGGTGCGATTTATGGGGAGTGGGGAACCTCACCCCACTGGCTCCCATTGAAGATACAGACATTTCGCTTTTGACCATGGGTTTTCCAGCACTGCTGCCAACATCGAAAAATCGTAATTGTAATCGTAATTCCGAGATTACTACAGCGCCAAACGAAAGCCACGTCGCGGGGACCAGCTTATTCACAGGCGCTCAGTCAAAACAAAATCGATAGGCAAAAGGTTTCAGTTCCAGGTCAAGATCCAAAAGTGAAACGGAGAGACAGCGTGGCAGCTATGGAGGGTGTTTGGGAGTGAGGAGGAGAGAGAGATAAGAGGGAGAAGGAATGCCAGGATAGGATCTGTAAAATAGTAATGTTTTCAACTTTGAGTGAAAGGCCGATGCAGAAATTGCAAGCGGTGGAGCGTAGAATAGGACCCTGTATAATAATAATAATAAAATTTGCCACATGGGCCCCGCAACACATTAACTGCATGCGCTGCCGATTAGAAATGACCTTTATATCTACACATTCAGATTGATGTTCTGCGCATCACTTGTTCGCAGCTCAATGGAATGCAGCATTGTGGCGCATCTCACCGGAAGGCAGCAGCGTTTCGGTGAGGCGCTTTCATTTGGGACGAGGTGATTAGTTTTCATCGGTTTGCCGATAGAAAGACGAAACGCCAACGATCGTCTAATTGCAAAGTGATTGGGCCATTGTCGGCCCTTTGAAAGTTGCTCAAAACGACGCCTCGAGCCCTCTGGGGAGTAGAGCAGCTGTTCCAATTTACCCCCAAAAGAGGCGCTCTTGGAGGAGCTGATGCCAAAGTCCTCTTTATGAGCTAATCCCCATACCACCCTCCCCACGCCGTCTTACGCATCCACTGGCGGCGCCGCGTTTAACGACAGAGAGGGTGGGCAAGGAGAGCACAGGAGCTTCGAAGGTGGACTATAATGATCTACAGTTCACCCAATTTTCGTCAGCACATTAAAACGTAAAGAAGTGGCCTATAATTCTTGTGGGTGGAATTATTGGGGAGCCACAGGTTCAGTTGGGGGTATATTATTATTTTTTTACCCGAGGTATTATTATTATTATTATTATTATTATTATTATTATTATTATTATAAGACGATTTACAGAGAGCCGTAGTACGGCCGAGGCTGAAAAAGGGTGCTGTACAGTTACAGTTGTTTGCTGACTACAGCCATATGCGGTGCAAGTGTCAGCATATACACTGTAAAAACAATCAATTAACAAATCAAAATACGCTCACTTTGTTTAATGAAGGATAATTTGGCACTGTTGACTGTTTTGCCCATCCCATTTAACAAATATACAGTCACAGCATAAGTTTCAGTGCAGCTGGCAAACACTGACCTTAAGAGTTGCATTTGATAGCCTGGGTCAAAGGAGGCTGACGCACAGAAACAACAGAGACCCGGGTATTCCACTGTACTTACCTGTAGAGTTACCACAGCATACTCGTTCGCATGCATTCACTAAAGTAGTATGCCGTGCGCTGAGCAACAGTTGTAAGTCGTTCTACATTTGTAGGTTCTGGCAATCCGAAATCCTGGCCATCATAGGTGTAAGTAAGTAAGTAAGCAAGAAAGAAATTAGTAAGAAAGAAAATAAGTAAGTAAATAATGCATCTGCCAATGTCGTTTACTTCAAATGCACACGAAACAAATAATGCGCTATGTAAATCGTTGTGATAAAATTAAATTATATTCCACAAGATTCGATCGAATTTAGATCAAATCGGATGCAGATTATAAAATATTTGATAAAGTTACTGCAGATTAAGGCAGATTATATTTACCAAAGTGACCGAATACTTAAGGCTAGATTCGGTAAAATGTTTTCAGTGGTTAAAAACCTAAACTAGAATTTCTTTACATTCAGTAGTTAAGAAGCAAGCCCTTTTGAGTCCACAGCTCATTCGACATCAGAGACATTTTACAAGTTATTTTGCAGTGTTACTTCGCTGAACAATCTGCTTGTGACTCCGAACTCTGCGTTCTCTGTAACTACACGAAACTCGACTGTAATTCGAATTTAAATGACAATATTAATGCACATTTTCGTCGTTCTACCGCTTGACATTTTGCCTAGAGTACTGTGTCCATACTGCTTTCTTTTTCTTCCTTCCAGCTTTTTATTGAAGTGTCCATACACGTTCTAGCATTTGGCATCTATCGTTCAACATTTCAGAATAGAGACGACTGTATGTGTGTAAGGGAAAGGGCAGCCATTCAGACAGAAGCAGCCACATACGATGATGTTCTGGCATAGACGAGTTTATTTGAGATCTAACTGTTTTGAAACGAATGTTGTTATTGCAGCCTGCGAATGTCATCCGGTCGGTGCAATGGGTCAATCGTGCAATCAGACATCGGGTCAATGTCAGTGCAAAGAAGGAGTGACAGGATTGACATGCAATCGATGCGCCAAAGGTTACCAGCAGAGCAGATCGCCTATTGCACCATGTACAAGTAAGAGTCCATCCGTCCGTCCGTCCGTCCATCCGTCCATCCATCCACCCATCCATCCATCCATACATCCATCCATCCATCCATCCATACATCCGTCCGTCCGTCCATCCGTCCATCCATCCACCCATCCATCCACCCATACATCCATCCATCCATCCATCCATCCATACATCCGTCCGTCCGTCCATCCGTCCATCCATCCACCCATCCATCCACCCATACATCCATCCATCCATCCATACATCCATCCATCCATACATCCATCCATCCATCCATCCAGTCATCCATCCATCCATCCATCCATCCACCCACCCATTCATCCTTCCACCCACCCCTTCAGATTACAAATATTCATTCGTGAACGCATCCTTCGTCCGTCTGTTCTTCGTATGAGAATTTCTTTCTCGTTTTCGTCAAATTATTTAAGATCAAAGAGCGACGCAGTTCGACCCTCAGCTCCCGACTCTCTGCTTCTGTTCGTTGGAAGAATGGGGAGGGGAAGGACGAGGAGGAGGAAAGGAGGGGAGGAGAAGGAGGGAAGGGGAGGAGGAGGGAAGGGGAGGAGGAGGGAAGGGGAGGAGGAGGTAGACGATTAATGGATGCTGTGGTCGTACGTACTGCCACGGCTCTCGGCCAGCGATATGCAGTCAATTAAACAATTTGTCGGTTGCTGGAATAAGAGAAGGAGGGAGGCAGAGAGAGAGGGAGTAAGGAAGAGAAGGAGGGAGGCAGAGAGAGTGGGAGAGAGAGAGGGAGTAAGGAAGAGAAGGAGGGAGGCAGAGAGAGTGGGAGAGAGAGGGAGTAAGGAAGAGAGGGAGGGAGGCAGAGAGAGTGGGAGAGAGAGGGAGTAAGGAAGAGAGGGAGGAAGGGCAGAGGAAGGATTAGGGAACACGTGTGCGGCGTTTGTCAATGCCGTCTTTACTCCACCGACGGCGGAACAGTCAGAGAAGGTCGGATGAAACAATATCTACGTGGAAGGCATAGAGACAGACAGACAGACAGACAGACAGACGGACGGACGGACGGACAGACAGACACACACACAGACACACACAGACACACACATACACACACAGACACACACAACCACACAGACACAGACATAAACATACAGACACCACAGATATGCAGGCATACAGACAGACAGAGAAGGATACTGAGGAAGGCAGGGCCAGAGGTGGGAACTGGAAGAGGGATTCATAAGGACTGAAAATCGTAGAAAAACTAAGGGAGAGAGAGAGAGAGAGAGAGAGAGAAAGAGAGAGAGAGATAAAGAGAGAGAGACAGCGAGAGAGAGAGAGAGCGTGCAAGCAGGGTAGAGAAGGAGGTTGGTGAAGAGAACAAAAGAAGCCAAAGTATACCAGCATGGGAACGAACGAAAAAAAGCGGAGGAAAGATTGGATGACTGGCGAATGAAAATCTGTCAGAGGCGAAGTGTGATTGAAACTTGTGAGAGAAACGGAAGATAGGCAGCACACTGAGAGAGGTAAAGAAAGTGAAAAATGTGTGAAACTGGGTCAAAGGACAGGAATAGTCAAGACCAGAAGGAGGAGGAGAGGGATAATTCATGTACGAAGATATTCAAGGCACGGCTGACTTTAAAAAGTTAACAAAAATTCGTAATTGCAAACTCGAAATTTCTAAAGCGATCCTTAAATGCTAAGAGTAGGGCACAAGCTTATTCACGAGCGCTGCGTCAAGTCATTGGAGTCGTCCAAAGATGCCATGATAAGAACCAAGTCCGGTTGCCAGAAGACCAGAGAGAGAACGGGGAAACGAAGGGCTGCGTTAAGCTGAGAGAAACGGCAAGTGAGGAAATATTTGTGCTGTGAAACCTTGAAATCGGAACCAAAATGGGTGAGGACTGAAAGAAAGTGATCAGAAAGTTTCCAACACCCAAGACCACAACTATAATAAGATTTTCACCTTTTCAACTCCATCACTGATCCGCCAGTTGGCTGAGAAATACGCAGAAGGGACATGACTGAGCGCTGATGAGTGGGTTTTGGAACAGAATGCATTTCTGGATAGATTGGTAAAAGAAGTTTGAATGAATGGATGACTGAATGCCGACTAGTTCGTTCAAGGGAAGG
>OZ029926.1:14818069-14830569 GCA_964023275.1 Norana najaformis
AACGATCATGTTTACGACAAGGAAGATGATAATGACGATAGTGAACTTTATGGTTATGATTATACTGTGATGGCGACGACGACGAATATGCTGATGAGATGATGAAATCAGTCGTTTTGTGTTCGTTTTTTAGCTGCGTGTGTTGAGTGCAGCAGGAAGTCGAAGAAGCTTGATGTCAAAAAATTTTGCAAGAGAGATTATGGTATGAAGATATAATAGTATCAATCCATCGAATACCGTGTAATAAAACTTTCTTCAACGCCCCAAAAATCGTTCTTGGTAGGACAGATATCTACTCTGAAGACAGATCATTATAGTGCACACTAATAACTTATTAATTTGTACAGACTTTACAAACCAAAAAGTGCAGCTGTGAAGACGATTGCTTAACTATTTATTACACGACTTTACCAAAATATTCACTAAATCGAATTTAGGCCCAAATGGATATGAGGAATTATTATAAATGCTTCTTTAAAATGATCTTTAAAAAACAGATCGAACTCATCTCAATCCGATACTTTTGTCCTCCGAACCATATATGCAGAAGTAATTCCATCAAAACACGCAGTCCACACCCAAGCAGGGCTTATTCAGTGCATATGCATGTACATGTTTATTTCTATAGCGACCGAATGACCTCGACTTATGGAAAGACCTATCCAGTGTATTATACGATGTCAAAGTGCCGGTTCAACTCAAAGGAAAGGTGTACAAAACAATGATAAGACCAGTGATGATGTGCGAAGCAGAAGCCTGGACACTGACGAAAGAGGAGGAGAAGCTGCTGGAAGAACAGAAATGAGAATGCTGCGATGGATACTTGGAATCTCACTGATAGACAGGAAAAGGAATGAGTATATCAGACAGAAATTGGGAATGGCGTGTAAATCTGACAAGGTACGAGAAGCCAGGTTGAGATGGTATGGTCATGTGACGAGGAGAGAAGAGGAAAACTGCATTAAAAGAATTATGACAGCAGAGGTTTACGGACGCCGCAGTCGGGGAAGACAAAAGAAGAGATGGGGAGATATGATTCAACAAGACCTAAAGCTTCTCAGACTGAAGAAAGAAGATACTGGAGATAGAAACAAATGGAAAAGGATTCATGTGGCTGACCCATCCCCTAGGAGGGATTAATTCCAGCCAGAAGGAAGGATGGCCTCGACCCTGCTCATTTTTCAATGAATTATCGGGTGATATCCTTCACCACCGCTGCCCGTTTGAATGGGCGCCACATGTCCTCATGTACATACCGTGCCAGCCCGAGATTTAAATCTCTGAAATATAGCCATTATCGGTAGTATGCCAACCGGCATCCTCACGCATAGAGGCGCCTTGACGTTCGCTTTAACCAATGTAGCTAACTATGCCGGCATATGGCGAGGTATGCATCTGTCTAGAGCCTCGCATCACCAAAGCGCTTTTATTGTATAGTAGAAGCACATCGTAATATTCCTAGGTTTTGTCCTAAATGAACTTCCTGTGACCAAACAGCCTCATGGAGCTGATTAGATATAACGCCGGTGTTCAGCTGGTCTCTGTGACGCGGCTTTGAGAAATTTCTGGGAATTACATTACATTACACCATTGTCATCGCCACAACAATAACTTTGATAACAATGTCTTTGTTTTCAGCCATTCAGGCGCAAGTGACGTCACGTGACTCAGTGGGCGAGTGGGTCAAATTCACTGTCAACGTGTTCAACATCTTTAAGAAGACCAAGGACCGTCTACGACGTGGCGAGGAGACCATCTGGGTCTCGGCCAAGGACCTGGCCTGTCGCTGTCCGAAGCTTCGTCCTGGGAAGACTTACCTAATCCTCGGCCACGACTCAAGCACGAGCCGTGGGGGTCTGGTGCTTGACCGGAACAGCGTGGCGATCCAGTGGGAGGGAAAACTAACGGCAAAGCTGAAGCAATACGCCAAGACACCGAAATGCTGAGAAGAACAGTAGTAGACACTGGACGATGTAGCATCATGAACTGCTTCTGTCTTTCTGTCTGTCTGTTTGTTTGTCTATTTGTCTGCCAACCTGCCTCCTTCTACGCGTATTAGTGTATGTTTTTGCATGTTTGTCTGTGTCTATGGCTGCTCAGTGTTCTGTCTGTCTGTCTCTTGTCTGTCTGTCTGTGTCTCTGTGCTTAGTCTATTGCATCTGTCTCACAGCCTGTTCTAGCTGATCACTTAAGCGTACAGTGTCGCCTGTATCTAGGGACAATGCAGCGAAAGCCAAGTAAAGCCTCAGCTTGATAAAGAAGACGTAACCATGACAACCGAAGAAGCCGTTTATTGCAAGCACCGAGGACAAATGCCGTTTCCATAGAAATATGAATGTCATCAGTCTTCAGCGGACGTCATGACGACAATGACGCCAGTGGCACCAATGACGCCAGTGACTGAAACGCAATCACCATCGTCGAATTCTAGCCTAGTCGCCTTGACACCACCCTCTCTTCTCTCCTCAACTGAAATAGGGAGAGAAAGAGTCAGCTTCCCGATCTACACAAAAACGACTTTAAAATTTAACATTTACATGACTCACAGTGAACATTGTTTTTTTATGTAAATACCACTAATGCGACTATTATATGGCCTTCGATTGCTACCATACCACTGTATGATCCATGTAACTACTACCAATTGTGCTGCTACTAATTGATTAGGTCAGTAATTATCATTATGATCGTCAGAATTTAATAATGCCACTTAATACCAGTTAGACGAGGACAATGATAATGATTATAAGTATCATAATTATTTTGTATTGTTGTTGTTGTTCCTGCTGCTGTTGTTGTTGTTGTTATTATTATTATTATTATTATGTCGTTATTATACATTTTTTACCTGAGGTAGAAATGATCCCTCAGGATTTAAAGAACACCCGGGAAAAGTATTATTATTATTATTGTTGTTGTTGCTGCTGTTGTTGTTGTTGTCTAAGCTTGATCAAGCTTACAATTCAACATCAGTACACAGTCAATGTGTCAAGTAACTGACTAGTTTTTTGCGTGAAGCCAGTTGTCATTGTATTGAAATTTTAGCCATAAAACACAAGTTTTAGTGACTACAGAGTGGATAAAGATTAATTATGAGAAATAGCGAAAGAGCAGAACTTGGAGGCCATCTAAGCTCGGTTTTACCTACGAACCCTAGAGATGCAAAGACTTCGCCAGGTGGCGCCTCTGCATCACGTGGACCCATGAATCACGTGACCGCTTGAGTCCTGAATAGCCTAATAGAATTAGATTGCTGAGTGTCGGTTATATTTATATTATATTCTAACAATAGGATTAGCAATAATTTCTTAACACGAGTTGTTAAAGACGCTATTTTATGATCGTGGATTGTAGCGAATGTCAATTAATTAGTGAAGCTACTTGAGGGATAATTTCTTGTTTCCTATTACTGTATTCCTAATTTGACCTGTTATCGTCTTCGTGGTCGCAGAGTAGGCCTATCCGTAACCGTGGTGGACCCTTGGCCAGATATACATGATAACTTCTATAACTCAAGTAGACTAAGAATCATCTGACACTGTGGGAGGATCAGGTCCTGAACAGTATCGTTTCACCATATAAGCCACCACGGCCTGATTTCTAAAAAGAAAGAGTTTCAACTGGCTGTCTTTTCTAGCCATCCGTCTGCACACGATTAGTCATAGTTTGACTTTTTCCTATGTTCGGAGGAAATTTTTTTCCTGCGTTCCTGCTATGTTTTACTCCATGTCACTGCGAAATGTTGCTGCGAAAGTTTACTACTTGTCAGTGAAGTCAATGCCAAGGTTTGCTCACTGACGCAGCGATGTTTCGTTCATTACCTTTGCGAAGATTTGGTTCAGTGATGTCGCTAGGATGTTTTGCTCAATGTTTTGCTAATTAACTCTGCGAGTTTTGCTTCATTTAATTGCGAAAGTTGCGCCATACCATTGCGAAGCAATCTCTGATATCAATAGGAATTCTGCTAATTCCAGACGAGTTGTTTTTCCCGACATACGACCGTCTGGCTCCTTGATTTACTGCGATGTTTTGCTGCTTTTGCGAAGCTGGTTAGCGTCAAGTTTCGAATGGTCGCAGGATTTCTTTCGATCTGAGGCAGGTGGAAAAACCTGGAAATTGGTTCGCTGATGCCGGTGCATGGTGGCGCTGAGACTGTGCACTTCTTCCTGCAGGGAAACGAGGACCTTGACGACACTTTCTAGGGCTTTCTGGTTCTCCGAGATGACCCGAAGAACGTGCTCTATGTCCTGCCGCACACGGTCCTCCTCCGTGGCAAGGGTGTTGAGGTGGAGCAGACGCACATCGAGGACTTTGAGGGCGCGTTGGATCTGGTCGAGCTGAGGAAGGGAAATGAGCTGAACTGGGCAGGATGTATTTGGGACGACACCAGAGGACGCGTTCTTCGCCGTAGGTGGTTGGCGCCTGCCACCTGCGTTGCTGGCGCCGCGCTTCGTCGATGGATGGCGCTTCAGGACCTCGAACTGAATCCCAACGTCACCGTTCTCGTTACAGTTCTCTACGGTGGCGGAAGTGGCGGCGTCGTACTCGCCCGCCGTACCTAAGTGTTGAATATAAAATACAGTCAGGGAAATAACAAAGAAAACAGTCAAGAATATATGAAACGATGATACAACTCATTTCTTATATGGATTAGAATGAAAGAGCAAGACGAGAAAAGAATCCTTACAAAGCAAATGAGTTGGTTACGGGAAATTGCATGAATCTAAAAACTAAAAAATAGAAATGAGCTGAACGCTCTGCTGGATAAAGTCATTCAACTAAGACTCAGTTTTGATCACGTGGCAAAATGCGAACTGATCGAATCACAGACAATGCTCTACTTGAAAGTTTTGAAGGGAAGAGAAACAAAGTAAGATCACTTATGTGTTGGATAAACAATGTAAATGAAGACGTAAAAAGACTTAGACAACGATGCCTACCCTACTGGCCTGGTTAGCTCATTGGTTAAAGCGAATGTCAAGGCGCCTCTGTGCGTGAGGAAATCGGTTCGCATACCGATGGTGGCTTATTTCAGAGATTCAAGTCTCGGGGCTAGCACGGTCCGTGCACGGGGACCTTAAATGGCGTGGCGCCCAGAGAGCAGCGGTGATGAAGGATCTCACCCGATAAATTTGTTTAAAAATTAGCAGGGTCAAGGCCATACAGTCGCTATATAAAACCTTATACATTTACATTTATATTACCTACCCTGCTGTACCCTACCATACCATACCATATCCTGACTTAGTCTGTCCTCTCCTAGTCGTTATTCTACCCCGTTCTGTCCCATTCCACCGTTTTGCTTACCTGAATCTTTGCTGTAGAAACTCGTATCGGCCGACGCAGGTATGACGTTGTCTGTTCCCATGGAGACCGTTTCCTTACCTGCAATTAATTCAGCCAATAAATCAATAATTAACATAATAATTACCACTGTCAAGCACATACCTACACAGAATTGCCCAGGCAATGGTTTTTAAAATGTGGTAAAATAATCTTATTTGAAAACAATCACATTTAAAATAAGTTTATCTTAAAGAAATCTTATTTTAAAATAATCTCATTTAAAACTAATCTCATTTACAAATACTAAAATTTCAAAAATAATCATGCAAGTATTTTTCTTATTTTCCGGTGTAGAACAAAAATATCACGTAATTAGTTGTAAGATGTTAAAATTGAAACAAAGTCCTTTTACCTGTATGAACACAATAGATTCATCACCTGCGACTTACCACTGTCTAATCAGGTAACTAGGCCTATAGCGCTCTTACTGATGTGGATATATACCTATATCTATATCCAAACTGTAGAGATTGTGCATCGTTTGGACTCTGCTGGTCCGCGAACGCAACGAAACAGTTTTTTTCAGATCAATCATCAAAAAATCTTATGAGAACTACTGCAGAATTATACAAAAAGGCCAGAATAACACATACAGGACTAAATGAGAGATGGCTACTATAACAGGCGGAGATAAGACCACAGCAGAAAAACTAGAGTAGTTGAGAACAAATTTTTACCAAACCTGATAGGTCTAAAAATGGTAAAATGGTACACGTTTTTCTATAGCGACCGTATACTCTCAACTCTGATCATTTTCAACGACTTAATTAATTAATCCTCCACCACAGCTGCCCGTTTGAATGGGAGCCACGCCATTTAAGGTTCCCGCATACAGACCGTGCTAGCCCGAGATTTAAATCTCTGTACAACAGGGATGACCAAATTTACAGAACTTACGAGACGCATATTATATTAATTAGCAAAGCTAAAACAATTAACAAACAATAATAATTGTTTGTATAGGTACTGGCACTGTCCACTTTCGATCTTTTCTCTCTCGAACTCGACTAGCAGTCAGCTTTCCAGACCAGGACAGATCACACCAGACCATCCAGATATGACTTGTTCGTAATCGTAATCGTAATTCCGAGATTTCTACAGCGTCCAACGAAAGCGGCGCCGAGAGGACCAGCTTATTCACAGGCGCTCAGTCAAAAACAAAATCGATAGGCAAAAAAGGGTCCGGTTCCAGGTCAGGATCCAAAAGTCAAACGGAGAGACAGCGTGGCAGCTACGGGAGGGGGTGGTGTTTGAGGTTGGAGAGGAGAGAGAGATAAGAGGAAGAATGGGGTTTGTTCTTGTTCATCTCAGACCCAGTTCATACCACCCACAGGCTGATACCAAATCAGACCCAGACACAGCTGCAGTAAGTCCAGGCCACTACGGAGGTCAGGTGCACACGCGGCACATGCGATACTTACTCTCTTCCTTCATTCTCTCCAGCTTGAATAGATATCTGCGAACAAGGCGCTGGAGTATGTCGGAGTATGAGGTCTGAGGAATATCGATCTGCATTGCTAGACAAACTCTTTCTCGTCGCTTCTGCAATCAGAACACAACACACCGTCGACCAATTAACAAAGAGACGCAGCGCAATAATTCAATCTCGTCGGATGGACCAGCGCCAGTCACACCCACTCCCACGTCCACGTTAATCGAATTCCATTCGATCCAGTCCGTCTCACTTTGTGCGAAATGCTCTCAGATGAACTGCTCGGCAGTCAGTCAGTCAATCAATTAATCAATTAATTAGTCAAGCAATCAATCGATCGATCTTGGTCGATGATTTAATTATTCTATTATTATTATTATTATTATTATTACTACTACTACTACTACTACTACTACTACTACTACTACTACTACTATTATATATCATCAACAACATTATCATCATCGGCTTCATCATCATAATCATCATCATCATCATCATCAGATATTGATGTATCATCATCAGTAATCAAATGACTATCAGACGGGAGAACCAAGTAGAGCTGGATGTACAGAATCAAACTCAGAAAAGATCAAGGGAACTGCCAGTCAGTGGAGAATACCCGGATGAAGGTCTGTCGTTTGCCCATTTCGTAGTTGAGGTATCCTTGGTCGTCGCTACTACACAGTTCCTTGATGAAGGTCCAGCCATAGCGGAACGACTTGGGCGTCGGGATCATATTGAACGGTACCGGAAGTGTGCTGCCCTCGTCGATGTAGTTCATCCAGAGTTTCGTACGAGCAAACTTCCACTCGACATCGCAGTCTCCCTGCGTCCACACGCAAACACCAGTTACATACTGCGATCTTCCGTTGAACCTCAGATGATTTAATCTGATTTAGTTCTACGGCGCTATATAAATTATCAAACTGTCAACCGAAAGGTCGGGGGTTCAAATCCTCCCTTGGGCGCGGACAGGTGTTTCGAAATTTCTGCTCCACTTGCGCTCTATAGCGAACTCGGGTATAAAATGAGTACTCTGTCCTCCGCAAATAGTCATTGGGAAAACCAGACGGTGAGTAAGAGGGACACTTGGCCTTGTATGCTAAGGTTAAGGAAGTTACCTTAAGGGACTCTTCTCCTTCTCCTTCTTCCTCCTTCCACTACTCCTCCTCTTCTTTTCTCCCTCGTCCTTCTTCTCGTCCTCTTCTTCTTTTCATTGTCCTTCTTCCTCTTCTTCTTCTGGTCGCCAATCACTGCTCTCTTCTGCCCGTGGAGATTTACACGTTCCTCGCTTCTGCATATCATTACCAGCTCATCAGGTTTTCTCTTGGAACAGCTTCCTCGAAATATGCTTACTGTCTCAGTTGATTCTGCTTAACGCAGGTTTTATGTTTACTTTTAAGTCGCACTTATTTAGAGCACTTAGATAGCCAGGCAAGCAGCACTTAGGTAGGTGCTGGAAGTGAGATATATGAATGTTTTTACATTACATTAGTTGAAGGTCTTCAAAAGAACCTCACTTGAATCGCCTCGAAGGAGTGGCTCATCATGGCGATCAGCATGTTGGTAAGTACGATGATGATGGCAACGTGGTAGAGGGCAAAGAGGAACATTCCAACGCCCTCGACGATCGAAGTGGCGTGGGTGCCCCCTGGGAAGCTTGTGGCGTACAGACTGTCCTTCTCCTTCGACGGGTACTTGATTTCGACGCTGTCCACATTCACCAGTCCAAACATCGACCAGAAGAGACTGTATAGTGTCCTCGGTAGTCTGGACACAACAGACACAATCATTACAACTTCTATTGCGCCTTTAGTGGGACGCGGTGGTGTAGTGATGTGGTCTATGCCTCGGAAGCAGAGGATCGCGGGTTCGAATCTGCCTCAAGCCACTGCATAGCGACCTTGGACAAGTTGCTCACCCACAATTGTCTGTGAGGAACGTAACGGGAAACCACATCACTCATCTCATCCCCGGGTGGCATAAAGCCAATGGACCTGCCTTCGGGCAGAGAATTCATCGTCGTAGTCATTGCGCCATTATAATAATACAATGATACAATTTAAAAGCAAGACTGGCAAATTTCATCAGAAAAGTACGAATGTATCAAGTGCAAGTTGTAAACGAAATGATGTAAATGTACATTCGCTAGTCACTCACTATCCAACCGCCCAGATCTACTCCTTCCTCGCACCTTTCTCTATCTCAGCCTTCAATCTCCTCCTCTCTCAAATTTTGAAACTGCTCCTTAAACTACGCGGCACAAGCTCTTTAGAACGAACTCCCGAAAGACCTCGGCCAGTTCGCATAGCCCCCTTGGTCACCTGCCAAGATGAGCACCCTTTACGATAGCCCTTTCCCCTATAGCTTTTCAATCAAGACGGAAAACCGAACTCTTCAAGTTATCCTGCTCCTGCTCCTGCTCCTGCTTCTGCTCCTGCTCCTGCTCCTGCTCCTGCTCCTGCTCCTGCGCCATCTCATGACCATCATCAGCAACGATTTCCACCGTAGCACCAAGCGGTCTCCGGACTGACCCCCTCGAACTCTGACCCGACACAGAAATTGACCAAACATCCTGGCACTTGCCGACTTGGTTTGACATCAAGCTGGTGAATAAGCTGATCTCCTGACGCGGTTTTCGTGTCGTGCTGAGAAATTTCGGAGATTACATTTACATTAAGCATTACAAGTGTAAATTCTTATGCATTTGAGCATTTATGTAACGCCAGTTCCTTTAAAGCTTAACGGCAATTCGTTGTAAGCTCACTCTTAAGTGAATGATCACAATAACATCAACAATAATAGTAACAACAACAATAAAATCATCATCATCATCATAACCATCATAATCGTCGTTGCCATTGTCGTCGTCGTCATCATCATCGTCATCATCATCATCATCATCATCAAGCCATCAAAATCATTTTCATCAGCCACAGCAGAAGTCTAAAGGTAGACCTCAAAATAATTATACAATGCCAAAACTTGAAGAGCCATAGCCGCCGTTTCAAAGTTGCGAAGCTATTTTACTAGAGCCATTGAATAATTCAAGGCAGGAATAATTTCCCTGGATTTTACAAACTTTTGCCTATTACCAAGACTTATTATAACTTTCTTTAGATTCTCAGAAATTTCTATGACCTATTTTTCGGCAGAGGCAACCCTGGTCGAAACCACTTGGGGAAGCTCAATGCCGTGCCCCAAAAAATCAACCGTGGGACCTTGGCTGCGTTAGCTCCTGGATTAGCCCTGGCCTTGAGTATTAGGCCTACCAAAGAACTCATTGGTTTAGCCACCGTTTCTGTGGGGAAATGGTAACCTACCTGTGAGGAAATCTCGAGGGCCTTACCCCTGAAAGGCTTCTGAAGTGTGGGCAAGTTTGTTGACACCTTCTCTGTTCGTTATTCCATACGTCTGTGACCCGTAATACCAGTATAGGTTGTGAAGGCCGACCATAAATGCGAATAGCACCTGAACGAAAAATTCATTTGTAATGGGTTTTTCCAATGTCACTAAATTTCTTTTACACAAAGTTTCTCTTTACTCTTTCTACTTCATTCAAACTGGCAGCGGTGGTGAAGGATCTTATTAAATTAATTCATTGAATTAAATGAGCAGAGTCGAGGCCATTCGGTCGCTATAGAAAAAAACGTGTATATTTACATTTCTTTTTCTTTGTGTTTGGTCTCATGGCAACCGCAGTTTGGTCTTCATACCACCCTGACTTGACGCAGCGCTCCTGAATAAGCTGGTGCCCTGCTCTTAGGTTTTAAGTAGCATCTTAGGATTTTCGAGTTCACGATTACGATTACGATCTTGCTGTGTCTAGGCCAACTCTTTTGAATTTCATCCGCTTGTTAAACTGCGTCAGTACACACTTCTTTCCAACTGTCTATCATTCGTTCTGCATTCTGTCTTTATCTCCTGTTTTACTCGTCGTCTCTGTCTCTGTCTCAGTCTCTGTCTCTCTCCCTGTCTGTCTGTCTGTCTCTCTGTCCCGTTACCCGTCTGCTTTTATTTGTCATCAGTTTGTCTTCTTTCATGTTTTCGCTCTGACTTTATTTCTATTTCTGTCTTCTACTTCTCTCTGTCAGTGCACTGAACCTCCCTGTTTCTGTCCGTGTCCGTGCCTAAATCTCTGCCGTTGTCTTACCTCTACTGCTGCATCTGGCTGCCTGTCTGTCGGCCAGTGAGTCTGTCTCTATGTCTAAGTGTCTCTGGCCAAGCAACGCATGTACAGTATGTTCAGTTGGTCGTGTAGCGCAGATTGCGACTGTGTATTTTTCATTACTGATCCGGAGAAGTGAGATAAAACGCGGTTCAGGAGTTCGCCAAGAGGAGCATTAAACCAACGGCGGCCCTGCTTTCCGGAATCCTCTAAATTGATCCGGCCTCCCTTCTGTCCGACTGGCAGGAAACCCACCAAGCCCCTACCAAATGGAGATGAATCAGATGATATATGGTACCATGACAATAGGATAGGGCTACTGCTGCTGCTGCTGCAGAACTACTCGTGGCATAAGTTCATCGCAAGTCCAGCCTCTGATACCCGGAATACAGTTGAATACGATGGTCGAGGATTTGTAGAGGTTCAAGGAAGACCGAAGCCAAGATATGATTCTACCGAGAAATAGAGGAAAGGCGGACGAGGACTTGGAGAGGTTCAAGGAAGACCGAAGCCAAGATTTGATTCTACCGAGAAATAGAGGAAAGGCGGGCGAGGACTTGGAGAGGTTCAAGGAAGACCGAAGCCAAGATTTGATTCTACCGAGAAATAGAGGAAAGGCGGGCGAGGACTTGGAGAGGTTCAAGGAAGACCGAAGCCAAGATTTGATTCTACCGAGAAATAGAGGAAAGGGGGACGAGGACTTGGAGAGGTTCAAGGAAGACCGAAGCCAAGATATGATTCTACCGAGAAATAGAGGAAAGGCGGACGAGGACTTGGAGAGGTTCAAGGAAGACCGAAGCCAAGATATGATTCTACCGAGAAATAGAGGAAAGGCGGACGAGGACTTGGAGAGGTTCAAGGAAGACCGAAGCCAAGATATGATTCTACCGAGAAATAGAGGAAAGGCGGACGAGGACTTGGAGAGGTTCAAGGAAGACCGAAGCCAAGATATGATTCTACCGAGAAATAGAGGAAAGGCGGACGAGGACTTGGAGAGGTTCAAGGAAGACCGAAGCCAAGATTTGATTCTACCGAGAAATAGAGGAAAGGGGGACGGGCTCGTTTCTTAGCGTGTTATTAAGGTCTTGTTTCTGAAAGAGCTCTGGATGGATGAAACGTCGGTTTCATGTTGCAAATGTTGCTGTAAATGTGAAGGCGTTGTAGACTTATCTTCGGCTGATGTTACACGAAGTCAATGCTATGCTAAAAGGCTCTGTGATGGTGTCACAAAGTGTCATTTGTAATGGTGCAACGTTGTCTGGTGATCTTGTGTAGGCGTTGATACAACGGGATGACTTTGCGATAATGTACTGCGGTGTGGTAAAGCCATGCAATGCCGTGATGTAGCATGGTGTCAAGGTTATATGGTAGATGTTAGAACGTGAAGTGTTGGATGGCGTCACGTATTTCTAATATTGTGCTACTATTAATATTATAAATCATTTTATTGTTACTGTTGATAATACTGTTGCTGTTACTAATATTAATACTGTTACTGTTAATATTACTTTTATTGTTACTAATACTGTTACTGTTACTAATATTAATACT
>OZ029926.1:14833069-14860569 GCA_964023275.1 Norana najaformis
GCTGACAGTCTTATTGCACAGTATCTCTCTCTTAATATGCTCGTAAAGCGTGTAGTTGTGAGATATGAGGGCCTCGCGAGCTCTGGCGGTTCCGTTGTAGAAGAGGTCGGCCTGCTTGATCCAGTGGTCGACCAGAAAACGAAGCATGTAGGATGATAGGTACAACGACAAGATGACGAAGTCCATCCAGTTGTAGTTGTCGAGTAGGTAAACGCGTAAACCACAGTGATACATCTGCTTGCATTCGATCCAAAGTAGCCCTGGAAAACAAAACAAAGAACATCACCAGGACATTACGATACAAATACTTGTAGCAATTATACAATTCAATGGAAATTAATTAAGATATCATCATCGACATCAGCATCAGCATCATCAGCAGCAGCATCATCCCCTTTATTATTAATACTACCATTACTACTACTACCACCACTACCACTACCACTACTACCACTACTACCTCTACCACTACCACTATTACTTTCAATATTTGCATTAAAACTTGCTCTAGATAGGAGCACCATTAACAATAACAACGCTACCAAGCACCATTAACAGTAATAACACTACCAAGCAATCGTTAGCGTAAACAGCCGAGAGTGATTTCTTGTAAGCTAATCAATATTTGAGAAATGAGAAGCTTTTGCTAAACTTTCTAATAAGCAATTCGGCGGTTGGATGGTAAATGGATGGATGGGTGGGTGGGTGGGTAGGTGGATAGATGGATGGATGGACTCATATGTGTTGTGGTGTCTAAAATTAGCCATTGTAATTATCCATTGAGGTTTTTAACTCCCCTTCCACCCCAACAAAATCTACAGCCATACCGAGAACCCAGAACATGAGGCAAATCTGGACGTTCGTCATGAGTATGTTCGCAGGCCGGAAGTAGTTCTTGAGATTACTCTCGACGCTCTCGCGCTCAGCTGCAACATCCGGGAAAGTTTCGATGACGTCACCGTTCGACGTGAAGTTGCTGATGTTGCGAGTTTTCTCCTCCAACCGGAAGGTGGCGGCAGCCAGGAGAATGAGGAAGCAGATGTTGGACAGGGTGTGCGTTATGAATTTAGAGGCTGGACATCTTAGAGCAAGGCCAATCTATAAGCAATATAGCAAATGCCTCTGATTCAAATAATTTTTGATGCATGACACGTTATTCTCTTAATATTCAATATTCATTCAATATATTGCATAATCAAATTGATTAAATTACACTAACCTACATAAAATCGTCACTAATTGCATTTGTTCAGTTACATGTAGGCCCTATTACCACTAATTCTGCTCTGTTTAAAGGTAGCTTACACAATATGTCAAATTCTCAAGAAGCCATAAACAATCTTATAAACAGCGGAAGACATGCATGCATGATGTGCTTGTACGTGTCCAGGTTTTTGTACAGCGCATTTGAAAGCTCTTCTCAAGGCGCTGTGAACATGGGGTCTCCCATCAGGTGCGTCGTAACATAAGAAAATATAACTTGAACAGAAGAGAAAGAACAGTAATTAAGTTCATAAGAAGATTGTTCGGGAGACAGTTCAGGATGGACTAAAGCTGACGTATTTAGAATTTCGACAATTGCAGCTTGTATGTGTGTATAAATGCATGTATGTATCTAAGAAATTGTATAGTGCTTTTTAAGAACCTCACAAATGCGCTTCAGCATGAAGTCAGACACTTTTATGAAGCAAGGTATTTGCCCAGCTACAATTTTCTCAGTTACACCTCACAAACTGCATTCGTAACTGACCACAAATTATTACGCAGCTCATGTAAGTCGTCACGATTCGAATCCCGAACGCAACGGTGAAGACTGAGTTCAATACTTTAGCGCAATTAAATGATGTCAAGGCAAAATATTTATACACTTTATATCAAATAATTCTCTCAAGAAGAACTATTAACCTATATTTTTGTGTATATATAGGTCTGCACATGCAAGCTTATACATGTCCGCATTTGCACACTTAAATGTGCACGCACAAAAAATAATCATACAACTTTTTATTAATGTTTGTTAACATCTTAACTATTTTTAAAATATCTGTAAAAACTCTAACTTCGCCTTTATAAGTTTTTTACTTTTGTGAAAATCCACTCTAATCTAATGACTTCTATAGCGCCGTAATCATAATGCCGATGGTCGCTCGAGTGAAATTGTAATCAAAATGATAATCCAATAATATTAAACGGCCAATGATTTGGAATATAAAAGTTAATAAATTAACTACCTTGTTGGTTTCAGGTTTTATGCAGACAAGACAGAATAACAGACAGACAGACAGACAGACAGACAGACAGACAGACAGACAGACAGACAGACAGACAGACAGACAACCTTGGTTCCAGGCGAGATGATGTAGAGGAGGCAGAAAAACGGAAGCATGGGAACTCCCGTGACCCACATAATGACCTTCTTCCACAAGGTCAGCGACTGGAGGAAGCCCATTTCCGGTCCATACCAAATACTCGTAAGATGTTGCTGACAATTTGGGTGCGCCACAAACTAAATGACCACAACAACAAATCACCACCATCATCATCACTATCATCATCATCATCATCATCATCATAATCATCATCATCATATTCATCATATTCATCATCATCATCATCATCATCACCATCATCATCATCATCATCATCATCGACATCATCATCCACATCATCCACATCATCCACATCATCATCATCATCATCATCATCATCATCATCATCACCATCCCCATCATCATCATCACCATCATCATCATCATCGTCATAATCATCATCATCATCATCATCATTATCGTTCCTGACGCCAGTCGTTTTCTGGGCGATGGGTGCTAATGAATGCTCTCCATTCTTCTCGGTCATTTGTCAAATTAAGTGTTGTTCTCGTGTTATGTCCAAGTCTTGTTAAGTCCTCCTTTATATCGTGTCTATCCAGCGCAGCAGTCGACGTCGTCCTCCTTTGCGTCTCTTTCCTTCGCGTCTTCTGCATGTAATGCGTTGTGTGGGACTCAGTCATTCTTCATTCTTTCCACGTGACCGACCCAACGGAGTCTTCGCTGAACGACTTTATCTAACACGGTTGTCTGTCCGATTCACAACATCATTAACCATTCATGTAATCAACTAACAGCTGGACGGATTGATAACTGGAGGAAGGGAGAGAGGGAGAGGGGAGGGAGGGAGGTATGGGTGGAAGGATAGATAGATGGATGGATGTACGAATAGATCAATGCATAAATAAATCATTTGATGGATGGAACGCTGGATGGCTCGATGATACGATTGATGGGTGCTTGAATGGATGGATGGGTAGACGGGTGACTGAGTGGACGGATACAGATGCAGTCATATTCGGGAAAACATATATAAAAGAGAGAAAAATAAGTACTCCTCCGTATCCGCATCATCATGAAAAGCATCAGCATCATGCTCACTGTTTAAATGTCTGTCTGTTCGCCCGTCCGTCTACATGCATGTCTCTGTCTGTCCGTTTCTCTCCATGTCTGTCAGTGTCCCTATTTCTGTCTGTTTGCCTGCACGTGTCGACATCTGGTTTCTCTTGGCATTTCATTCAGTTGCTATGGAAGTGGATCCTTGTGTTAAGGCGTCGAAAATGACAAGTTTAGATCCCTCGTGAGCGGACAGCGATATGTGGTTGGCACAGTTTCCCCAATTTCCTTCAAATCTCCCCCACTGCATGGGAGATCAAACCCACTGAAGCGATTATTCAATTAAAATCGTATGATTAGATTGATGTTCTCAGGCAATTGTTCTCAGAATGTGAAAGAACGGGATCTGAACCCCAAACCCATGCTTGATAAGATTTTTCATTTCTGTACGATAATTGTTTCCTTTTTATTCCTCAGAATCTAAGATCAGTTTTTTGTCTGCCATGGCTAGAATGTGCCTTTGTCTAAATGAATATTGCGTTTCTTCATTGTCTTCTTTGGCTTATCTCAACTAGTAAAGCGTAGACTAAAGTTAATTGCTTAGACAGAAGGAGCCGTAGGACAAACAAAATGTAGAACAATACATGCTCATCAAAGGTAGAAGCGTAAAGGTAACACATTCGCTTAAAAGCCTCTTTCGAAATTCCTCAGAAGCACTGGTCATCGATCGAAGGCCCTCTTTGCTCCACACGACGGTTTTAATCACAGTAAGAATATAACACATCTAATAAACGTTGTTGGGGGTTTTCAAACTCAAACCTCTATCAAAAGACAATCGTTAATTAAATTAACTTAAATTAGAATAAAATTAAATTAAATTTTGCAACAGCTCTGGAGCTGCAAAACCTATAAACGCCCGCGATGATTAAGATATTTATCAGTCAGTGGAACTTTTCTCGTGTGTGGTAGAAGCAGGCCTATAAAAATGTTTGAAGTTTAGAAAGGAACTAATTGCGTAAAGACGTGTTGTTTTATTTTTAATGAAAGTCCATTCTGTCAATATATGTATCGGGGAATCATCTGAGCAGAAACTCGTTTTTTGAGAAGTCTTTTGCTTTGCATTATGTTCAGCTAGTTTTTGGAAGCTACTATTTTTGAGCAGCTCCTCGACCCTTGACCCCGACAGCTTCCACCGCTTTCTCATAACTTTCAGCCCACCGTAACAGCTCCTCCATTTCCTTCCCTTTCCTAGCAACCGGATCTTATTCTTCACACGGAATCTCTGGACAATCCCTCTGACTTGACGCAGCGCTCGTCAATAAACTAGCGTCCTGCGCTTACCTTTTAAGTAGCGCTTTAGAAATATTCGAGTTCACGATATCCAATGAATCGAACCCTAATGCAACGGTAGATTGTGCGCGCATCGTCATCAGTTGCAGCAGCAGCTTACCTTCTTCTCTTCATACTCCATGGCCATCTTGAGCCTGGCCAGGGGATCGCGGGCATCGTATTTGTCTCCTCCTCCTTCGCTCAGGACGGCCTCGACCTCCTGAGTGCCTCGACACAGGTCCATCAGTTCGCAGGCGAAGTTCATGCACTGTTCCACGAGACTCAGGTACTCGTTCTGAAGACAAAAGAACACCAATAACAGGTTCAGAACATTGTTTCCCATCTCAGTTAACCCTGCCGAGGGATACAAGAACCTGAGCAAC
Source organism: Norana najaformis (assembly GCA_964023275.1). Lineage (NCBI taxonomy): Eukaryota > Metazoa > Annelida > Clitellata > Crassiclitellata > Hormogastridae > Norana > Norana najaformis. Next base: position 14,838,165 of record OZ029926.1, read on the forward strand.
GGCGAGTCTGATATCCAGGTGAGGTCAAAGGTAATCTTCTTGGTATTCAACACTACTGTTAATAGTTACCAAATCTAAATTGGCAATTGTGGAAATAGCGAGTGTGACTTAAGAGGTTCCACGAGATCAGGACGCAGTCAAAATTACTGCTGCTGCTAGTCTAATGTTTTTATGATGATGATGATGATGATGTCTACGATGATGACGATCGTACAGGTGGTGACATTTATGAAGATGATTAACTAAACTGAACTGAACAAAACTTTATTGATAGCTAACAGTTTAACGACAGTATAAAAATCACTTAAGTCGAATACTTCAATTTCCAGAGGGAAAACAGGCATAAGGGGTGAATACGCAGAAGGCATAGAGGGCAGACACACACAGTCTACAGCGCAGCTGAAGAAGATACCGGATATCCACTATACAGTAATACAAAGCCCAGCTGAACTACACCTTAAATTCCTTTTCGACCTGCGCCAGCTTCTTCATCTCCTGCCTGAGTTCAAAGGTCGTCATGATCGGATCTGGACTGGAAAGCGCCATGTACGCCGGACTCGCCAGCGCCCGATATGCGTTCAAGCGTGACCGCGACCGCTTGAGCGAGTCGTAGTTCTGCTTCGTGATGCAGTCGGCGCACTGGCACGAGATGGGGTGTGGCTTTTCGATGGTGTGGTTGCGCGACAGGAACAGCTGGATCATCTCGTGGTTGTTGTAGTGGGCAGCGAGGATCAACGGCGTCACATCCGGCGAGAACTGCGACTTCTCGTCCGTCCGGAAGAATGGGTCCTTCTGGGTCCGCCTGGAACGTTCCGCGCCGGCGATGTAGTTCGGGTGCTCGATGATCGCCCGGACGATTTTCGTAGCGCCTTTGCTGATGGCGTGAAGCAGCGACTCTTCGACGCACTCGAAGTTGATCTTTTCGAGCAGAAGTTCGATGGTTTCCGTGTTTTCGCTGTCAACCGCCAGATGGAGGGCACTGCGACCCATGTAGTCGACGCAGTTGATGTTCAGCGTTGCCTCTGCTTCTTCGAGTGACTGGCGGATGATGGGGACATCGCCCTGAACAGCAGCTGTTAGGTAGACGTGTTCTTCGTCCGATAACTGAAAAGAATCAAAATTCTGTGACGAAATACAGGTGAGGATAATCTTCCACACTGCAATTCGACCCCCGCATGTAATTTGTAAATTGAGATTTATAAAGCGCCTCTTAGAGGATGAACTCAACAGAGGAGCTTCCGACCCGGAGGAGTAAAATCACTGTTGAACAGTACAGTCTTCAGGCGTCTACGGAATACTGAGAGGGGGAGAGAAAGGAGCTCAAGTCGCAATCCTCGAGGGAGACGATTCATTCTCGAGGGAGACGATTATCATGCCTCATCGTATATGTTGACCCGCCCTCCTGGAACAGTCTTCCACTACATTTACATCAGCTACTGCTTCATTTGAATCTGTCCAACATAATTTTCTGCCTACCTTAAAAGTCACGTGACAGAAGAACTGGAATGAGAGAGGTGCAGCAAAGCAGGAACAACGCTGCTGTGTAGTTTGGACTGGGTTCATAGGTCAATGGAAGCGGCAGTAGACCCTAACACCTAAGTGTGATTTGTACCGTATTAATCATTGCTGTGTTATGTAGGCATATTTCACATAGTAGACCTAATGCTCCTAGGCTCGGAAGGCCTGGCTGAACGACAGAATGCCTGACTATGGTTGACCAGCAGACCGATTGACTGATCGACAAACAGACCGACAGACTGTGCTCATGCTTTTGTCCTTCCATCCGTCTGTCTGTATGTTTGTCTGTTTGTGTGTCTGTGTGTCTGTGTTTGTCTGTCTGTGTTTGTCTGTCTGTGTTTGTCTGTCTGTGTTTGTTTGTGTGTTTGTCTGTCTTTGTTTGTCTGTGTGTTTGTCTGTGTTTGTCTGTCTGTGTGTTTGTCTGTCTTTGTCTGTCTGTGTGTTTGTCTGTCTATGTGTCTGTGTGTGTGTTTGTCTGTCTTTGTTTGTTTGTGTATGTGTTTCTCTGTCTGTGTGTTTGTTTGTCTTTGTTTGTCTGTCTGTGTGTTTCTCTGCCTGTGTGTTTGTCTGTCTGTGTGTTTGTCTGTCTGTGTGTTTGCCTCTCCGTCTGAGAGGAACAACGGATATGCAGACAGACAAGAACACATCGAAGGAGTCGAATCGATCGGATTAATGGCGAAAATTCATTGGATTGATTGATTCGCTAAATGGTTGAGCTGCACGAAAAAGCGGTTCAGCGCCGCAGCGACCGCCTCCGTCAATGCTTCTATAATGACTACTTGCAGGGGTCGTCAGCCTAGAAGTCACCGTCAGTCGCCAGAGAAAACGAACTGAATGAACGGTCGAAGAACGACGATGTTGAAGTGACGACGCCCGAATAATGCCTCATCGATTGAGTCCTGTGAAGCTAGTCGCAGATCTCACGAAACTAAACACGTGTCCTTGTCTTCTCATTTTTGGTCTCGTTCTATCTCTGTCTGTCTGTCTGTCTGTATATTATATATGTATGTATTCATATTATGCATGTATACAAGCCTATGTACAGTATGTATGTATGTATGCATAGTATATTTGTATGTAAATTTATGTACAGTATGTATGTATGCATGCATAGTATGTATGTATGTAAGCCTATGTAGCCTACAGTATGTATGTATGTATGTATATGTGTATGTACTGTGTGTACTGTTTATATGTATGTATTGTATGTTTGTATTGTATGTATGTATTGTATGTATGTATTGTATGTATGTATTGTATGTATGTATTGTATGCATGTATTGTATGTATGTCTGCATGTATATACATGACGATATTTAATATTGCGCCTTTACATACCTCACAAAAGCACAAAATCTCTGATTGCCTGATTTTATTTTTCAGTTGTAATTTGTCGTATTAATTTTTATTCCATTATCTCACGTATAAGCCTTTGTTATCTTGCTTTGATTTATTTTTAGACAGCCTGATTATTTTGCATAATTTTATTCTGTATTATCTTGTCTTACCTTATCTGATCTTTCTTGCTTTATCTTTACAGTCTTACTATGTCTTTTCATCTGATAAAGTTCGCCTTGCCTTATTTTTACTATATTTATCTTATTTAATGTCATTCAATACATTTTAAACTTCTTAGGTTATTTACCAATCTATTTCAATCTACCTGATCCTATATCACAGCTCCTAAGTTCATACACTAGTTTTTCTAATAATCTAATCCTAAGTTCAATGCTACTCATCAGTATTTTTCGGTAAACCTGATCCTAAGTTCAAAGGTCACTTGTCAATCCGTTTTAGAACGATGAGCCAATTCAAGCTATGGAACGACCCCTGGATGCATAAACTTCACCTGAATCAATCTGGTCGTACATTCATTGGCGTCGCGCGATCGGTGGTAGGCTTGACGTTCGTCCGAGACTAGCGATTAGGAAAAACGAAGGATTTTCAGGAGACTAAATCAAGTTGACAAATGAGAGACGACGGCGAAGAAGGGAAATGTTAGCTACAACTGTACCGATGAAGCAACGACGATGGGTCAGTGACTTCAAAAATGAATAACCTTACGAGTTATGGGTAAGCAGTTGGGCTGTACGTGTATGCGGGAGCCTGCCATCAGTGGCTGGTTCCCGCACACGTGCAGAGCCAAAACAACTGATAATCATCCAGAGTTAATAAATAAATTTTGCGTATCCGTTGCGCATCCTCGCTGGCACATCCTGCCTTTTTTCGATTAAGCCGCAGGTACCACGTCGACCAGGCAAATATAATAATAATAATAATAATAATAATAATAATAATAATAATAATAATAATAATAATAATGACAAAAAATTAATAATTTAATTAATTTAATAATTTAATTAATAATAATAATTCTGCCAGGTCGTAACTGTCAAATGACTGTTACGACCTGACAGAAACATATCATTAACGTAAATCATCAGGGCAGCAGATAAAAATTTTCATTCTCCGGAGAATTTTTTAATTCCTGAGGGATTATATATGCATACCTCGGTTTAAAAAATAATGATATACTAACCCTAACATCCTCAAAGTTCGTGAAGAGTGATCCTCTCGACGAAGACTGAGTTTTGCGAACTTCCATTCCCGAGTTGGGAACTCTGAAAATCATTGCATCTATTATTATTATTTTTTATTTTTATTATTACATTAGTTTTAATCCCTCGGACCTAATAAATTACATCTGGAACGGCAACTACTCGTCAGCTTCTGACATAGGGAAGGAAGGTATTGCGGAAAACAACAACATCTGAAGGGCCGAATCATCAGAGAGAGGCGCTGTGGAAGATACGTTATCTCTTTAGCATCTCAAGAGACTTTACGAAGGCTTTGTCCGAACTCTGTGAAGAAAGCCAGACCAGTGCCTTTGATGGGACCCAGCTTTTCAAAGCTATGGCGCCGAATTATACGTAGCAAGGAGTTGTCTGTATTTAGCAATTTTTCGAGCTGCTGTTTGGTAAGCCTGCTATTATTATTATTATTATTATTATTATTATTATTATTATTATTATTATTATTATTATTATTGTAATTGTAATTGTAATCTGACATTTATAAAGCGCCACTTCAAGAATAGACTCATCAGAAGCGCTCCCGACCCGAACCAGTGAGACCACTGGCAAATAATACAGACTTCAGGCGCTTGCGAAACTGCGGAAGAAACAAACTGAGGAATACTAGCCGGAGCTCTCGGGAAAGGCGATTCCAGCTATCGGGTCCAACATAGGCAAAGCTTCTAGACTGCGCTATAGCAGTGCGCATACGAGGGACAGTCAGAAGTCCAAGGGAGGCCGACGGAGAGTGCTACCGCCTGGAACCAAGGAGACCGAAATGCAGAAGTCCCTAAGATATGATGGAGCAGAGCCAACGAGACAATTACGCATAAGCGTTAGGATCTTGAACTGGATACGCTGCTGAATGGGAAGCCAGTGTAGAGTGTCCCGTATAAAGGAATTTATATGGCCATACCTGGGGACGCCTCCAATAAGACGGGCAGAAGCATTGAGAACAGATTGAAGCTTGGAAATATTGGCAAGTGAGAGTCCAGCAAAGATAGCGTTACCAAAGTCCACCCTGGTGCAGATAAGGGCATGAATTAGAGTAGTAACGGCATGAAAGGAGAGGGAGCGGCGGATGGTACGAAGCTGACGAAGGTGGTAAAAGCATGAGCGGGAGACACTGTTAACATGATCGGTCAAGGAGAGTTCCCGGTCCAGAACAACCCAAAGATCACGGACTTTGGAACAGAATAGAATGTCCGGAAACCTCTGGCGTAAGGATGATGAATCAATCTTTGCCAGCTGAGCACGACCACTAAGCCAGATGAACTGGGTCTTAGCAGAGTTGTTGTTGTTGTTGTAGTTGTTGTTGTTGTTATTGTTATTGCTATTATTATTATTATTGTCGTTGTTGTTGTTGTTGCTATTATTAGTATTACTACTACTCCTACTACTCCTACTACTACTAATAATCTACTACTACTATACAACAACAACAAAAACAACAACTACTACTACTAATATTGTTTTTTTGTTGCTTTAAGTTGATTTGATCGGTTCTGCTCTTACCGGATCTAAACTTAAACGATCTCATCTTAAACTGAATCTGTCTGACATGATCTGATTTAAATCGATCCGATCCTGAACGACGCAGACTTAGAATCGTGATACACGAGGAGACGATTATGAGGCGCCATCGATCTTCGCTGATCTTTCGCCGACAGTAGACAATAAAAAGGCGTTCAAATTTCACGGCGAATTGCCGACAGACCAGCGGAGACTTCCTCCCCAACCACTCTATCCAGCCCTGCCACCCAACCACCCTAGCCCCCTCCCTCATATATTTCCCCATCCTTTCCTCTCTCAGCTGCAGAAGCTCATCAGATCTCACCACGCGTAAAATTAATTATCTCGGCGCGCAGCTCTCGCTGAAATTCGGTCTCGGTTTACGAATACCAGAAAATCCTGGAAGACAGGAGGAGGAGGAGGAGGATAGGAGGAAGAGGAGGAAGATAGGGAAAGAAAGAAGAGGAAGGTGGGCACAAAGACAGAAATGGTGATTACAGGAGGAAGAACTATGAATATGTAATCGATGGAAAATACTTCAACCCTTGGGAGAAAGCTTATCAAAAGGGACAGAGTAAGGAAGGGAAGAAAGAAGAATAGGAAGAACAGAGGAAAACTTTGTAAGAATGTGACGAAGAAGAAGAAGAAGGGGAAGAGGAGGAGAAGGAGGAGGAGGGAGAAGGAGAAAGGGAGAAAGAAGAAGGACAATAATAGCAACAACAAAAATGAGAACAAGAAGAACAAGAAGAAGATGTAGTAAAACAAGGACAAAAATAACAAAAACAATAAAAACAAGAATAATATGAACATAAAAAACAAGAACGAGAAATAAATCAAGAAAAAGAATAAGAACTAGAAGAATTAGAAGAAAAATATAAAAACCAAGAACAAAAAGAACAAAAAAGAAGAACAAGATAAACACTAACTTAAACAAGAGCAAATGGAAGAGTAAGAAACATAACAACAACAAGAAGAACAAGTATAAAAGATTAAAAAAACAAGAACAAGAAGAGAAAAAAACAAAAAACAAGATTAACACTAACAAAAACACGAATAAAAGGACGAGTAATAAAAAGATCAAGAACATGAGGAAAAACAGAGGAAAACAAGAACAAGAAGAGCAAAACGAGAAGATCAAGGAGACTATGAACACAAACAAAAACAAGAACTAGAAGAAGAACAAGAAGACGAACAAGAGGATCTCCAATACTCCGCTCAGCTCAACTGCTCAACAACCTAATGCCGCTTTGATGACGGCGACTAACGTCATTCTAAGATCGCTTCTTCTCGTCGCCGTCAAAGTCACGCTGCTGGACCTTATTCCGATCTTAATCTTCAAAGACGATGTCGATGAGCTGTGTCCGTTCCTGGCGCGGCAATGCAACGCTTCTCTTCTCGAAGTATGACTATCATCTAGTCAAAATCATTTATCAAACGACCATAAATCAAAAGGCCTGGGATGAAATCGGATGGCATCAACAGCTACCGACCAATATCTGACCTTAGGTTTTTCTATAAGATCGTCGGGAAAATAGCGGTTCAGGAAATGTTATGTTCAGCCTCATGTCAAAGCTACATCCCTGTCTTAGAAAACGGCATTCAGAAAGGATGTAGTTGCGGCACCATGATTTTTCGTTGGGGGCTAAGCCCAACTTTGGCGAGGAGAAGTCTCGAAGAAGTTGCCTGCATATTGTCAGCCTGCTTAGCGGCCTGGATTCAAAAAGCAAATCAATTTCTTTGCAAGATTCGTTTCCGAGCAGAAAATTTCATTCAGGGACTAACATGTTTGGGGAGCTGAAATCCAGAAAGAATACGCGTATCAAAAATCGGTAATCGTCAAAAACTGGTATGTTAAGACACCTCTTAAAAGTCTTATCTGGTGAAATATGGTCGCAAATTTCGTTCAGTTGGTAGCTTACACCAAGCAAGCGCTTTTACGATGTTAAGAACTTACCACTACAAGATTAGAGGCATTTCAGGCAATTTTACAGTTTAAAATAATCTGCAACGTAATGTACGGCAGACGTTCAAAAGCAATTTTCAACATTTAAAAGGACAAATTAAAAAACACCGAAGTCAATTTAATAAACGCTATTCCAGCCAATTACTCGGCTGTGATTTGTCCTGGCACAGCATTTATAATTCTGCCCCAGTCTTTTCTCTCACATCCTATCAACATCTCAGTCGGAATTTCGTCAGTCGCTTCGGTTTTGGTGATTTTCATTTTCATTAAAGGCTGTTAATACCTCATCTTTCCCACCCACGGCCTCACATACTAAGTGGTTAATTAAGGTGAAGCCTTCACCCATCTGACCATTAGTGACGCCGTCCTGTTAAGGGCACAGAGGTACCATGAATATTCAACATGCAAATTTAGAGTTCTTATCTGATTGGTTGAGGGATTCAGGACGAGCAATTTCCATGTGTACTTTTGAAAAATGCGCCCGAGGGAGGGGCCTCCGTGCCTCGTGTTTCTTTATGGCGACTGGAACACGGCGCCTTTTCCCCTACGCTGGATCGTCTTCCTGGAACAACCTCCATGGTATGCTCTAACTGTTCCGCTCATATATTCAGATACTTATTCAGATTCAAGAAACAAGAACTAGAGCAACAAAAGAACAAGAAGAACAAGAATAACAAGCAATAGAACACGAAGAACAAGGAAAAAGAACAAGAAAAACCAAGAACGAGCAGAAAAATAATAAGAACAAGACGAAGAAAACGAGTCCGCAGATGGATGGACGGCCGCATTTGCCGTTAGGTTCCTATAAAGGATGCAGGTCGAGGCGGAAAACGTCGACACAAACACACACACAGACAAAGAGAGAGAGAGAGAGCCAGACAGACAGACAGCGAAAGACAGGAAGACGGAGAGAGACGGATGAAAGGGAGACGGCGATCGATATAATCGTGTGGCGGGAGAAAATTGGGCGCCGGTGCTGAGGGGAACGATGGATGGTCAAACGAACAGAACGGAACCGAACCCACTCACGCAGTCCTATTATTACACTGCCACACACTTTGCACAGCCATATGTAATCTACTACTGCTGCCCTACTCATATATAAATATATACACGCACGGATATATATTACATATATCTGTATATGTATATATGTATATACACGGATATATATTACATGTATTTGTATATATGTAGGTCATGTATTATTTGTGCGTTGACAAATGTGTTTCTACACGTGTATTGCGCGATCTATGCAAGTAAGGTCTGTCTTCAGCTTTGCTGCGTCGAAGGCAGAGCGATGGAGAGGCAGAGACTGGGAGACATATGTAGATCGACTGAAAAGAAGACAGAGGAAGACAGATGAAGACACTGACCTAGAGAAAGATTAATCATAGAGAGAAAGAAACCTAAGAAACGGGCGAAAAGACCAGGTAGACAGAGAAACACATAGCATCGTCACACATTTACGTACACACGGTGACACACACGACGACATACACATGGTGACACTCACGGTGAGGTACACACTGACACACATTTTGACACAGATACGGTGACATACACGAAAACACGCACATGGTGACACACATGACGACATTCACATGATGACACTCACGGTGAGGTACACACTGACACCCATTTTTACACAGATAAGGTGACATACACGAAAACACACACATGGTGACACACATGACGACATTCACATGGTGACACTCACGGTGAGGTACACATTGACACCCATTTTGACACAGATATGGCGACATACACGGAAACACACACACACATACATGGTGACACGGCAACAAACACACTGACACACACGCTGACAAACTCAATTGGCGACACAGTTACAAACACAGTGACTTAGGCGGTACAATCTTCCCGGAGTACAGTGACATAGGTACACTTAAATAGCCATATGAATTGTCATGAAGAGCAGAAACACATAATAAAAACGTGCAGACGGACGGACAGACAGAGACGGAATGAAAGGAAGAGACGGAGAGACGAGAGGAAAGGCAGACAGACTGGTGGACGACTGGCTCTTGACAGTCGAGTGCCAGACAGCTTGCCAGTAATTACATTGACAATCGCTCGTCGCACGGCTTACATGAGAACACTAAACAAGCGAGCGTGCGCAGATTGCGTTTCAAGCGATTTTCGCCCGAATTGGACCTATATAGTTTCTCGCTGATCCATTTCTGTCCGGGCAGTGGCCGCGTAGTACATATTATAGACGAGCTATATGATCATGCAGTTCTAGCGGATTCAGCGGCGAATCAGCGGCATCGTAAAACGACCGTTAACGACGTCGCCGCAATGGCCTACGTAAGCAAATTACATTATGGCGTTTATGTGTCGAAGATACCGTCCATTTTCGGCGAATTGGTTTCGTCGATATCTGGATGGTTGCAAACAAATAATCCCTCCTCCGTCTGAGTATTTCTAGGACTGCAGCGTTCCCTAACAGCTTTCCAGTGCATATAATTATATACTGAAATGAAAAATGGACGTTGAATTAGGCTTACATAGGTCCTACTTTTCACATACATGAACAAAATATGCCTGCATCAAATTTTCCATTGAAATGCAATTTCTGTTGAATATTGCCAAAACGAAATGAAAAGATGAAGTAGAAGTTATCTGATATCTGTATGGGCAGTGCTTATTGTGTTACTGATCGTTTTAAAAAGCGAAATTAGTCTATCAATCACGACTCACAATAACTCGGAAAAACGCACAGGTAGCCTATGACTGAAGAGTGAGGTCAAACCACTTTCTGTTTTCTTCAGCTACCTAATAAAATACTAAAAATACCACCGCCTTCTATCGAATGTCCTCCTGTGCAATACTCGCGTTTAAACACCATAAAACTCTGAAAATAAATCGAATGTCTTTGTGCTCGTTAAATCTGTAAATAACAACTAACTTATTTCTATTTTCTAAAATCCCATTTGTACGATAAAGGATCATACGATATCAGTCAGAATAGTTGCAGCCAAAGCTTGTAATAATAGCCCGTAGATAATATTCGTCAGGACACAGATGATAAGAAGGACACAATGATCCTCAGCGAGGTTACATGGTAGCCAAGCTGCTAAAATGTCGGAATTTCACCTCTGCCACCCGTGTTCGAATCTCGTACCCGTCATGCGAAATCGATATAACAGACAGCGGAACAGGCCTACCTGGTCGGGGATGTTCTGGGGTCCGGATTCCCCTGAGACCAAGACCATAGATCTTGGGATTTGTGTAAATCCGACGAGATTATTTGGTGTACCCTCTACCTCTCCCGATCGGCGACTCTTGACTTTGCGAGAGACTTAGCGAAAGTGTAGCATGCTATGCATGCATACATACATACATACATACACACATATATACATACATACATATATACATACATACATACATACATACATATATACATACATACATACAGATACACATGCGTACATATATATAAAAATACATACATCCATATATACATATATACATACATACACATGTATATATACTACCTAGTATGAATATATATATCTTTATAAATATATATATTATATATATTATATTTGCGTGTGCGTATTGTATATACGAATAGACTGTTATGTTTATACATAACAGCATTAGTTGAGTGTCTGCAATGCATGTCTGAAAATTAGGGCTGGCCGCGGAGTGATTGCTCGTACATCATTGAAGTTTACAACCGAGAAGATCTGTTGTGGTCACGAATATTTTTCTCTTCTGCTTCCCAACAACAACCGTTCAAAATAATCAGCCTTTCTCTCTCTGTCTGAATGACGCAGATGTTTTCGTCATACAGTCCTCGTTGATTGCGGCAAATGACAAATTGTATAAAATAAACAACAAACATAAACTAATAAATAAATAAATAAATAAATAAACAAACAAATAAATTAATAAATAAAATAAGAATAAATAAATAAATAAAATAGAAGAGGATAGAAGAGAGAAAGACAAGACAAAATAATTATAAGCTAAGTAAAAACTGTGTAGCATAACTACCTAAGCAAACGTTCAAATACAGCCGTGTGAAATGCAATTATTGGCTTTTGGCTGGTAGTATGTAATGTATACTCCAAACTTTATATAGCGCCGTTTATTAGACGATCCCTAGATGCGCATTGTCTGCCTGCAGGTAACAACAGAATTTTACCCACAGACCAATGAGTTTAAGAAAACTGATGAAAAAATCAAAACAACTCACAAAGTTTTTGTTTTTGATAGCTTGGAAATATATCTATGGAACACAAGAACCAATACACTCGCAGAGATCGCTACCCACCCTACTGGAGCTCTGCTTTCCCTCATTCCTCTATGCCTCCCTCCTTCCCACCTTGAAGAGGACCAGATAATGATATGCAGTAATTATACACGCGAATCGACAGATCAACAGCAGACGTGTTCAGCGCAAACGGAAATTTCATGCTGATATCAGATTCCTTTGAAGCTTCATCTATTATTTATTACCCTGTTTTATATATATATATATATATATATATAAGTATATATAAAGGTAAAACCTCTGTTTTATATATATGTATGTAATGAAGAGGTTTTACCATCAGATAAAAATTTTAACGCCCAGTTAACGCCTATATTGAAACCGTGCTCAAATTATTAATCAATATTCCTTTGAAGTTTCATCTATTATTTTATTACCCTGTTTTATATATATATATATATATATATAAGTATATATAAAGGTAAAACCTCTGTTTTATATATATGTATGTAATGAAGAGGTTTTACCATCAGATAAAATTTTTAACGCCCAGTTAACGCCTATATTGAAACCGTGCTCAAATTATTAATCAATATTCCTTTGAAGTTTCATCTATTATTTTATTACCCTGCATTAAATATAATGAAGAAGTTTTACCATTAAATGAAATTTTGTAACACCCAGTTAACGCTTATATTGAAACCGTGGTCAAATTACTAATCAGTATTCAGACACGTACATATCTTGAGTGAAATATTAACTTCGCCTCCAGAGCTGACAATATACGAGCGGGTAGCGGTATGACTGATGCCCAATAGATGGTGCCTTATTCACGGCCAGTCCCTGGAAATCAGTTGAGCTAGAAAAAACACCTCTGTCATGTGCTTTTATCTCTAATTCTCTCTCCTGCCTCCCTCCCTGTCTTTGTGCTCTTCCGTTTTGATCACTAAACACCAGACCCCGTTAAACATTAGACGCATCCTAAAGGAGACCACGAAGGCGGATGTTTTATTTAGCATCTTTATTCCTACCTTGCTTCTTCCTATGCTTCTTTCTCCCGTTCCTCGTCCTGCCTCCTATGCAGTAGCAGCTGCCGCAGCCGCGGCTGATGGATTCATCGTCGCGTTTTACATCAGCGCTCAGCAGCAGCAGCAGCAGCAACAGCGGCCCTCAACGGCGAACCTTAACGACGTCGTCATTCTTACGGTTGGCCGGTGCCGCTGAGCCGATGACGATGAACGACAGCAACGATTAAATCGCACTGGGCGAGGTACGCTTCCAAATCGGATTCAATGCAACAAATATCGGTTGCGGAACCTTTCCCTAACTCTGACGCCGGCCCAACAGAACAACTCTGACTTTAACCCAAGCACCAAAATTCCACCCCCAAGAACGTCGGCCAAACTAATCAGATCTCAACCATAACACTGACCCTATCCGTAATATCATCCCTAACAATGCGTCACCAGTTAATCTATAAGGTACACTTAGCGATATCAGTGATTCCTAAAGGGTCTGTACCCAATGCGATCGTCCGTTCGTCCGGGGACTATCGGCGACTTCGACTGTAGTCCTCGAAACCATAAGTAGCTATACTACTACTACTGCTACTACTACTACTGTCGACAGCCGATGGTCGACGAAGAAGACGCCGCCAGGAGGCGCTTCAGGCGACGGAGGTCACACTGGTCAACGCATAGCCATGCACAGTCTCATGAGTGATGGATACGTATGATGGCAGCCATTAAAGGTGATGAGATACGATCCGCCTCTATATCTCTCTGTCTCTGTCTCACTGAACATCCGGGTTCTCTCGCTCTAGCTCTGTGCCTCGCCGTGTCACTTTCTGTCTATCTGTATTTCAGTCTGTCAATCCGTCCGTCCATCCGTCCGTCCGGCCGTCCATCCATACATCCATCCACCCACCTACTCACCCATCCGTCCATCCATCCATCCATTCATCCATCCATCCATTTATTCAATCATCCATTAATCTATTTATCCATCCATCCATCCATCCATCTATCCAACCATTTATCCATTCATCCATGCATGCATCCATTTATCCATACTTCCAACCATCTCTTCATTTATCCAAAAATCCATGCATGCATCCATGCTGCATGCATCAATGCATCCTTCCATCCATCTGTCCTTTGCTATCAATTCACTCCCTGTGTCTGTCTCTCAGCATATCTCTAGACAGCAGGCAGACAGAAACACACACACATACACACAAACACAAACATAGATCAAGTACTTAACCTACGAATTTCCCCTTCATCTGCCGTTTTGACAAGTCTGACCGAGTGATTCCAGTGAGAATCCAGCTGGCTCCAACCACCGGGGATTAAAGCATCGTTTTTGCCGAAGCGGTCCGAAAACAAAGACACAGCGCACCTAATTTCATGCATATGACGAATCGTAAATGTAATCGTACATTTGTATAGCTCCCGTTCTAGAAAATGTACATAAAATCACCACTAACAAACGGCATTCGAAGTGATTAGTGATGAACATATAATGGAGTTGAAAACAATGCCCACGTTTTACCCTACTGGATCATGCAGTCCACTTCCCCATACGCACGGCTCGCTCGAACAGCAGCTAACGACTCGCACACAATCCGAAATCATCGGGCTCACAACAACAAAGGCGGTATTGTAATTGAAACATAGAAGTATTTGCTATTTAACTGAATTAAAATATTGTAATTGGCCCATGCCTTAATTAAGAGAACACAGGTGCAAAAACACAACGCATTTAACAGATACACAAAAGGCTCTACGTCAATAGATAAGCAAACATGCAGACATATAGACAAATACACACACGTATCAATAGACAAACGCATAGACTTTCATACACACTGGTACATATACTGACAAGAGTAACAGGCAAACAGACACACGGACAAATAAACAAACAGATGCACAGACAGACGCAAAGACAAAAAACACAGGCACACTGGCAGACAGATAGACATACAGACACATTCACAGACACACAGACAGACACAGACACAGACCCAATGAAACACAGACAGACAGAGAGATCATATCACTCTGCAACACACACATACATGCTCACAAGCAACCAGACAGACAGACAGACACACAGACAGACAAAAAGACATACGAGCAAGCAACAGAACTGTTTTTGCCCACAGACATAGAAACTGGTGGCGGCGTTCTTCATACGAACAGGAGACCCGACAGATGTCCGGCCGAGCGTGGTCAGTGGTCAGCGGTCAATGGTCACGTACAGCGAGGATTTCGATGGTCAGCCGGCGAATGACCGATATTGACCGCAGAAGAAAAATGCCGCCACTAATGGATGACCACCGCAGGTCAGATCCAATTTGATGGATCCACTCGGAACGTGACCGAACCGGAGGCTCCGTTGGCGGCTGGCGATGGCTAAATGACCGTATGGTTCTCGATGGCTCTCGGTGGCTACACAACCGTATGGCTCTTGTTGACTAAACTAACGCATGTCTCTTGTAGGCTAAACAACCGTATGGATCTCGATGGCTAAACGGTCATGTGGCTTACGATGGCAAATTCCCGAAGAGGGCAGCCTTCGTTGAATAAGGTTATTACTGCACTCGCACCATCCATTGTGCTTGCAGGAGTACCATTGTGGCCTTGTATATTTTCCCAATACTTCTGTCTGCTCATCCATCCATCCATCCATCCATCCATCCATCCATCCATCCATCCACCCATCCACCCACCCACCCATCCATCCACCCACCCATCCACCCATCCACCCATCCACCCACCCATCCATCCATCCACCCATCTACCCATCCACCCATCCACTCATCCATCCACCCATCCACCCATCCATCCATCCACCCATCCGTCCATCCATCCATACATCCCTCCATCCACACATCCATCCACCCTTGCTTCCTTCCATCTATCCACCTGTTCAGTTTCCAAATAGTCCCTAGTAGGAGAAATTGTGGAAACCATCGAATGCGGTGACGGAGGAAGAGAAGAATGAGGAAGAGAAGGGTGATTAATAACGGCGGGTAAGAAAGGGGGGCCAGGGTCGTCATATGGAGTTGAAGGAAGGACAGCCGAAATGGAAAGGGTCTTCCAGCGGAGGGATTCATTGGAACGAAAGGAAATTGACGAAGTCCTGTCTCGCCGCTGCGTTTAGGGATGAGTTCACGTCGCTGTGGCCGAGGTCGTAAAGAATTTCTATTATTACGACGGTTTTACGGCGACTCTGTGCAAAGATGGCGGACGGAAGTAGCAGAGAGCGGTGATTTATGGGAACTGGTCGTCCGATTGAATCTATTTGAGACATCAGTTTTCTATGATCAAAAGGCTGGCGTCGTTGTCAGTTCGTGACAGTCGCCATCATTGCAACAACTACTACTTTTCCTATTCTATTTCCTCGTTCTATTCTAAACGCCACTCACCATAGCCGTCTGACTGCCTGCCTGCCTGCCTGACTTGAATAATGATCTTCATGCCTATCGATTTTGTTTTGACTGAGCGCCTGTGAATAAGCTGGTTCCCGTGACTTGGCTTTCGTTGGGCGCTGTAGAAATCTCGAGCTTACAATTACGATTACGACATACTCGACGATGATGGTTACGATAAACAATATTTTTATTATTAACGATGGATAATTTGTGATGATGACGGCTGAAAACCACAACTACGACTATCATCACTGCCATCTACAACCGTACATTCGCCATCGCATTAGCGTATACAATAAATAAGAAGTGAATTGTACCAATCTCAAATTTCATTTCATTACGTGGTACATTTTCAATCCAAAACAAGATATTGCTCAAGTGAATACTTCAACAGAATACTTTAACACATAATCATATTTAATAATATATAAAATATAATACAAAAATTAAATATATATGTATTATACAATATAATATTACAATGCAGTAGCTAAATAATTGTCATGTGCACGTTTTGGTAAAATATAAATAGATAATTGAGCTATATAAATTCGCGTAATAAAGCAACAAAAGATTAGGCTTACATAAGCTGGCTCTGTATGTTGTTGATGGCTTAACATCAGCAATAAAGATACTACATTTGTATATTTAACCATTAGCAGCACTGATTATAGCTTACGTCAAGACGCCTCTGTGCACGAGGATGCCGGTTCGCATATCATATCGTAGCTTATTTAAGAGATTTTAATCTCGGGTTAGCACGGTCCGTACATGGGGACCTTAAATGGCGAGGCGCCCATTCAAACGGGCAGCGGTGGTGAAGGATCTCACCCGATAAATTCATTGCAAAATGAGCAGGGTCAAGGCCATAAGGACACTATAGAAAAACGTGTACAATTACATTTATATTTTACGATAAGAAACACGCACCATCAGAAAGGAGGGTATCAGAAGACTAGAGGCTTTCGAGATGTGGATATGGCGAAGTATGGAGAAAGTTAGCTGGGCAGAACATAAAACAAACTGAGAAGTACTACAAGTGGTGGATGAAAGGCTCTCTCATGATGACAGAGGAGAGGAAATGGGTTGAGATGAGACTCCCTCTTAAAATTGTCACCAGAAGAACAATGAAAGGCAAGAAAGCAGGACTAAGATCTATACAGACACATGTTGTGAATTGTTAGATGTCCGACGAATACAGCAAGGTGAACGAGGAGATAAAACATCATGAGGATTAGCGCCATTGAACACAGCACCTGCCAGAGGGAATAGAACCCGAAGAAGAAGAATTCGACAAAGAATGCGAATAATGCGAAGAATGCAAAGAAGAAGGAGGAGGAGGAGGGGAGGAGGAGGAGGAGAAGAAGAAGAAGAAGCAGAAGAAAAAGAAGAAAAAGATGATGATGACGATGATAAAGAAGAAGAAGGAGGAGGACGACGATGACGAGGAGAGGAGGAGGAGGAGGAGAAGGAAGAGAAGAAGAAAAAGAAGATGATGAAGCAGAAGAAAAAGAAGAAGAAGATGATGATGAAGAAGAAGAAGAAGAAGATAAAGATGATGATGATGAAATATAATTTTTATATATCGGTACAAAGTGTCACTAACTGTAGTCTGTTCTTTTGCTGTTTGCTACCTTCGGTGTCCGTTAGAAAGTAGCAGATGCTGGCGCTCCGTTTCTCGTTCCGTATGACTTCATCCTCTTGAACAAAATGGCAGTGGTCTTCGATTATCGTTTGCAGGAAGAGATCCCTGTAGTTTCCAGGAAGTATCGAAGGTCTTCTGGATTCAGCTTTTCGGAATCCTTCCTGAGCCATTTCCTCTTCAAGAAACTCTGCGCTGATTACGCAAACGCAAACAACACTTGGAAGTATCCAGAACTGATGCTTGATTTTGCGGGTTCCTGCGCTTCATAAACTCCCAATCAAGGCTGCTGAATCCAAGCCTCGACTCCGAAAGATGATTTTAGCTTTGACTAATCGCAAAAAACACAAGCACGGTTAAAACTCTATCGAAACAGATCAGAGATTTCCCAAAATATGACTTCGTTTGAAGAGTAAAAGAGTTCGCTTGATGCAGAGGACAGGCGATTTCACGAGGAAAACAGACGATACGAAAATGCGAAGAACATTTGCTGAGTAAGGAAGGAAAAACAGGCTTAATCAATGCCTCAGAAACTCGATTCAATTCCCGTTAATCCTCTCGAATCACGCCAAGGTACAAAAATCTCTGTATTCAGTCGCGCTATCCCGGAAACTGCGTGCCATGGCACCTGTATTATTCTCGCGTAGTTAGGCATACACATCTACAGCATGTCTTAGATTTCCTGAATGCTTACAGTCCACTTTTTCGGATGTAGCTGTGTTCGCCTATCATAACGTATATCATATTAGTTACGCTATTTCGGAAAACCATTTCTAAAGCTCGATTAGTCTGCCTATGTAGTTCGGCGTGGTTTCTTTCAGTGAATTTCCCGCATACCTTGACGTCCTCGACTCGCATCGGCAGGTCCAATAAGCCCATCATCGTACGGGTGCCGCCTGTGACGACTGTGGCCATTCGGCGGGGAAACCCAGGACCTAGGGCCGCATGTACTGCGCCGTCCGACAGCCCCTTGTGCTGCAGTGGCGCCGGCGCCGGAGACGCGGTGTACCCGGCAGGCGTTCGCTCCGGATTCCTGCAGTGAAATAAACACTCAGTACGACGCACCGTCCATAAAATTATCCCTCCGGCCGGCGAATTCGGTGCGTGGATGGTGGGCAACCAATGTCAAGCAAGGGGAAAATCGTACCGGTTTGTGGACGTGTGTGGATGTGTGTGCTGTGCGTGCTTGAGTGTCGTGTCGTGGGGTAGTTACGCAGTGGTAAGCAGAAAAGCTTGTTTTCGAAGGAATGAAACCTTTCTTGGAAACCCTCTGTTGCTCATGTCCGAGGCCATTTCGGTAACTTGTTGTCTTCATAACATTATTCAAGGGAGATTAGATATATTGTCGGAGCCCACGTCGGTAACTGGTTTTCTTTGTATCATTATTTAATTGAACTTAAACATATTGTCGAAATGTGAAATTTGTTTGATAAATCTGTCAGTTTGGACTTCTACTTTTGGCGAGTCTGGGTGTCAGAATCAATTTCGTTTTCAACGCGGATTTACTGCGTTTCGGTCCGTTTTGTTGCATGTTACCGCAACCTCTGTGACTGGAATGGTCCACCTACAGCGGGGAACGGGATCCCAGCTGGACGGTCAAGCAATAAAACTACAGACCTACGGACGCCGTCTATGCCGGCGAATCTTGGCTTCGGTGGGGAAAGGGTGAAGAGAGTCTTCTTGAGCGGTATTGACCGTCAACAATGGAATGGCTAAACTACCTCCCGGTCGGTGGGCGACGAATACCTGTCTGTCCTGGGCATATCCCGGGGGTTCGAGGGGTATTCGAACGCCGCGTCGTCTTCCATACATAAATAAATTCCAACCAGAATTACGACAATTAACTGATCCATCTTACGGACTGGCCATCACTTCACCTCTTGCAATCTTTGCGCAGGTCTTCCACTGAAAACTGAAAACACTGCTCTTCCGCAGATCCTATCCCTATTCCTTTTCTTCCTCTTATCTATCCTGCAGATCCAATTCCAAACACCACCCTCCATAGCCGTCTTACTGCCTGTCTGCCTGACTCTTTGGATCTTGACCTGCAACCGAACCCATCTTGCCTTTCGATTTTGTTTTGACTAAGCGCCTGTGTATAAGCTGGTTCTCGCGACTTAGCTTTAGTTGGGTGCTTGAGAAATCTCGAGAGTAATATTACGATTACGATTCCATCTACGAGGGACTGCTGGGCGGAGAGACAACAGTGAGCAATCAGCGGCGGATCACATCGCCCCTCGTCATTCTTCATCCTCGATGCTAATGTGTGCTTCAGGGACTCTGAACATGCCCTCATCTTTCAAATCTACCTGGGAATCTACTGCTAGAGCTCTGCATGTGTGCGTGAGCTTGTCCCTGGTGACTCTTCTAATTACCTCAGCAATGTTTACTAACGGATGAAAGTTCTGTTCTTAATGACATTTAACATGCGCCTCCAATAGTTCTTTCTTGAAGCGGCGCTATACAAATTTCTGATTACAGTTACAATCACAAATTACAACGGAAAAGATCGCGTGGAAACAATTCTTTGCGAAAGTAGATTTTGGAATATGCAATTCAGCGCTGTTGCCTTCCATGGTGCTGCTGCTCCGTCACAGATCTCGACAATTTCTAGCCACACCAGAATTTGTTCATTCTCCGGAGAGTTTTTTTAATTCCTAGGGATCATAAATACCCTGGGTAAAAATAATAAACATATTCCACATAATCCTGACCTAATTTTTCATTCCTGATGGATCATTCTTATCTCGGGTAAAAAATAATCCAATCAAGCCTGTCATTTTAACAGGAACCTCCCAGAACAACTCCTGAGGACGGTCATTTTGCCGGTCATTTTGACGGTCATTTGACTCCTGATTTGCCGGTCATTTCGAAGGTAGCAGTAGTGCTAGTAGCAGCAGCAGCTGTTGCTGCTGGAGCAGTAACAGCAACAAAAATAATAATAGTAATATATAATAAGATTAATAATGACAAAAATAATAGCAGTAATAAAACACAAAAGAGGCTCTTACCCTAAAGTCCTAAACTCGATGGTATTCTAATGGCGCCACAGGGAGACATACGGCAGGTCATAGCGACAGCTTTACGGAGACAAACGTGGAGTCGTTCAACCTGGGACCTTGGCACCGATGCATCTGCACTCGACAACAAAGACTGAGAGAGACACAAGAGAAGACAGACAGACAGACGGACAGACAAACAGACAGACAGACAGAATCAGACACAGGCAGACAGACAGACAGACAGACAGTTGCCCCTAATACCCTTATAAGCGCCCTACGCCTATACCAGTCGACGGGTCTCGAGTTGCGCACCGCTCCTGTATTGACACATTCGCCTATTATCGCTGGCGAAAACAATCCGCGTAAACTGGCCTAACGGATTCGGCCGCTAGATGTCGGGGTTAGCGCGGACGGATGAGGCTTTTCCTGGCAATTAGTGGAACGCGCCGCTGGAATTAAGAGGCCCGTCCGCCGATATCCATTATCCCCGTTCAGCCGCCAGATCCCCCTCCCACGGCGCCCTACTGCAGGGGACCTGAGAAGTGTGGGTTTAATCCTCCCTCCCTGCCTCGCTCGCTTGCTCTGTCTCTGTTTGTCTGTCTCTGTCTCTGTCTGTCTGTCTCTGTCACAGTCTCACTGTCTCTGTCTCTCTGTCTCTCTGCTTCTGTCTGTCTGCCTGTCTGTCTCCCTTTGTCACTGTCTGTTTCTCTTTGTCACTGTCTGTCTGTCTCTGTCTGTCTTTGTCTCGGTCTGTCTCTGTCTGTGTCTGTCTGTCTGTCTGTCTCTCTGTCCACATCGCCTCTGCTAAACCTGGCTCCGTCGGCTGCCAAATACAGCGTCAACAATTGATTTTCTGGAAGCGTTACCGCCGTGTGGCCAGGGTAACGTGTTGTAATGTACGATAGGCGTTATTGTGGTATGCGATTCAGAGCCAAGAGTAGCAGTTAAATGCGGGTTGGTCGTAACTTTGGCAAAGCGTCTGGGGTTCGAATTTCGTTGCTTCCAGCAATGATAGTGCGAAACGGTAGTCTATTCGGTAGCGCGCGTGGTCAATAATCTCACAATTGCGGGTTCGAGCCTACTGAGCAGACTCCGTGTAACGAACCTGGCCAGTTGTTTACTCACACTTGTCTGTCACCAAGCAGTGTAATTTGTAAAGTGTAATCTGGCACCGACGAAAGCTTGGAGTCTACGGCAGGTCCTGCCATGCGCTTGGTCAGGTTGAATGACCTTGAGATTCACCCACGGTCGGTTGCATGGCCGAAGAGGAAGAAACCAGCCCCTACGTTCCACTGTTGGCCATGGAAGCTTCACGCTTTAACATTAAAGAAAGGTTGCTCTGTTGTCCTGTTGCTGCGTTGTCTGCGCCTCAGCCGAACGATCGTCAAGTCCAGGAATTGTTCTTCGCTTTAAGAAATTCCATCCTGATGCATCCAATCCGCCGCCTTTCCATTTCTCTCGGCTTAAACACAACCCACCCTAACAGCTTCTCTACTCCTCTCTCT
>OZ029926.1:14863069-15005569 GCA_964023275.1 Norana najaformis
CATCGTCTTACCTGAGTTTGATTGGTGCATACAGTTATAAGTAAGTAAGTAATGCATTTGTTAACACGGTTTCTACAGCGCCCAACGAGCCGAGATGCGGGGACCTTGAAGTAATGTCATGACTTGACTTTGGCCGGCGCTCGTTCACATTGGCTTCTGCCACCATTTGGGACTCTGCCTCCTCGTGTTCGCGACTCTTATACTGAGACTACCTTTTGTTGTAAGCTGAAACTTACTTCTTCCAGACTCTTTGTGGTTGGTACTGTTTCCAACTGCCCGGCTTCAGCATGCGTCTCTGAACTTTCTAAGGAGGTAAAAACTCAAAACTCAAGACTGAACACACTTCTTTTCCAAAATCTTATCCTGATTCTTCCTCTTCCCCTTATCTCTCTTCTCGCTTCAATTTCAAACATCATCCACCGTAGCCGTCCGACTGTCTGACTGCCTGACTTCTGGATCTTGACCTGGAACCGAAACCTTTTGCCTTTCGATTTTATTTTGACTGAGCACCTGTGAATAAACTGGATCCCGCATCTCGGCTCGTTGGGCGCTGTAGAAACCGTGTTAACAAATGCATTACTTACTTACTTACTTACTTAAATCTCGAGATTACGATTACGATTACGAATCAAATTTCAGTCGTTCTACTTTGTGCTGTGTTGCGTAATATTGACGCTCTAGTTCTGCGGCTTCGTTTTGTCCTCAGCCCAGGACCTGCGTTCGCTCTTTGAAAAGAAGAAAGAAGCGACCGGAGCAGAAGGACCGAAAGTGGTCAGCGTCGCAGAGGGAGTGGCAGCAGACGGCCAGTCGGGGAAAGCAGACGAAGGAGAGGACGGGGTTGAGGGTGCTGATGGAGGAGGCTTTGGCGAGCTGGCCTACGTGACAGCCTGTGATATGTTGAACGTCATGCAGGTCCAGAGAGTCGTCAGTGGTCTGTCAACCCCCGTCATCAGCCTCAAGTACCGTAATCTCGGACCGGTGGGGGCAAAGGCCCTCGCAGCCGCTCTCGTGGTGAGTCGAGCTGCTGTCTGCCTCCAGTCAACGAAGACTGAGGCATATTAACTAAGATTATCTCTCGACTTAATAGCGCCATGATGATAATGACTACTATATAGCGCCAGTAAATAAGGTGATCTCCCTGACGCAGCTTTTGTGTGAAATTTCGTAGATTTACAGTACATCAAGAAATTTCGTCGATTTACATCTGGCCTAAAATTACATTACCATGACGTCGCTGACTAATGCTATGAAGTAGGGGACCGTGTTGACGAATTCTGATCAACATATTGTTGCTTTTATTATTGTTATTGCTCCTGTTACTGCAGTTTTTAATGACGATGATGACTATGATGATAATGATGACGACGACGATGATAGTAAAGAAAGAGGAGAAGCAGGAGCAGAAACAGGAGCATTATAGAAGTTGAAGATAGTTGTGGAAACTTGAGAAGAAGAAGGAGGAGGGTAATTAGAGGGAGGGAAGGAGGTAAGAGGATGAGATGAAGTAGGAATAGAAGGAGTTTCTGGGTCACTTCAAAGTCAAGAAGAGAAAAAAGAAGAGGGATAGGATAGGAAGAAGAAGATCACAATACTGACCTTGACATCGAGAGTGAACTTCCTATAGTGAACCTCATACAGAGAGTGAACTCAGGTAAGATGATGGTAAGGTGAGGTAAAAATGATCAGTAAAATATAATCAGTAAAATAAGTAAGATAAGAAACTGATAAGGCGATGCAAGTAGAAATCCTAGCAAAGAGAAGGAGGTGGAGGAGGGCAACGAAGAGAGAACGAAGGGAAGCTGCATCTGAATGATGTATTCTTTACAAACTGCGATGAATCTTTGGAACATTAGTTTCATTCTCTGTAATCTGTTAAGCACAATGCGAGAGTGAAGACACTGGACCTAGAAGACAATGGGTTGGAAGGAGAAGGCGGCGTCTACATCGCCGACATGCTCAAGGAAAACTCATTCATCACCAACGTCGTATGATTCCATCTAATCCATAATTCCACGCAATTAATAACAATCATCTCAACAATAAACTATTCATCTGGTCAGCTAACAAATGACTTACAGCTGCACAGTCACACGCACGTCAATTCGTTGCGTAGTGTGACGTAACAGCACATTTATATACCGCCCATAAATAGGTCTGTGAAACACCCCCTCTTTACATATATACACACACGCACACATACGCACACATATACATACACACACGCACGCACACTGTCATATAATACGTTTATTGATCGGCTTATATTGATTTTGAACGCACTGTTTCAAGTGATTTAGCTCTATATGCATTCTCTGTTTACCTTATGTCGAACTAGCCTAGTTCAGTTAGATAGCTGTGTCAGCAGCTCTTTTGTGAAGCCTCTAAAAGGCGCTATGTAAATGTTTTGACACTCACATACATGCATACATTCGCACTTACATACATGCAGAGGCCTTCATACAATCGTTCATAGCAACGAATCAACCAATATGTTAGCGATGTAAATTTTTCGGCATCGGCTTTCTCTTGCTGCGCATCGACTGAATGCTGGGTGTGGCGTCAGGGCTTTTTCTGTTGCTCGTCGGCCTGGGTTCTGGAATACACAGTCAAGTCCTTGGTGTTTTTAATTTCGTTCTTGACTAAAGACCTTTTTGTTTAGGCATGCTTATTCTGTTTAGGCTGCCTTTCTTTCTCAGTAGACTGACCTTGGGAATTGACCGAATTGCGGATCTATTTTGGATTGGCGCCGATTTATGCCTTAGTGCATTATTAGAACAGCGCTATAGAAGCTTTAGGATTATTTTAGATATAAGAGCGGGCGGCTTGTCTCTTTCTTACTTGTCTTTCTAGTTGAGCCAACACGAAGTTGCTATTGGAAACGACATGTATAGCCTAAATGTGCAAATATACATGTTTTTCGATATCGACCGTATGGCCTCGACCCTGCTCATTTTACAATGAATTTATCGGGTCAGATCCTTCACCAGCGCTGCTCGTATGAATGGGCGCCACGCCATTTAAGATCGCCGCGTACGGACCGTGATAGCCCAAGATTCAAATATCTGAAATATAGCCACTATCGGTATGCGAACCGGCATCCTCACACTCAGAGACGCCTTGACTTACGCGTTAACCAATGTAGCTAACCACTAGCTCACTAGCGATGCACATGAGATGTAAGGGGGGGGCGGTTTAAACCCCAAAAGAGGGGCGGTTTAAACCCCAACGCATATGGCATGTCCATTTCTGTTTCCAACACTGGTTCGTCATAGTTGCTGCTTTTTATTGGTGTTTGAGGAGCAAAGTTGATGCCCGCCGGATGTAAATAACACAATGATGGACTGTCTTTGGAAAGAAATATAAACACCTTATCTGATCAAGATTCTTCATAGTTGTGCAATTAGTTCCTTAGTGTGGCAACTAGCAAAGGACAAGTGAACGAACGAACGAACGAACGAATGAACACTGATAACCATATTCGACGACCAGGCTTAGTGTATCGTAAATTGGAAATTGACAATGTTTTGCAGAATCTGGCGAAGAACAGTCTGGGCAGCATAGGTGCCTTGGCAATCGCTGATCTACTGCAGAATGACAACGACATCACACACCTTAATCTCGCCGGTCAGCTTCTAACATACTTACTAATATAGTAGCCAGTGCTTTTTTTCTAGAATTTTGTGCTAAAATTTAATTATTTATATAAATCAATAAACACTGAAAACAGTGTGAAGTTGTAAACACTGAAATTGATTTAAAATAAGTTACATTATATCACATAATTAAAATAACTTAGTACGTAACACAATTCTTTTATTAAAGACTAAAATATTTTTGATTAGCCGAAAAAGGTGCCGGAATGCCGAAAGCACAGATAGTAGCCCATAAGGATACATTTGCTCGGTTACTTGTTGATAGCGCTAGATAATCAATGATTCCGTAGACGCTGATGCAACATAGCGCCATTAGGCTACGTTCCATCAGCATTCAATAGATGGCTAGTCGGAAGGGCCACAACATGGCTTACGCGCGTATCATCAATTGATGATTTCTGAGTCTGTTCTGCATATAATATTTATTGCTTTCTATGTTTAAAAATTAATGATTTTATAATATTTGCTTCTTTTCAGGCAATCAGTTTCGAGATTGTGACGCAGAACCACTCGCTCTAGCAATCGAGGTCCGATAATAATAATAATAATAATAATAATAATAATAATAATAATAATAATAATAATAATAATAATAATAATAATAATAACAACAACAACAACAATAATAATAACAATAACCATCATCATCATCATCATCGTCGTCGTCATCATCATCATTATCATTATCGACAAAAATGCAAGGAAGAAGAAGACGGCGCCTGCAACCGAGATCAAAGAAGCGGCTCCTTCAGCAGCAGCAGCAGCCGGTGCAACCACACCCCAACAATCCAAGAGGAAAAGGCCCCGTAGCATCTTCCAAAACCGACAGCCATTCGACAGTCCGTCTCTCAGCCGAAGTTCGAAAAGAACTGTCGAACCCATAGGCGCTTGAACCGCCTCCTCTTCCACCAAGGGTCTGCAGCCAGCCATTAGCCCCCACCCGGCAATATCCGTTTTAAAACAAGACAGTATCGTTGCTCTGCCAGAAGAAAACCCCAGAAATGACAATTCCCCTGAAGAGTTACACATCGACTGCGAACCCAAGGTGAAAAATGCGACTTCGGCGACTTCCGACGACTCGCAGATGATCATTGAATATGCATGGAGGCCGCTAAACAATCAAAACACCGATCGATAAGGTCAGCGGTCACCAGGAGTCAATGCCTGAGTTTCGCAAAGCACCGTGCGTAGAGCAGCCACCCAAGCCTTCGATTCCTTCGAATTTCCCTATACCCAGTCAATTTCAATTCCCAGGATTCCGTTTTCCATGGCTTCCCGAGGATTAATTAATTAATTAGGTTTACTAGTCTATTCTATGTAGCACATAATCGTACTATTTCGGCAAAATGTCCTTTCTGGGAAAGTCCGCTGTTGGTCCGCTACCCCCATCCCCCCTATCTCCTCCCTTGGGTGGTAGGCAACACACCGCCCTATCAACATGACTATTCACCATTTATCAGACTTTGCATGGATGCTCTTCTTTATCTTTGTTTAACAGCAGAACGAGAGCATCATCTACCTGAATCTTAGCCACAACTTCTTTTCAGAAGAGGGCGCTGTAGCTCTCGGCCGAGCCATCGGTACGAACATCACCACGCATCAGCACTTCACCTAGCTAGCCAACTATCATTTAACCAATGTAGTCCATCCGCCCGTTCCTCTGTCCGTTTTCCTGTCTGTCTGTTTGTCCACCCACCTATCCGTCCATCTGTCTGTCTGTCTGCCTGCCTGACTGTTTGTCTGTCTGCCTGTCTGTTTGCCCGTCTGTCTGTTTGTCTGTCCGTTCATCTGTCTGTCTGTCTGCCTGCCTGTCCGTATCTGCCTGCCTGCCTGTCTGTCTGCCTGCCTGTATGTCCGTATCTGCCTACCTGCCTGTCTGTCTGTTTGACTGACTGTCTGTCTGTGACAAGCTTTAAAGTGTTATCAGCGGAATAGACCGATCCATTATCATCCGTAAGTGCCACTGGCGATTCTAAGTAACTCCGGAAAAGCGTGTTCTTGAGGATCTGAGATGACAGGTAGAAGCCAACCTCTCCATCAGTCAGTTCCTCGTCGTTGAGAGCCCTGTTTGATGGCGCCGGATTAGACCCACATGATGTCTCGGGGCTCTTGCGCTACTCTGCTTTCTCTGCTTCAAGGAGCGAATAATTCCATTGAAGAGCTGGACATCAGCTGGAATCAGATGCGGAAGAAGGGAGCGGCCATGATCTGTGCCGGGTTAAAGGTCAGCAATCATCATCAGCAGCAGTACTAGCAGCAGCACAATCATCATCGTCGTCATCATCATGTTATTATCATCCTCATTTATCGCAGCATAATCATTATCATCATTGATGTCTTCGTAGTTATCAAAACCATCATCATCATCAGCAGCATAATCATCATCATCGTCGTCATCATCAGCAGTAGCAGCAGCAGCATAATCATCATCGTCATCATCGTCTTCATTATTACCCGTTGTCTGCTATCGTTAAGCGCAACTACTGTGTAACATCGGTCAATCTGTCGTGGAACGGATTCGGTCACGAGGGCAGTGTGGCTCTGTGCGAGGTGCTACGAAGCAACAGGTATCTGCGCCAACTAGACATCAGCCACAACAGCATCAACTGGGAAGGAGCCATGATCGTCGCCAAAGGACTCAAGGAAAACGACACAGTCGAAGTTCTGCTCGTAAGCAGCCACTGATCAATCTCCCTGATCGATCAGATCAGATGAAAGTGAAACGACGATAGCCTTCTAATTTATTAGTAGTACAACATTATCGCATATTCCATATTTGACTTATGCCCTTTACCGTCGAAGTAAAGTAGCAGAGGCCACTTGCTCGACTTCCATCTTAATCTGCATGCTACCGTCGGTACGTATGCACCCATGTATGTGTGTATGTATGTATACATGCATGCATGTATACATATATACACATGTTTTGCAACTAACAACTGCGTTCGCGCTCAGTCGGCTGTAACAAGCTGTGTGGCTTGTTGCATTAAGAGTCGCCTGCGAGTTCTATTTCTCTCGAAAATTTGTTTCCTTCAACTCAAAAAATAACTAGAGATAGATAGATACTGTAGATAGATAGATAGATAGATAGATAGATAGATAGATAGATAGATAGATAGATAGATAGTGAGAGAGAAAGAGAGATAGGAAGAGAGATAAAGAAAGGAAGAGAGAGAGATGAGAGATAGCGGGGTAGGGGGGAGAGAAAGGAGAGAGAGGTCAGACAGACAGAGACAAAGACAGACAGACAGACAGACAGACAGACAGACAGACAGACAGACAGACAGAGAGTGTCAGAGTGGCGACGCTGGAGTATAGACACCATTGATCAGCATCATGACGACGTTGATATCATCATATGAGGCTACAGTTTAGACACACCCCCTAATTCTGAGCTGATTCAGTGCCTTGTCTTTCCAGGTGGGAGGTAATCCTCTGACGATGACTGGAGTCCTTGATATCCTGGAGGCCGTCGATAATCCATCGAGCGCCACAACATACATCGGATTTGACGTCAGCACAGGCCTACTAAACTTGCTGGATTGCTTGCTTACTCACTAAACTATCTTCCTACTTCCTATGAATTATAATTATGCTTTGGAATGATCATACTTCTCGTCATATTCGTCGTCAGTTATCATCATCATCATCATCATCATCACCACCACCACCCTCATCATCATCGTTGTCATTATCACCATCATCACCGTTATCACCATTATGGCTTTCTCGTTCATCTGTACTTCTACTTGAAACCAATTTTGCTTCTTACTTTTCTAATCCGTTCCATTCATTTCTTTTCTTTTCTGAAGTAACTTCCCCGTCCTCATTCTCCACCTTCATCGACGGTGACTGTCGCCTGCCCCGATTTCTCTTTCTCTCCGGTCCATAGATTCGTCTTAACTCCTGCATTTTTATTTTGCCTTTTCACCGTCACATTGCCTTGCACTATATAGCGCCTCCTGTTGCCTTACGCAGTCGTCCGACAATCAGATTCAGAGACCCACCGAGCAGTTGCCGTTTGTTCCAGGGAATTCCTGTTAACCGGAAGATCATCTATATGATGGAAACCCTTCAGAAGAAGCGAACTTTCTCGATGACTCACGGAGGTCTTCTTGAAAGCGAAGATGTTCTAGGACGGCGACTAGGTAAATGCTAGAGATTACACTCATACAAGGCGCCTGGCCTTGTAATTGTAATCGTACAGTCAAGATTTCTACAGCGCCCAATGAAAGGTAAGTCGCGGGAACGAGCTTATTCACAGGAGCTCCGTCAAAAGAAAGTCGATAGGCAGAAAGGGTTAAGTCCCAGGTCAAGATCCAAGAGTCAGGCAGGCAGTAAGACGGCTACGGTGGGTGGTGTTTGGAACTGGAATTGGATTGTTTGGAATTGATAAAGGGAAGAAGAGGAATCAGGACGAGATTGCACTCAAACAAGGCGCCTGTCTTTATAATCGTAAACGCACAATCAAGATTTCTACAGCCCCAACAAAGGTAAGTCGCGGGAACGAGCTTATTCACGGGAGCTCTGTCAAAACAAAACCGATAGGCAGGAAGGGTTCGGTCCCAGATCAAGATCCAAAAGTCAGGCAGGCTACTGAGTAAGACGGCTAAGGTGGGCCGTGTTTGGATTGGATTCGCAGCACAGATAAGGGGAAGAAGAGGAATCGGGATGGGATCTGCGGGAGTAGTGTCTGTACTGCCTGTTACGTACACTTACACTTCTGCTTGGCCCACTCATGTGTACGGCAAAGGAAGCAGTCATCGACACTCCTTTGTCTGTTTGTACATTAGTCTCATCTAATCTAATCTAATCTAATGACTTCTATATCGCCGCTTTTATAATGCCCAGCCATCAATTGATGGTCGCTTCAAGTAAGATCGCAATAAAAAATCATTACCGGTTGGAGAAGCGTGGTCGAATTCCGATAGGTCAGTGAGCGTTTGCACTTGTGAACTCTTCTGTACTGCACTTCAGGTTGCAATCAATTGCACTCGTTTATTGTGTTGCATATTACAATCGTGAACAGTGGTATATTGCACTTCCGAGAGGCGTCATCTGCACTCATTTGATGTTTTGCGTACAAACCTCTTGTATACTTGCACACCGCACTACAGATTGCAAATTAGTTTAACATGGTGTTATAGCATTATAGCATCAGTGTAAGAGAGAGACAGACAGACAGAAAGAGGAGGAGGAGGAGGAGGAGGAGAGAGAGAGAGAGAGAGAGAGAGAGAGAGAGAGAGAGAGAGAGAGAGAGAGAGAGAGAGAGTGAGTAAACTTGATCTCCAATAATGTACTTCTGTCGTTCTTACTGGCAGTTCTTAGGTGCGATCCGCTTAAACTGCTCATACAGTTTCTGACGGACAAAGGAATTCGACCAGTCGACCTTTTCAGAACTTACGACAGGGACAAACAATATCGAGTTACGGGAGAAGAATTCATACAAGGCTTAAAGGTAAAATCTATATAAATAATAATCTAAATAAATATAACATTCGGGGTTAAAAGTTAAAACCGATTCGCTAGGCTTAAAGTTAAAACTGACTTCTTAGATTTACAGGCAAATCGTACTTGTGATTTTGAGTTAAATCGTTTCTTAAATGAAAAATCCTTAGAGGCGCGTCATAATCTTATCGTTCGAGCGCTGGTCTGTCAACCGGGAGGCCGGGTTTCTGATCCCACAAGGAAAAAAGATCCCAAGATGTCTATTCCACTGGCTTTGCCCAGCTTCTTGAGCTGTAGGCCTACACTGAAAATTCTTAAAATACACCCTGTTGTATTAGGCCAATATGCCACTCAATTCTCGAATACTCTCGGTTGGCACTACAATTATCTTATTAAATATGAAGTGATGCAGAGACAAATGGACCTGTTTTTTCTGTGAGCAGAAAGCAAAAGTTCCTCTGGATGACTACGAACTTGAAAAGGTTCTCTCGCGACTTGAATCCAGCGAGACTGAAGGCAAAATCAGCTACCAGTGAGTATGTATATATATATG
This sequence comes from Norana najaformis, assembly GCA_964023275.1. Lineage (NCBI taxonomy): Eukaryota > Metazoa > Annelida > Clitellata > Crassiclitellata > Hormogastridae > Norana > Norana najaformis. Next base: position 14,872,724 of record OZ029926.1, read on the forward strand.
TGTGAGTCCAATCTGACTTCTATAGCGCCGTTTTTGTAATTCACAGGGCACAGATAGTCGCTTCAACTGAAACCATAGTCAATTAAGAATCATAATTCGTTGGTGACGTTCAGCGAGTTGATAAAAATGAGTCATAAGTTTTGACTCGAATGACAATAAAGAACTGCCAGAATGCACAGAATTGCACGATGTTGCTGTTGTGGCGGGTGCCGTGTTAATCATCTCCAATGTTCCATTGTAGGCGATTGATAAACGGCGTCAAGGAACAGACAAAGATGACCCGAGCGGTGGAGAAGCAGAAGCTGATGGAGGAGAAATCGGAGGCCGAGGACCATCGCAAGATCCTCAAGACCGGTCTCCAGCACGTGGCCACAGCCGCCCACGTCTCCTTCGTCAGTTCTCCGCGCAGCACGCCCTCTCCTTCAGGCGACCGACCCAACAGCGCCTCGTCGATAGGCACTTCGACGGTCAAGTCCACCGTCGGTGGGAAGTCGAGTCTAGGGCGATCGGGCGGACACGGAACGGCGTCCAAGGGGTCGTTAGCGTCGCAGTCCAGTTCAAAGGTCAACGGAAACGACGGAGGGGAGAGGGCGAAGGATGATGGGCAGGCGAACAAAGGGCGTCGAAGGACGTCAGTGGCCAGTTCCGTTGTATTCCTCAAGTCTGGATCAAGTGGCGAAATGCGGAAGAACGGAGGAGCGATTGAAGATAAAGTCCAATTAAAGACATGAGGACTCTGCAGTTGAGCTAAGATGAAAATATAGACTATAGGCAGGATGGGTGCATTTCGAGGAAATCCCGGGAATCCTAGGTTCATGTTGTTTGATGAATATTTGATGAATAGAATAGCAGCCCTTCAAGACATCTACTCAAGAGACGGAACTACCAATCAAGTGACACGAGATCAGAATACATGTAATTCTGAAAGAAGTTATATTTCTGAAGTGTAAGGCAATAGAAAATAAGCATAATAGTCCGTGTACATGAACATGTTTCTAAGCAAGTGAAGGTTGTCAAAAGATGTCAGTGATTGTAACAGCCAAGCCTAAGCAGCAATAGTCTTTCCACTCTCATTTATCACCATTAAATTTTGATTGAACTTGGGAGTCAAATTCAAAACAGGAAGCCAACAAACAGGTCAAATCACTTCAAATTTCTGCAATTCACTGTCATAAAGTAGCTGATCATAAAGCTGATCAGCCATTTTTAGAGAGCCAATCCAGCAAGAAAACATGTGTCATGGATTAGTGTAACTCCATCCTAGCAGGTCTGAAGAAGTTCAGGAAACATCAGGTCCAACTGGTCCGCAACTGTGCCACCCAAATAGCCATCACACAACTGAAAATACTTCCATAATATGCACTCAATTCACGTAATGTAACAGATTCTATCCACATATCCTACCGAGATGCTCAACACTGGTCATCAACACTCTAGTATACACCAGACAGCTGGGCATTCAACAGCCTGGACTCTGGTCACTGCTCCATTGCCCATAAGGTTGGGGTACTCACTTTCGCACATCAATTCACACTAATCGGGTTGACTGATGTGTCAAACCTTCCTATGAAATTATCTTCCACCTAATGTGCACATGCGATTCAGTGCATTTATACATTTTCTGTTGGTCTTATGACAGCTACTGTATTTAGGTCAGACCGATGGCCATGTGAGCAGTGCTTTTGAGAGGTTCTCAAAAGGTGCACTACAAATCTTTCAAACATAAATAACTAATTCTGCAAACTGTGAATAATAACATTCCATATGATTCTCGTATATGACTGTTAGTAAACCAGAGTTACGGAGTATGAGATTTAATTACCCGAACAATGAGATATGCCGTGCATACCTAATTGTTTTGTAATTTAAAAATTACAAGTCAATCAGTCAAAAGTCTTTCACTTGTCAAAAACTCATACTCATGAAAACTTTTGAATGCCAATCAATCAGCAATGTAACAGTGGCGCCAGCACAAAGTCAACTCCAACACATAAGATGCAGACACGGCCAATGGAGAAAAATTCTGTTCGGCTCTGACAACTTGCTAACTACATCTAGTGTCAAAATCATAATTTCTGTTCTCAAAACCATCTCGTGGACACAGTACTTGAAAAAGTCAGAACATCTTCAGTACGGCAAATTCTCAAAAATGGTAAGACCTCAACAATGAGGTCACTTTAACCTCTCCATGTTGTACGACGACCTGCCGGTTCAATTCAGTTCACATATTTTTGCTCCCATGTGCACCCATAGTTGACAGAATGACACGGTGTCGCATACAACTGACAAGTTTATGGCATAACTAATGAAAACCAATGCCAACTGATCTTTTAGTTATAGTATGGGACAGTGAGAGATGTCAGCTGGGACTCCTGTATTTCACGCACAACGCGCAGTCGGTTCAGCATTCGTGCCATGCCTTCGACTCCGAGAGATATTGTCGAGTACCAGACTGGACTGTCAGGAACACAGGACCTTTCTGGAACTAGATAAAATACGTCGCTGCGATTCTTTATGCTCTCTGGACTGTGAAAACAAGACATATTTAAACTGATTACTACTTTTGCTGTTGCTATTTTTATTTCTAGTTGTTCTTATTATCATTTATTCAAATTATTCCAAAAAGAGCTTTGATCACAAATGCTGTTGCTCCCACTTGCCGACTAGATGTGACGGGTAAACACTAGTCACTTCAGAATGCCTTTGGCTTTCAATCCCCCTCCAGCACCATGTCTGCAACTGTTCTTTAAAGCATGTATACATGTATGTATGTATATTTGTATGTATGTAGTAATGTTTGCACTGAAGCATGGATCAAAAAACAGATCCAAAAACCAGAGACTGAAGATACATCAAACATCTATCTTGAGCTGTTTCTGGTTGAAAAGTTCAGATTTTTTGTGGAAGATTGTCCCAGAAGGATTATGCACAAGACTGTATGAACTGCTCAAGCAGTTGTACATCAGCAGACCAAGACTAGCTGGTCCTCATGGACTGCTGAGCACAGAGTCTCCTGACCCAGCAGCCGGCTTTAAGACTAAGAACACCTAATGTAGAGGATACTGATCAGTGCTGTTCTTCTGCAGTGTGATACTGAGCAATGCTCATGGTTTTAGTACTAGAACAAAGACCATTCTCTGTTAACTTGAAAACACACTTGTTTAGATCGGTAGGATAGCTGTGTCATCAGCGCTTTTGAGAGGTACTTGAAGAGCGCTATATAAGTGCTTGTTACATTACATTACATTACATTGGCAGTAACAGAAGGAAGACATCACAAAAGACATTCACTTCCACAGCTTTATGGCACAGCGAACAGACTGCACTAGCCAACAGAACATAGAAAAAAATTGCAACACAAAAACTACTTACCATTTTGATAGGTAGAATTCATACAATTTAACAGGACATCTGAGAGGATTGTCGACATTTTCTGCTTGCTCAAACACTGGCAGTTCCTCCTTCTTTCGTTTCTGAGCTGCTTCTCCAGTGCCTGCCACGTGACAACAAGAAATTAGCAGAACAGTTATCACTTACCTAAGACATACACAAGATCTTGCCAAAGAATTACCACATTTTCATGCATGTAATCCACACACAAATATAATCTGCGAAAATTATGAAAACATGCAAAAAAGTTTGGTATAAACCCCAAATCTTAAAACATCTGAACCAACGTCCACAGTTTATTTTACTACATCTTAAAACATCTGAACCAATGTCCACAGTTTATTTTACTACATTCTTACATTCTCATTAAACAGAATGGAAATGTAGATTTTTCAACCTTCTCTGCTAAAATTGCAATGTTTTAAATGCCATGGCCATGTTGTTTTGTTTAAGTCTATACCCTACTTGCTTCAGGCGACAGTGGAAAGTCCCAGGAAATGTTGTATCACTACCTATGCACCAGACAGTCTAACTAATCATGCATTAGAGAGATGTGTAATGTAGTCCAATGACTTCTACAGTGCAACTGTCTTACTGCACATCAATCACTGGTTGCTTCAAGCAAAAAGCATAGTCAAAGACAGTGCCATCCCTATCCACATAGGTGACGGTGCATGACTTTGTATTTAGGCAGATCTATATTTTAAGGACCTGTCAAAAGACTTACCCATCTGAGATGGTGCATAGTACCGCAGATAAACGCTTCTTCCCGGCTTTCCCGTCGGCGTGCTGGTCTTCTTCCAGTGCTTCATGATGTGGGAGAACGACAGTCCAAGGTGTTCTTCAGCAGTGCGAAGCATGAAATGCTTCGTGTTGAAGTAGATAAGCGTGTTCAGTAAGACATGAGGAGAGTGTGCGCCGAGCTGCTTTGCCTCCCACAGATGCTCTTCCTCAATCCGACAAACAAGCATGCCTACAAAATCAGTAAGCATTTATGTATGCATATATGTATGCATGTTATGTATGTATGCATATATTAAGACACTCAATATATCACCTTTCTAATCCATTCACTTATCAAAAACACTAATCTAACTAAATCTAAAAGCAACAGTGCATATTCGCAACAGAAGACTGTGGCACTCACAATCTCCTCCTGCAGCAGAGCGCAACGATTACAGACCCGGGTGACTTGAGTCTGAAACACAAAGCTCCCTGACTTATGCCAGGGGTGTCTGTCACACAGGATAGCCACCCAAGGGCAAAATTACAGTCTTGAAATGATAGGCCCTAAATATTGCACCATATTTTTCAATCCATGTTAGAATTACAGGTGAAGTAGTATTGACATACCCTGGGCATTCAGTCGCACTTCATAGTGATTCAAGACCCCGTTGAGGCATTCGGTGAATTTCTCGTAAAAAAAGTCTGTGAAGATGTTGTCGATTCGGCCATTTTCGTACAAATACTCTTGTATGCCTGCAAAAGTATTTGATATCATTCACTAAACAGACACAGAGAACATCTGACAAAGACATTCTGTATTCAATAAATGTCTGTGCTCAAATGTTGAACCATCAGGAAATGGAACCTCCCATATAAACAAGACTGAACAATAACCCATTTAAACATACTTGCTTACCATTTATTCTTACTACTCTACATAATGTATTAAAATCCTTCTGATCAAGCAGACACCATTGTACTTCACACTTCCCAGTCTTTCACAATATACACATGGTCATTCAATGATGGTCACTGTTACGTATGAATTATGAAACCCAATGATCTGTGTGAACTGGCAACAAAACTACATTTCTACGTCAGGCAAATTTGTATAAAACATAATAAGATTTGTTTCCTACCGAGACACAAATAGAAGATGCTGTCGGGCGCATACTCTTCCCCGTTCGGTTTCCGCACCTCCTTCACAAACAGACAAAGTGCATAGTTGAGCTCATCTGCCGAACACTGTAACAGATCAAGCTTAAAGAGTCGCTGTCGAGCACCCGTTTTTGGTGGAGCGACCCGTTCAAGTTGTGCATTCTTCTGTATGGCCCAGTGTTTGTAAGCATTGACTCCATAGGTAAACTTTAGAATGCAGTTGGCATCAGCAGGTGGTTCCGCAATGACAGGTGATGTCATGACAGCAACTGGTGTTGTCTCCGCAGCTTCTTCGTCAACCCGAGGCTTCTTCGCCACCGATGAGCCCCGACCGCCACGCGACCCGCCACGTCGCTTCCCTCGACCACGGGCTGATCCACCACGAGGTGTGGCAATCATGTGTGATGCCTGTAGGATGTCGTTATCAGTGGCTATTGTGTCAAAAACAGGCATTGACACGACTGGGAGAGATTCTGAAAAACGCACACAAACAGAAAGCACTGTAGCTCAAAGGTAACTTCTGATCACACAAACGCACACACAACTTCTACTCATGCAGACCGGCAAGGTGTGCACAGAACAGGCATTCATCACCAGCCAACCATTAGGTTGTAGAACCTGTCTGTGGTCAACGGTTGATGACTCTCCAAGAACTCTCCTCACCTTTCCTACACCGAATTCCAGATTTCCCAGTTGCAGATGTTATACATATGTCTGCAGTTCCAAGGCTTGACTCTCCAACTGAAAAAGTGCCCCCCTCTGAATAAATGGATGAGTCCAATGGTGGCAAGGCCTCAATCACATGTAAATACACACAAAATCTTTTAAAATTTTACTTCTATCTTCTATTCTTCTCTTAAGACTGTTCTTTTTCGCCGAGGTTGGTTTGGGAGCGCTTCTGAGTAGTTTTCTTGAAGGGGTGCTACATAAGTGTTCCGTATAAATAAATAAATAAATAAAATCTGCAGCAAAATTGAAATACAACTGACATGCAGACTCAGATACAGCAGAAGTCCAAACACACAAGAATTCCACATTAATACGAACAATCTACCATATGAACACGACAGACGTAAAGCCACAGACTCAGGCTAAAATGCACGATTTACGGCTGTTTTGCAAACTCACTAGGGTTGGCCATCCATTCTACAAAACCATAATTAACTGTCAACATCAACAAGAAATCAAGAACCATACCCCGAGCACGAATGGGAGTTGGGTCAACCGCATCCTCAAGGTCCAGGTTTGGTTCACTCTGCATTTCTGCCATTCTGAGTGCCATCTGAAGCATATCTTCAGCCAGTTCTCCATTGGTTGCCTGTGAATGTACAGGTGGAAGAGCAGCGCTATCTGCAGAAGCAAGTTGGGCACTGCCTGCAAAGAAGAACCAATATGCAAAACTCTCCTCTAAGAAGTCACATATAAACTTATACCACTACAATCTAAACTCTATTAAACAAGAGAGAGAGCTACGGAGAGCTATGGAGAGAGAGAGAGAGAGAGAGACAGACAGACAGACAGAGACAGAGTTAGTCAGTCTGTTACAAAGTGATGTTCTAAAAAGCTGAAAGCAACAGCAACAACCACATGCGCAAAGTAAGCAACAGCAACAACCATATGCACAAAGTATCCACAGTCAGTAACCGATGCTGCATTCAGTCATTATCACGTGACTGTAACCCCATCATCAGCCAAGCACTTCATCAACACGCTCACACACAACAGATTTTGAGAAGAACAGTGAAGCCAGAACAATTAAAACCTGCAAGAGGCAACCTGTCCTTACTCACCTGCATCATTGTCTTCATCATCTGAGTCTGAACCACTCTCGGTTGCCTTGTTGGCATTGGCCACAGCCTCAGCCATCATAAGCAACTCAGCCTCAAACGGATCTGAAGGAACTCTCTCCTGAAGCTCCTGTAACAGTTAACAAATGCATTGACCTCAGCAGAAATATCTGAGAAGACAGATAAACAGAAAAAGAATTAAAGAAACAAAGAAATTAATAGAGTAATGCAAACATGGCTTTAAAAGTTTAAACAGACAGTGACTGAAAAACACAGAGATAAAGAAATGAAAGGCATTCAGATACAGTTAACCCTTAACTGGGAAATACCCTATGGGGTTAACAACCAGCTTCAGTCCACAATGACAAATCAGCACAGCAGCTACATCGACTGTTTCAGTTTCATTCTCCGAGTCTGTGTTTTAGCCGAGAGTGCTATGGTTTGCGTCGTAATGACTGTCCAAACTCCGAGTCATCGATTTTGGAATCAGGGGGCAATGGTAAATTACTGTTGTCTTCAAATATGTCTTCCAAAAGCTGTGATGAGCACTGTTCGCTTGTGACCCCATGATGCCACCCCTTTATCTTCTCAAAAAAGGCCAATTTCACCCTAGAACACAGTCAACAATAGATTTTTTAGACTAATGGATAACCATCATAGCTCGCCTAGTACACAGCTCACCTGGAATTATTTAGTCTTCTATGGTAAGTTTATATGGCATTCCCAAGCCTAGAAAAATCAAAACTTCAGTTGCTGATAAATAAAATGTTTAGTAGTATGAAATATTGGGCAAAGAGACCAACCTTGATCTTTTTCATAATGCCAGCAGTGGACTTCTTTGTTGTTGGAATGAAGACAGGAATGGGAACAGGGATTGGAAGAAGGATTGGGTATGGCACTGGACTCGAGAACATCATCATTGGCGCTGGTGTTACTGTAGGAACAGGGCATGGAACTACCATCTTCTTAGGCTCCCAATTCTCTTCTACAGTTTTCAAAATACAACAAAAATTAGCATAAGAAAATGATTCCATTTATGCCGGGGTCTTGATTTGTAAGGAACCACTACTGCCATACCACCTTTCATTATGCCGAAACCATATCAATTCTGCTTGCTTCTCTAAACCCAGGCCTGTGCTACTGGTAATTCATATTTTATACAGATTGTGAGTAGCCTGCATGCTTCAAAATCACAACCAAAAGGATCAGCAAGATGGATTAGTCCTTCAAAATTTTCCTAAGCTCAACTAAATGTGGGATCCATGCCCCAAACATGTTATACCCCAACCATGTTATACCAGAATCCATGTTATAACAAGGTGTGTGTTATAAGGCAAGTCTGCTGTAAATAAATTAAACAGAGTAACAGAGAGAAAACCCTGCATGTCTCTCTGTCTTACCTGTCTGGCAGCCCTTTCCCACTGTATGCGGCCGGCAAGATGTAGCCTTTGTCTGCATGTAGGGCTTGCACAGGAGAGCTTTGTTTTTCACTTGCTTTGGAGGTGGGGGCTGAACTATCACCTCCTGTGGTGCCATTGTCTGAACCTACAAAAAAACGGTCGTCATTTCCTCTGTCATTCATAAATATTCTTTTACTATGATAATGATGATGATTTCCATACCAGCATTTATAAATTTATTATGTCATGAGTATCAAAACTAATTTTCAGGCTAAACAGAAGTCTGATTTTAAAAAATGCTGTTTGGGGCACCCTGAAACAAGTGATACACACCAACATCCCTAAACAGCAGAGACAGTGAGTGGTGTTTGGCAGCCACAGCAAGAACCCCTTATAAAAAGTCTGTGCTATTAATGGTCATCTTTCAAAGCTAAACTAAATCTGGGATCCATTTCTGACTGAATTATACCAGAATTTGAGTTGTAAGGTGACTCAGACATAATAAATTGGTGTAAATTAAATGTCTGAATAGTTATAGTTAGCAATAAACATTTAATTTACTCTTCACCGCTCCTTGTTGTGATATTGGGACCTAACTGTGGCTTGATTCTGGTGTGACAATGGCACTACAGAAGTTTCTGATTACAATTACAAAAACAGTAACTGTCACAACAATTGTCAACAGTCATTGTCAGTCAACAGACACAGCTGTTATCATCATAATTCAAATTCTGAAGGCATTAACTAACTACAGGCAGTCAAACCTTGTTGGCTTGAGATCACCTTTTAGCAACTGATAGTCACTAGATTTTACTGACGAGATAAAGCCAGACAAATGGAAACAGGAATGAAATTGAAGAGATTGGGAACAACAATTGAAAACTTGTGTTTTTAAATGACAAAACAACCAAAGAAAGAATTCTTTTAACACTTACTCCAATATGGCCAACTACTTTTGCAGAGGTCTTTGATACATCTGAAAACACAGTTTCAGCGAAATTGTGACAGCTAAGCCGCAAAACAGGAATACTTATACCACTGAACATTCATGTTCAAGAAATACATTTACTTAGCTTCTTAATCTGATGCTGTCAGTTCTACTTAATTGTGAACAAGAACAATTAAGAAGTATAAATGTTTTGTAGGAATGAGACAAAGACAGAGACAGAGAATACAGCACAGAGTAAGATCAATTGCTGCACTTGGCCACCTGTAGAGATCCTTTGGTCTGTTGCTTCCACACATAAACAGTCTTTCTTTGAATGTACATACTGTCTCCCTCTAACTCAGCTAAAGTTGTAATCTCTTCCTATCTTAAGGCACACCAGTTTCGGTCCCTTAGACAGCAATGTTCATGGTGATTTTCAGAGTTCCTTAAAAGGTGCTCTACATATGTTCAGATACATACAGACATACACAAACACACACACACATGTATATCATATGCTTAAGCATACATACATATACACATACATACACACATAGGCATATCATAAACATACCTGCTGGCTGAGATGTCGCTGCAGTTGGCATAGGTGGCGCCAGTGAAACGATATTTGAGATGACTGGCATGGTTGGTGCTGGAGAGGTGGCTGTCGCTGGCGATACTGACTGGGCTGCAACTGATAACGACACACAACAGTCTATTGTATGTATGTGTGCATAATATGCATAAATCACGATACTTCTATAGTGCCTTTCAAGAACTTCTCAAGGGTGTAAAATCAGGTCTACCCACAGGACTAACGTAAGCTGCTCAGGTTTCTTCAGGAGGATACAGCTTCGATTTTCAGTGAAATACTGTTCCAGATACATAGCGTAAATTTTTTAGGATGCTTAGTGCCTGAGGCAATACAAGTGTCGTCGCAAAAGAACTTGGTTAAAAGCTCAGCCAGAGGAAAATGTTATTTACAGATAGCATAACATAATTCAGCACAAAAATCCTGAGAGATTATTTCTACCTTAGGTTGAAACATAATGATAACAAATCTACCTCTTGAAGAGTGGCGCGTGCCATAGTGAGATTGACGCTTCGGTGGTGCAGCGGCAACTGCTGACTGTGCCGGTTGCGTGTTGGCGGCATTGGCAGTAACTTGGTTACCAGGCATTGGCAGCTGGCTTGAAGTTGCAGACGGCTGGCTAAACTGTGCTTGGAATGAAACAACGCAAGAGTAGCCACAGAAGTTGCGAACAGACGCATCGCTCATTGTCAGGTGGTACTGCGCTGGAGCTCGCTTCCGGCACTGGTCGCACACCACGCTCTGGTTTGAGTTAGCTTGAAGGTTGACTCGGTACAGTGACAGGCAGTTGAGTGAGCAGAACATCTGGTATTTGTTGTTGGCATCGAGTCGCTCAACCATGTCAAAATTGGACTTGCAGGTGTTACACCAGGTGCACTGAACGATGCGCTGTTTCTTTGTCTTGAATTCGCTGAGACAGGGGTTAGAGCAGAACGTCTTCGAAGCACCTTCGAACTGTATTGTCTGAACCTGCGGCCCATCAGCGGCGAACATGGAACAACAGCTATCGCACTGGTTCATCGCAAGGTTATGCATCGCGCGGAAAGCCGAGAGGCAGGCATCACTGCAAAGCTTGTGAACTTGGCTTTTGAAGGTGACCTCATGTCGTACATTGACCATTTTTGTGCAGACTGCACACTTCGACCTTCCTGCTAGCCGTGCACTTGAAGCCAAACCAGACTTGGACTTTGGGGCTGGGGTGGTCTCAACAATTTCTACATCATCATCATCGTCCTCTTCTTTTGTAGTCTGTTTCTTAGAGTGCTCATATTTGACAAGACATGCATGGCCACAGAAATCTTTGTAACCTTCACCTTCAACTGGAGCCACAAAAGCATTGGTGTCATTGCGAAGATCCTTGCCACAACTCACACACGGCTTAATCAGCTTCTTAAAGCTGTTCAGGCAAGCCTAAAAAGCAATCATACGATAAATTAAGATTATGAAAGTAAATGTATTACAAACCACAAAATTTAAATTACATTAATCATCGATACATACTGGTATCTCACCAAAGATTTATAAGCTCGTTCGACAAGATTTATTAACTGAATCATTAAAACTAGTTAAAATGCATGTTGATTTATTATGAAATACAGCAGTACTTCAAATCGTTTTCCTCTGACTGAAAAATTACCTAACTTTCTTCAGTCACACAGCCATATCTGTAAAAGCCTGTAATGGTAACCCTTCCTCAATAAACAGCTTCAGTCAATCAACATAAATCTGAAAATCGTGCACACTTGTCGTTATGCTCATCACTACAAAAACTCACGTTTTATCCACGTGTTCATCTCAAGCAGAGACTTTACTTTTAACACTTTAAACCAGAAAGCCATATCCAGTCAGATTTTAAACATATTTTGCAATGGGCTTCGAAGGGTCAGCTATGTCATATTATCAGACTAAATATTTTCCTGACAGGGTTATTACGATACTATTTCTTTCACACCACAAAGTGCCTTCACTTACTGCAGAACAGAATTTCTGGTTGTCTTTGCCAGTCTTCAGCATGTGCTTCCCCTTCGTATTTGCCAGAATGGCTTTATGGCACTGGTCACAGGACTCTGCAGCGTTGGCACCAGCCTTCTTAGAATCCGACTGTAGGTAGGCGGTGGGCTGAGCACGAAACATCTGGAAGCACTTGTCATCACACAGATGTTTGGTGTCATCATTACGAACTATGTTGTACTTGCACTTGGCCACCTGGAAAAAGAAAACATTCACTAGTACGTGAGGTTAGTCACTGCAAAAGGTACATCACTGAGAAGAGACACCACACAGACAGCAGTTCAAGATAAAGAGTCAGATGCATACTAAGAAAGTAAACGAATGATCCAGACACACAATTAAACAAAGACCATAAAACTGATGTAATCATAGTCATGTGCTTTCATAGAACCTCTTCAATGGGATAAGCTTAATTAAGAAAGGCAAAAGGTCAAATCAGAAGCAATACCTTTTTGCAGACAACACACTCCTGATGCTTGGCTGCTTTCGACTGATGTGCACTCTTCGCTGCCTTTTGGTGCAATTTGGTCACAGACGATAATGTAGCATTAGAGTCTCCAGCATTAGCTGACTTGCAGCCAGTCTCTTCTGTACTATTCTGTGAATCTGTATATAATGATAAAGATAAAAATTATTTAACACACTACCATTAAAATTGACGTGTGCTGCTACAAAAGCGATGCTGCTAACTAGAATAACTCCGTTATTCTTCATTCACTGCTGGGGTTCAAATCCAGGCGTGACAAGCAAATGTTAATAATTCACTACTGGGCTAAATAACCTGTAAGGAATGGTTCTTCTATCGCTAGGACAATTTGTTCAAATTTAAATGCTAACTGGTTGCATACTGAAAAAATAAAGCATAACCCTAAGGCAGAAATCTACCACTGGCACTTATTTATTTAAAATTATAAAAAGAATTGTAACAGCATAATGTTAATTAAGGAATTCATTACAAGTTTTGGCAAAATTTTCAGCTCTAGCGTTAATAATTTTTTACCCCCAAAAAACAAAACAGATTACAGTTTAAAGTTTGCTGCTATTTGTATCTGTCACGCTTTTAAGTATAACAGCATCCGGATTTAACATGTGACTTTCACTTGAGCCAGAGATTAACAGAATTTAGAGTGGAAAGCTATACCTCCACTTACACAAGGCTTGAATTAAGAGTTGATGACAAATGGTTAAAATGACTGTCAAACAGAAACTTATTTATCCCAAGTAACAATAAAGACATAAAACACTCCTAAACAAGTTGGTAAGCAATGACAGAAAAGATAACTGTGTACTAAGTAGTAAAATTTCAAAGACAAATTTCATAATCCGACATAATTGCCTATCAAAAAAGCATAATCTAAACAAAGAAATGGAGTGCCATTGAAATGAAAGCCTTAAACCTTATTCAGTATGGTGGCCAATGATTGATATATAACTGGCTAGAAGTTAAAATGAAGAGGAGTTATACCTTCAGTAGACATTTCTTCCTTTGCTTTTAACTTGGGAATATTTGCTTTGCTGTCTTCAACTTCTATTCTGTTTTCATCATTTTCATTGCCAGAAGTCTTGCCAGTGACATCACCCAGTTCTGGTTGCCTACACTCTGTCCTGTTGTTGTCATTTTCACTGGTTGCATCCAGTGAATTCTCTTCCACCTTTTGAACTTTTCCGATCCCTTCCGTTTGCTCGTCGCCACTAAAATGTACCTTGTCCTTTGCCTCGTTGGAACTTTCTGGATTCCCAACTTCAGTTGCAATAACCGACTCAACTTGCTTGTCCTGAACAGTCTGATTCACAGGGGCAGCACTATCAGCACTGTTTTCATCGGTGTCTGCCATTCTGATGTCCACTGTAGTGAGGGAATTCTGACTCTCCGAGTCCATCGTCTGGTCAAGCTGAACACATTTAACATAAATTATCTAAAAATCTTAAATAGCTGATCGGGTTCTGAGATTTCTACCTAGTGCATTTGTGACAATTTAAATTGCACTAAATTATTCTAAAATAAATTAATTCAGATCTATAAAAACAGACAAGACATTTGTACTCAGTTTTCTGATCGCTGCATTAGGACATTTCTCCAGCTAATTCACTGATGAATTAATCCTTTTTTAAACAATTTTCACATCTGCCCTGAAATCTGTGGTTCAGCAGTATTCATTCTGAAGATGCAGCTGATATTTTCATGGCTGCATTTTCAACTTCTACACAATGAACAAAATTTTGATCTCATTTCATTCAGTCAACATTGGGCTTGATATAATAAACAACTGAAGAATTTCAGTTGACTAATGTCTGGTGATTTTAAAAGCTCATAAGTGGAACCGGTGCCAAATAATTTCAAAATTGCTACCTTGTAATTTAAGTCTCTGAAGATAGTCAAGACCCCAAAAACATAGACTGTTGATTTCAGAACAGAAGAGTTTGGAATTCATGAAGTATTCCTGCAGTCAACACAAATGGAATAACGGCTCACCTTTTCAGCACTGGAACTGCAGCTGACGTTTTCCATGCTGGAACCAACATTTTCCATCGACTTGTCACAATTTGGTGATGATGGAATTTGTTTCAGCTCACACGATCCATGTGATTCTGGCATTTCATCCAAGACAACTTCTGCCTGAGAGTCGTTTTCCTGACATGAGCCAAGGACCTTTTCTGTAACGCTTTCTTTCGTATTATCATTCGCCGAATGCTCTGCAGTTGCATTTACACAATTTTCCTCATTTTCTTCACAATTCTCAATTTCTTTGCCTCCACTGTCTTGTGCTCTAGGAGAAGTGCTGAGTTCTGGTGAAACCTGAGCTGTTTCCATGTCATTTTCCTGCCTATTCTCATCTGCAGCAACATTTTCCTTTTCAACTGATGGCACATTAGTCATTGAATCTAATTCATCATCCATTTTGTCACTGCAAGCAAAGTTGTCGTTTTCAATTAAATTTTCAGCGCACACTGCTGGGACTGCGTCACCTTCTGTTTCGCTTATTACATTTGTGTTAGAAAACTGTTCTTTACCATAGGATAATTCTTTATCAGACATAAACTTTTCATCAGAAACAATTTCTTTGTCACAAAGAATTTCTTTATCAGGAAATTCTCTATCTCTATCGGTAGAAAGCAATTCTTCCGAGACGTCTTTATCCTCTTCTGTTGAATTAACTTCGGGTACATGAAGAATTTTGTCGCTAATCTCCATACAGGTAATTTCATCTTCTTTTCCACTTTTTGATTGTGATTCAAAGTTTTCTTTGATAGCAAGCTCTACTTTAGATGGTGACGGCATATCTCCTAAAGGTGAACCTATTTGAACTGTCATCAACTCCCCAGTAGGCAGTTGTGAAGCACTTTGAATGGGTTCTACTGCCCCACTATCACACTCCTCCAAACCTACTTCCATGTCTTCATACTGGACAAAGGGCAGAGCCGGTGAAACGTCTTTGTCAGCTGTTACTGGTAGTTGATGTACTTCGGCTTGGCCATCATCTTCACCAGGTTTCACTGAACTTGAATCTGACTCATCTCGATTATTTGAATCAATATGAACCTGGGAATCGTTTCGAGGTATATCCAGAGCACTTGTATCAAGCTAAGAACACAGGTGGTTCAGGATTACAGGAATCAAATCAATCAAAGTAACCTTAGAACACATCAATTATTATAACATTGCCTTACATCATCTCACAAGCGATGATCTCTTTATTCAATCTCTGCTCAATTTCATTTGCTTGTGATGTTGGGTAGCCGTGCCTCAGCCGTACCACGGCACTCTATAAATTGTCGTTATTATTATTTATACAGAGCACATACAGTGTATTCATACTTACAGACAGCAGACATAGAGTGGTGACACTGTGGCCTCTGGGATCCACTTCCTAAGCATTAATCCAAATGTGCAACATATGTGAGGACTTACAACTCATCACAGAAGCTGTCCAGCTGTTGGTCTGGCTTTGATGTTTTGGAACCTCAGCCAAAAGATTCAAAGATCTCAGCTATGTTAAGTTCACCTACTTTGGGACTGTTCTGCCTCCTGCAGGACTCAAAGCCAGCTACTGTAGTCGCCCAGCTGCCCAAACAGGCTGCTGTTACAGTTGATATGGGCTGTCTAACACAACGACAATGAGACTTAACATTAGCTGGTGCAGAATGTGGATTGACTGTACATGGTGCTAACGTGTCTCACTAGTTAAACAGGTATTGTCTGCGTATCCAACCTCCATTGCAACCGGTTACTGATTACTTATTTTATTTAATAACTTAACGCACACCACTCTTTTCTCTTGCTGTCTGCTTGCTTTTACTTAGATGGATTTAACCAGTCGAATATGTCATTTTACCCACAGCTGTAACAGTGACCAGCAACATTCACGTTCACAAAACTAATGTAATGGTTGCACTGTATGTATGCTTCATGTGAAGTTTAACAACTTTTTCAAAGAATCATTATGAAGTTCACCGTAACTGTAAAATCAAAATTTCTAAAGCGCTACTTAAAAGCTAAGTGCAGGGTACCAGCTTATTCATGAGTGCTGTGTCAAGTCCATGGGGTTGTCCAAAGATGCCATCACAAGAACCAAGCCCGAGTGCCAGAAGGCCACAGAGAGGACGCAATAGGAGGCTAGGGTGGGTTGTGTTTAAGTTAACCCTTCAACACCCGACGCCATGCACAAGGAAATTGTAATGCTATTAAATAACATACAGCTCCATGATCTTGAAATAAATAATTATATTAAACCCAACTTGTTCATAACAAAGGCACTCACAACAAATCTAAACCAAGAAAGTAAAAACTCTGCAACTAGGTCAGTCGACGCCAACTTCGCCGAGTGCATACTAACCTCAGTTGGCACGTCGTGCGCACCGTCTTCCATAAGACTTTATTATTTTAAAAATAATTGTTACAGATGGACTAGAATCATCGTTTTACTGTTCCTGCACAACGAAACTCATGAAAATCTGCATATAGGTCAAGAGACGCGTCAAATCGACGCATACAAACTAACCTCCTCATTACTGTTGTCCGCCATCTTTGTTCCACTTGGCACAATTTTACTAAACAGAGCGCCGTAATCAAATAGCACTAGGCAGCCAGACTTTTAAATGCGTTGGTACGTCAACAGATCTGCAATTTTTATTTTTCACCGCCAAAAAATCATTTTTACTGCGAAAATAAACCGAATCGCCAGGCTCCAGCACACCCTAGCGCCACCCTCGTTTCAGTTTTTGGACCTCGTTTTCAAATTCAATATGGCGACTTCCTTTCATCAATGACGTCATCGTGGTAATGAGCGGTGATCTCTTGTAATCGCCATTGATTCAGATCATTGGTTGTAGTAAAAATTTGTAAATTGCACACGTTTTTCTATAGCGGCCATATGGCCTCCACCCGCGCACGGGTGAGATCCTTCACCACCGCTACACGCCATTTAAGGTCCCCGCGCACAGACCGTACTAGCCCGAGATTCAAATCTCTGAAATAAGCCACGACCGGGACGCGAACCTGGGATCCTCACGCACCGAGGCTTCCTTGGCGTACGCGCTTACTGATGCAGCTAACTAGGCCAGTACCAACGAACAGGTGCTGAGATGGTTGCCGATCGTACAATGTGATTTCAAGATTTTTGACTAAAGTTACTATACGCTTGTAAATCTCTTTTAAGGCTACCATTTAATGTTAATAGGCCATTGTGAGGAACCAAGTTCAAGCCGAAAACATTAGGTCCACTTTTTAGAAGCTCTAGTATAACGGTTTCTCTTCTCATCTTTCTCGTAGCTTCATTTCAAGCACCATGTACTAATGTCTGCCTGTCTACCTGCCAGCTCTGTCTCCCAGTCTGCAGGACTTTTGGATTTTGACTCGAAGCCGAAGCTGATCACACCTACCTACCTATAGAAAAACATGTAGGGCCTACATTTGGGCCTACATTTACCAATGTTGCTACTTAGCAATTACGCGCCTTTTTGCCTTGACCCTCATGAACGATGGCTCGCTCGTCCGCCACCTGTACTGTTCGTAACATTGACTGTACAGAGGCATTGCAATCCGTTGCAACGCTGTCTCAGATATCGTCAATTTCCGATGACAAAAGTGTCCTACACTGCGCCGATCCACCAACACTCCTCTTCCACAAGTCCTATCCTGATTCTTCATCTTACAGTATTTCTCTTTCCGCTCTAATGCCAGACACCATCCACGGTAGCCGTCTGATACAAGAGGGGAAGCAGGATAGGATAGTTGGAAGAGTCTGGTTTTCAGATTTGAGTGCAAAGCTGCATGAGAAACGGCAAGCATAGGAGTCCTGGTATTGACAGGCGAGAGAAGGGTATGTGCAAACTTTCAGAGGTCTTTCGGGAGTTAATTCCAAAGACCTGTCGCCGCATAAATTATGGAGGGATTACATAATTCGCGAGAGGAGACTGAAGGCTGAGAAAGGTAGAGGAAGAACGAGTAGATCTGGGAGGCTGGACAGTGAATAGCTGACAAAAGTAATAAGGTTGAAAATTTTTGAATGGAATTGTAGGTAACATATAAATTTTTTAGTGGATATGCTGAGGAATCTTGAGCCAGTGAAGTGATTTGAGCACTGGGACTGTGTGAGTGTTTGGGAGTTTGATAACTGCATTGGATTGCTTGAAGACTATTTAGCTAACATCATAGAAAAGGAAGTCGTAGCAGTCAAGTTTGGAGTGAACAAACGAGGTGGTTACTGTGCAAGCAGTTTTATAGACAAGCATGAGGCGAAGTCGGCGGAGGTCTCGGACTTGCATGCAGCAAGTGCGAGTTGGCTGGTTAAGTTATGGTTTTTGTTAGAGATAATTCCGGGATTGCAGAGTGGAGAAGAGCAAGGCACAGGTGAAGTGGTCCTTTGAGGTAAGATCTGGGGTATAGGTTAGCTTGTTTAGTTGTTCACGGAACCAATTATCAGAAATTCTGCTTTTGACGGATTGAGGCATAGCAGGTTGGTGGTCATCCAGGCTGATATCTTGGTAGGTAATTTAGTGTGTATGAAAAGGAGTCCGGGCTCAAACACATAAAGTTTTGTTGTTAATTCCTGTATATTGACCGAGGGTCCCGTAAATTAGCTCACTTCAGGGGTGTGATTGGAAGCTGCAGAAAAACACCTTTTGGTAAATGCATCCCAACAGGATAACCTGAGCCAGTCAGAGAGAAGCTTTCTTCTTCCCACTAGAAATCACGCCCCGTGTTGTTTCCAAGATTTATCTCTAAGTCCTGAAGGTCTGTGGAATTTACAATTAGGATCATAGGCTGCCAGAGGAATGCAGGCCAGTGTAAAATCCAATACACCTAAAAGGTACTAAGCATGGTTTTTTACCTACTGCAAATCTAAAACCTCTGAGATGATTGACTCCAAATTTGATCTGTGCATGATTATGTTGCGAAGATTTCCATCCAGAAAAGTTTGGGTATGAGAAGGTTACCACTGGTGCCCGTGAACATTCAACATACAAGTACATGCAAGGTCTGCTCGGGGAATTCGTCTTCACCTTTGCGTTTCTTGAAACAGGTGTTTTACTCTATTGTTTCTGTTGACGTTTTATAGTTTATTTCTATGATTGTATGACTAATGCAAGATGTTCTTGCCTTCCTCATAGGATGTTACCAAACATTAAAAACTGACAGACCCTCAATTATAAATAATGCACTAATATTTATTCAAGTCCTGACTGCCACACGCACGGGCTAAACAAGACGTTGCAGTTGATTTTTGTATCACACAAATATACTTTAACACAAACAGAAACACACTAACACCTGAACAACAACCACACAATGAACAACGACATAATACTATAAATAGCAATGTAATGATGTTCTGTTACCATAAATGTTACCACAGCCTCCATATATACAAAGTTCTTTTGTCAGACGGTGCTATAATATATATATATATATTTAAATGAAACAAGAAAGTTGCAAACATAAACATAAAGGAAATGAGGTACACGAAAGATGTGTAGAATGTGTATATATTCTACACATGCACGTTTCATTTATTAATTTCAACATTCTTTATAAATACTACAATACTACAAATAAAATTTCAGATTTATAAACATCAATCAGATTTCTGTTTTACAAACATTCACCATTTACAGAATATGAGAATATGAGACATAAGGAACATCTAATAACAGAGCAGAGCACACACAGAATAATTATTTATAGAATATGACATCACAGAACATGTCAGAGGGCAGTGACATCACAGATGGTATGACTGCATGAGATACGTTGATAGTCAAAATACTGTTAACTGGTAGGATGTTGATCTAGATTCCTTGTCTAACTGGTTAGTATTCTTCATCGGAGGCATGGCCCGTGGTAGCATCCACATTTCTTGTCAGCATGTAGTTGTCCATGTCAATGGCACGGCAGTTGTGGACTGCGTAACGAAGGCGGTCTGCCATCACCTCTTTGGACGAGTATGGTGGAATGCGCAACTGGAAAAAACAAGTCTGCGATGTCGGAAGTCCATCTGGTGCCTAGAAAATGAAAAACCATTCCAGTCTAATCACACTGAATGACTTATATGCCACGCTAGGGCAATGTTTGAATCCTCTTCACTTTTCAGAGTGGTGACCCATATAATTGGGGAAATTCGATAAAAAACTCTACATATATGGAGAGACGATATAGTGCATTTTTACCGGGAATTTCACATCTCTGCCACATACTCACTTGAATATGCTAACAATTTTCCAATCATTTTTTCCACCCAGTCGTGCTTCTGTACACACGCTCAACTCAAAACTGCACACGAGTCTATGGTCCCTATACCTAAGGCTTATGGAAGTTGGAGCGGACAATTTGCATTTTACATTACATCAGATTTTACTTAATGCATTGATATAACCAGTTTAGAAATGTGAAGACAATCCCTATAAAGTTGAGATCCAAGACCTTACGACCTGTGCCATTCTTGTTGCCAGAGTTCTCTGCTCTTAACGGCAGTATGATTTCATAAGAGATTTTAAAGGTTTAAATTTCTACCATTAATAAGAATGGCCAAGAGAAAGGCAGAAGGTTAAACCCTTTTCACTTATTGTAGCCTCTGCTCTGCTCATGAGATTGATTCAGAGGTGAAGATTTAATTACAAATCATTTATATGTGTGAGCAACAGGCAACAAACATTAAACTTTATTGACATTACTTTTAATTAATAAACTTCATCGAACATAAAATTTAAGTAGTAAATTTTATCAATCATTAACTTTAATTAATAAACTTCAAGTATTCTAAACTTAACACAGACTGACCCGATCGATCTTAAGTATCTGAAATCTTTGTGTGATGTCTGACGCATTCATTGGCAGACGGCTTCTGCCTGAAACAAATCGCATGAACAGGATTCGTTCTTCGTTTGTGAACGATTCTAGTATCTCCCAGAACCATTCCACCAGTGGGTGAGTCTCTTCTATTTCACGATATCTGCACAAGTGGCAACATAAGATATAAAAATTCATTAATTAATTCACAGCATTAATCAGAAAAGCTCAAAGAAAAAACCTGGTGACAAGACAGAAATTGTAACAAGTAAACCAAAGACTCAACATAACATGTTTCATTAAAACACATGCATCTTTGCCTCAGGAGACGTTAAATTACTAAATGTGTTGCTTTCAAAGGAAAATACACTAATTACCTGACAATTTTCCTAAGTATATCAACGGAGACTTGTGGCATGCCACACACCAGCTGTTCCAAGTGTTGGGGTGTAACAAGTGACAAGAGAGGTACGGGTATGATGGTAGACATGCCCTCTCGCACTGCACCCACCTGAAAGTGAAAAGCACATGACGTTAGCAAAGCTGAACCTGATGATAATGATGAAGTTGATTCTGATGAAATTAGGATGCAGTTGAAAATATGCACAAGAAGATGGTTATGAATAAAACAACAAAAATTATGAAGATGATGCATTTCACAAACATACCATGAACATGGTGATGACTATGACATCAAACTCACCTCTTCCTGGACTCACTTCCTCTGTAGGGTGTCTCTGAATCTTCTGGATTCCCCCTTGGCTTTTCGACCGGATTCACTATGGAATTTTTGGCTCGGACTATGATTCTGCTTAGCAGCAACCATCGACTGATGCCTTCATCATTATTACAGTGGCACCGTAGAAGTTCTTAGATTAGATTAGTCAACTATCACGAATTACACTCGTTACTCAAACATCCACACTGAACGGTTAGTGTTTGGAATGGTAAAATCATTAATAAGACAACTGTTAACAAGATGGTGGCAATGCTCTCAAAGTTAACAATGATGACAAACAGGTTTTATGACAACAATGATGATAAGAAGTAAAGCACTGTACTTAATGCCAAGAAAGCAAGTTGTTTGGTATTCGATGATTCTGATGATGAAAATGATCAATAGGCTTGCCTGCAGATCCACCTCATGCAGTCGGTAGGCAATGGCACAATCGACGTAGGCTCTGCGATTTTCAAATGTGAGAGGTATGGAGCTGCCCCCGGGAACAATTGGAACAAAGCGACCATTAGCGCTCTGGCCTTCAAAAAACTCCAATGGAATCACCTACTCACACAAACATACACATTACCTAATGACATGCTCCAGGGTTGTTAAGTCTGAAATCACCAAAGAAATATAATCCAAAGACCACAAAAGTGACACTCCAAAACAGACCAGTTTTCACCTGAAAGAGGAGATCAGTATTAATGAGGAAGCACTGGATGCTTGGAAACAAAACCACACCAATCACTACATACGTATTTTTCATGTGCTCCAGTGCATGAAAAAACCTGACACAGTGTCTTCTATGAACCTCTTAAAAGAGCTGCGTGAAGCTGAAAACATATTTTTGCCTATCTACTTATCTAAACCAAACTGTACCATAGTTGCACGAAGCATCAGTGTGCTTTATGCACTAGCCGAGGTTTTAAGTGCTGTGCCTTTTACCCCTTAATATTAGTTCAACGCACATCAGTGTCACTGAGGCAAGTAGATCAGAAGACAGTTAAACAGTGGACTGTATATCTTGCAATTACACAAGTATGAGTACATATAATACATGTATATATAATTTACATGTACATGTGTGTGTGTGTGTGTCTTTATACCTGAGGGAAAGTCTCAGCTGTGACTCCATTTTCATGAATATCTGCCACACCACGTAGGCTCTGGACGTATAACAAATCCACCTGGCAAATGCAAAGCATGATAAAATTTATTGAGCTCTAAAAATCTATGCTTGAGACATTTTGGATACGGAAAATTATGGAGTCATCATACTTCTCAACTTATGGCTCTCAGATCCATCTCAATTCAAACCTTTTAAGATCTGTCAGGTAGCCGTATTTCAGCTCAATTCCCAGAGTTAATTACAAAATGCAATTCTATCGATCTTCATCTGCATCATATGCAAGCAGACGGATCGACAGAAGGTCTCACCTCCTCCAAGTCTTCACAGGTCAGCGACATTCCAGCCAATTGTTTCCAAACTGGAGGTGCCAGGTACAGATCAAGTGGCTTCTTTGTCCGAACTGCCACTCCGAGTAGGATGCCAAGGAAGCGGAACATCTTCAGGTCCTCTTCCGAAGTTAATGATGGATTCAAGAGGAAACGGTCACGGTTATAACCAACATCATTAGTTGCATTTGGTGTCGAGATCAGAAACGGAACTACTCCTGTCTTAAGCTCCTAAACAAAATGTGTACAAGTTAGAGAAACTGGACAAATGCATATCTATAAAATTTAAATACATTAAAATAAATGCATCTTTGAATGCCTATACTGTATTTCTGCACATTCGTAATTTATAAAGAAACACTTCATTAAAACTTCAGTGGTGTTTCTGACTAGACACTGAACACCACTCTCAAACATAATGACTGGCAACTGCTGACCAAACAAAGACAAAGTATGCTTTGCATCAGGAACTAGACTGAGACTGTTCAAATTCTGAAAAAGTCCTGAGCTAATATGCAGTTTTTATCAGTCATCAAAACCCTGTTTCTTCAATACGTAAAAAAACAACAAAAATCGAGCCTAACTTAGAAAATTGATTAAGACCATGGAGAAAGGGTCAGTGGGTGATAGTTATCCATCTAGCCAAAAATTGAAGGCAGGTAACAGACATCGTTTCTCTAAGATATCCAGCTAAGCACAAACAAAACAATATTAGCAGGTGTACAAATACAGAACGACTTTTACTTATAGGTGCAAAAAGCCCAAAATTAACAAATTCACGTACTGCACTGACTGAATTCAGAATTACAAGACTATCACACTTCAAACTGGCCACTACAAGACCATTAAGCTGGTTGCATGGTCAAGGTGTGCAGTGTCTTACCTGACACATCTCTGTGATAGTGTCGTCAAACACACCCCCAGCATCATCTGCACCCTCTCCTATCAGTTTCACCTTCCACGCCCTTGCAGGGAGGCGCAGGTCAGCTGGCGTTAGTTTGATCACCTGTTGGCCAATCTGTGTGAAGATTGGTTTGCACTTCTTGCCTCTGAAAACAAAATTGATAGTCCAGTTCACAAATCTAATAATAACATGATTAACAAAAATAACAATATTTTTCATTTCCTGCAAAAACTTCAGTGCAACTGCTTCACAGGCATCTTCACATAGCTAGCCAGACCCTGGGAGTGCTTGCTTGTGTTATGCTTCATGTAGAAATAATAAATGCCGTATAAATGCCGAAAAAATGGAATTTCTGTCAGAGTTGGGTCATTGTATCTCGACTGATTTGGGAGAGCGATGCCTTTAAAACCTTTAACCTTTAAAAGGTTCTTCAGATTCTTTTCCAGTGCCTCTCCGTCTGTGTCTAGCGCCAGAATGCCATCACTGTCAGAGGCACCTTTCGGGATAGCATCAAAAATTGGGATGATTTCCCAGAGATCTGCTTCCTACACACTTATAACTTTTTATTCCTAACTGATTATTCTTACCTCAGGTAAAACAACCAATAGTATAATAGTGCAAATACATAACAGTGCTCAATATCCAGTAAAGATATATTAACACTTTGAAATAATTTTAAAAACCATAGTTAAAAGTTCACAACTAGCAATACCGCTATTGGTACCACCAATATGAGCAAACAGTGACATAAATATATGTATTTATTAATTAGAAATATGCACAGTAAATAGTATATGCAAATAAAAGTGAATAAAAACTTAACAGAAAAATTAACAGAAAGAATTTAACGATAAAGCCTTAGAAAGGCCAAGAGCTAAGCTGTTGGACTGGATGATGGAGGTAGAAAGCAGGGGCTACAAGAAGTTAAGCATATGGCACAGAACAGATAAGAATGGTGCTGTTGGAGTCCTGGCCCTGCCTGCGGGCAGAACACCAAAGAAGAAGCAAACAGGAGAAAAGTAATAATAAAAATATCAGTTAATAATCAGACTTAAAACCATTAATGTAACCTGGTTGCAATGCGTTTGACTGTGATCTGTGGTCCGTAGTTCTTGCCCTGAACCATTGTTCGGCCAATTGCCCTCACGAGCGGCAGAGTGTAGACTCTTGGTGCTAACATATAGCGCAACTGTCCATGCACAATTGCACTATTACCCATGTTGCACTGACAGGCATCCTAACAAATAGCAACATATTATTATTGTCATTATTATTATTATTACTGTGGCTGAAATTCTGGAACCACAGAAGTCAACCTGATCTTGTAGAGTGATACATAAATGCAACAAATGGCAGTTGGAACAGACACCATCGCAACTGGCATCAAAATCATCATCATTTGTATTAGATACAGGTAATATTACAAGTAATATTACAGGTAATATTACTCTCCATTGGTGCCTTAGAACTGCAACCAAAAAAATAACAGATACAGCAAATACATAATACATTCAAGATCAATTCTAAGAGGCAGTCATTGGGACACATCATTAGTAACTTAATTTTCTTCCCTTTCCCTTCATTTAGTCAAATCCCCCCCACTGACATTGTTCAGTCAAAGTACTCGTTTTATAGCCAAGTCGCTAAAGGGCACCAGCAAAAGAGAACTCTTCAAAATCTTTCTGCCCAATAGGGGATTTCAAACCACTTCCTCTGGGTCAACAGTCAGTCCAACACGATGATCCTGAGAACTACTTAAATCCTATACTTATATTTCTTGTTCATTTGGCTTTACGGCTGAAGCACATACACACAGAATATATGGAATGTATATAAAATTATAAGGCTAATTGGAATAGGTAATGGTAGTGCAGAAAGAAATCTCTCAATCATTTCCAAAAAGTAATGCAAGGCACTGACTGACCTGATTGACCGAAAGATTCAGCAGCCTCCAGGATGAGTAGATGAGATCAGAGAAATGATGAAGAAGTTTCAGTCGGCCTCGTACTGCCTCTGTACTGCATTCCTTAAGTGATGTGTACTGTGGAGGAATGCTTGATGGAAGGCCTAGCTGGAGCTTCGAGGGAACTCCAGGTGTACGCTGGATCGGAGGTGGAGCTGTCCAGGCTGCACTGTGCGTTCTTCCAGCCGAGATCTGATGCAAAAAAAAAGGTGATAGCAAGCTGTTTATAAATGTGCAATTATTTATTTTGTTATGGTACATTTATTTATGTAACTCTAACTGCATTCAGACTAAGTGGACCTTAAGGACTGATGAATGAGTAAACTGGTTTGCTCTCAGATGATGGTGATATAAAAATTCTTACAATTACTTGCTTTTCTGGATGCTTTAGAAATGTACCACATGGATGCACCTCAACTTCTAGACATCACTTTTCAAGAACATCTTAAAGGCACTGAAACATTGTCACCTGCCAGACCCACAAAGACTTGACTTTAAGCAGGGAGGGTAATAGCATATCACTTGTTATCAATCAGTATATTTCACCTTACTGCAACTATTATCATCATCGCCTACTGTTGCTCAATACACACATCGTTGGTCACAGGCAGGACACACCAGTAACCTTTAACTAACTAGCCACTTCTTAGGTTTATCTGACTAAAATCACTGTTACAGGAGAAAACACTTGCTGGTAAATTGCTACAATTTCAAACAGTACATTTTAATGGATGTCTAATTCCATTCTGTTCTTTAGCCGATTTTGGTTAACCGAATCTCAGCAGTCGATTGCTGGTACCTGTTTGATGCTGTTTCTTGCAATTCCACTGACGAGCTGTGGCTCTCGTACTGGACCCGTGTGTCCAAGACCAAGCTGGCCATCTCCATTGCTGCCCCAAGCCCAGACTTCACCTTCAGAAGTCAAGGCCAGCGTGTGTTCCGATCCAACAGCAACGTCCTCTACGTAGTAGCCGGACAATGCAAGGACCTGCTGAGGACGGTTGTGACCTCGGGACCGTGACTCAGAATGACCAATCAGACGATCTGAATGTAATGTAATGTTAAATCAAAGTAAATTAATGGAACGTAATAAGTATCTCCAAAGTTCTGCATACACTACTGTGTGACTGATCATAAAAGGCGTTGCTTAAGATGTAATGTACATTAATGTAACTCATTAAAAAAATTAAAATGCATCTTATTACACCATTACAACAGTGTGGCATAAAGTAATTTATCTGTCATGAAAATTTAGATTTTAGGCATTGTCAGTTTTATTATCACAACCACTACTGCCAACCCCACTCACCATCCACTGCCATCACCAATATATTTTTAAATTATCTTAATTCCTCATTTTCCAATGAGTAAGAACAATAACAAAATGCATATTAAAATTATAACAAATTAACATATTTAAAAGAATCATAACAGATATAAATGCTAGGATACATATTATATACCAGTAAAAAGCACTGATAACAATTTCAAACACAACTGCAGCATAAGCCAGACTGTGACACAATAGCAGTTTAACTGCACGTGTGGCCAGGACGAATCAGTGCCGTCAAACTTGCTTGGCGAACTCACCTTGACCCCAGGTGTAGACCTTGCCATCCTTTGTCAGAGCGACCGTGAACTGCGTTCCGCATGTGACCTTCTTAACTCCAAGGCCACACATTGTTTCAACCTTAGTTGGAGTTGCCTTGGCAGTTGAGTTGCCTAGTCCTAGTTTCCCGTAGTCACCATCTCCAAAGGCCCACATAGTGTTGCCATCCGTCGAAATGCAGACAGTGTGATTCAGACCACAGGCCACCTATAACAACACAGCCAAGTCCATGTACACTCCCTAAACTGCTTGCAAACGGGTACAGTTTCAAGAAGTACTGTCTACAAGATGTTTAATTTTAGCATGCAATTTTTCAAGCCTTGGTTCAATAACCCTCAGTATGTATAGAAGTATGTGTAAAGTCTATGGCCACTTACACAGCATCTTCTAAGAACCTCACAAAGGTGCTAGACAAGGTTACCTAACAAAACTAAAAATGTCCAATTTAATGTATTTAATGATTTAAAAATCATTTGTTAGTTCACTTTCTGCTGAGGCTTTGACTTGAACCTGGCATCCTAGCAGCAAATGCTACACACTCAACCACTGCACCAATGCACACAAAGCCAGACTGAATAATTAGCTACCTTATTCTTATCAGTTTAACAGCTGGCGAGAAGCACCCTTCACGAAGTTCTTAGATAATGCCATACAAATGTTCAGATCCATATATATATATATATATTATATAATATATATGTAATAATATATATTATATAATATATATAATATATATATATATATATATAGAAAGAAACTCACATAGCCAATGAGGTAGCCATCAAGAGCTGTTACTTGTTCTGGAAGCTTCTTGTTGGATGTTGAACCCAGACCAAGTCTACCATAGTCACCATTGCCAAACGTAAACAGCTTACCGTCAGCTGTTACAACAGCACTGTGTTTAAAACCACACGCCACCTAGTGATGGACAGAAAAAGGAATAATCATTCTGTTGTTCAGTAGATGGATGTAAAATTCACATGGAGAAAGACCACAAAAATATGAAATGTGGTTTAAAATCAATTAACTTCAGTAATGTAGATTTATTTATAGACTAAGTGACATGATTTAAAACTATTATTATTATTAATTATAAACCTCCATTGCACCAGTGACTAATGCACAATGCATCAAAATATGTCACACAAAATCCGAGCTGCAGTTAGGTCAGTATCCAATATGTCAAATAAAATAAAAATAAATAAAATAAAATGTCAAATGACAGACTCAACCAACTAGCACTTGGATAGGTGCCCATCTGTGGAATACCTTGTCATCTTGGCCAAGTCCTTCCACTATCCGTTCAAAGTCAGCATACGAATACCAACACAAGTTGGGAGGTTAAAACAGTGTCTCGCAGTCACAGTAATGCTGTGTTAACACTTCAGCTTAGAGGTTCTTCAAACCCCAGCACCACCGTCAGGATGAGTTTCCACGGTGTTTTGAAAAAGTGTCTCTTACCTTTACCTTTACTTTGCTCCTTGAAGAATAGTTACCTGGATGACTTCCTCTCCCTGAAGAGCCTCAATCTGCTTCGGTCGTCTCTGCCGATCACTGTTCCCATGACCCAGTTTTCCATAGTCACCATCTCCCCAGGAAAAGACCTCCCCCGACTCAGTCAGCGCCATGCTGTGACCATCTGAACCAACAGATGTTGCCAGCTGAGTCACTACAAAACCTAAAAACACAATAGGGAGTAAAACCAGGAAGTAACTAACCTCTGCATGCTGATTCAGCAAACCATCCCATCTGGGGAAATCCCCTGTTGCTCCCCTTTGCTATGGCCCAAGAAAGCAACTGTCAAAGACTCTCCCGATTTTGAGAACTTAACCCCAGCATATCACTTTTCTGGAAAGGCCTTTTTGTCCTCTTGTTATTCACTCGAAAGCACCAGTGTTCGCCACCACATGTACGACTTTGTTCTCGTATTATGTGCCACACAGCACCAGCATTCACCATTACATACATACAGCCAGACCATATGTGTGTCTAAGGCTATCATTGCATAGATATTAACAATAACAAAAAATAACGAATAATCATACTCTTAATCATTACCTTCAGATAAATGTCTGGTGCCATGCAACACCATGTTCAAGCAAGCCAGAAATAAAAAAGACTACAATGAAGAGATATATTCCTGAAATTAAAAAAATTATTAGGCAACAGTAGCAGATACCTTGCAAAGCGGATATGGCAGTAAGGAAGTGGAGGTCATCTGAGTTGCCCTGTCCAAGGCGACCATAGCTTCCTTCACCGCAGGCCAAAACCGTTCCATTGGCCTGGATCACGAATGTACAGTTCTGACCGCATATTATCTACAATGTACCATTACAATCACTTGGTACCAGTAATTCTCAAAATATCCATAGTCATAATTAAACATACACCTGGTAGTCAAGAGATGTTGCCAGTCTTCACATCAAACTCCACTACTATCCACTTATAAATTTCACATTATGTGACATTTAGACACTCCCATGTTGGTGCTAGTATCTTGAGTGCCAGCCATTTTGGGATGGTGCTGCAATGCATTTTAATGGTAACTATCACAGTTTTGCTCATAAACCAAATCTTAATCTGTCATAAGCGCTGCATAAAGTAAACAACCACCTACAAATATCAAGACTGACTACAAGAGGGAACTGAATGATAAGACTCACCAACAACTATCTCTGTTGAAGATTAAAGGCTAAATTTTATATAATTAAAAGAAAACTTGGTGCAATTACCTGCGAATTCATAGATAGATTACAAGTAGTTCAAAAGGATATGACCAACTATATGAATGTTTGGCCAAACCCTGTTTTCCAGTTGTTCAAATCCAAGACTTTAACATCAATGTTACCGGGATTATGTTATAAATTTAAAAAGGACTCCTGGAAATTAATTATTCATAAATTCATAATTGTTCAACTTCTAGCATGAAAGAAGATTTTAAAGAGTTCATTATTTAAAACAATATCAAAACTTTATTTCATCAAAGCAATCCACCCATTATGAATTTATACATAAAGTAATATCCAAGAATTTTTACCCACTTTATAGTGCAATAATTCAAAGTAGCAAACTGTATGTCATGGTGCTCCAAAACAAAGCATTTCTATCTGCCATGAACTTCTCAAATTATGCCATAAACTTATCACTTTTCTGAAACAGCCTTTTTGCTCTAAGGTTATTCACTATTAGTCTGATTTAACTGACAGAAAGAAACTGAGCAATTGACAAGCATCAACAGTTAAAGTAAAGATTCACAACATACAGAGAAAGTTCAGCCTTACCTGCTGTGCACAGGAAAACGAAGCTGCAATGGTGGGCACAAGAACGTTGCGTCCACCCTCACCCAGCTGGCCGATACGACAGCCGCCCCACATGTACGCCTCACATTTTCCACCCAGTTGCCAGTCCTCAGGCCGCTGGATGGCCCAGGCCATTATCTGCTCATCCATTCTCAGATCCCAGAGGGTATTGTCCTGGAAACAAAGAAACATTTAATCCAAACAGGTAATGATGCAATGTAGGATCTTCTTATTTTACAACAGGCAGAAATCACACTGTAACGTAACATTTCATATAAAACAGCAATGATAATAGCAACTGCACAAGAAATTTTGGAAAATTTTGAAAGTCCAAATTGGGGCAGGGTTGCCTTATACAAGGGTCAAGCCAAGACTGCAAGATGCATCCACAGGAATTTGTATGACACATCCCTGGAAGAATGTTGACACACCCACAGGATAGTTATTTCAGCAAAGGCCATGCCCTAAACACCAACTTCAGTCAGATGGCAGAAAGGGACTCTTATACATTATGACAGTATACCAGTAATTATAAGAGTCCCTTCACAAATCTCTCATTCTGCAAAATAACAAATTTGAATTTTGTATTCATCAGTGGGTGTTTTATTGACTAAAATCATCCAAGTTCACCTTTGGACATTTTTCTGAGTCATCTTCTTCACAGTCTCTTCCTGTGGAAAGGAATGCTGGTGGGAAGGGCAGACGTCTGCTCAAGGCTTCTGCTGTTCTCAGGGCAGTTCCGAAGTTATACAGCCACTGCCAATCCATCGCAGTTGGACACCCTTGACCTGAAACAAATACTTTCATCTACGTGAATAAGGCAACAACAACCCAACTTCATTCATATCTGAAACAATTCGGCAGTCCTGACCTGGCATAAATGTAGTTAAACAAGGACATGTATCATAAGCTAGACTTGCTCAGATCCAAATCTCAAGGTAGTAAAAACTTAACCTGTATACTGAACAGAAGCGGCATACATGACCTGGCCTAAATACTTATCATGAAAGTACACAACCTTACTAAAGTATCTAAACTGAACAGAGTGTCATACTTGATTTGCCTTAAAACACTTGTCCTTCTTTGACAGTCTACCATGAAAGCAGAATAAGCATAACCTGACCTAAATAAGCATAACCTGACCCAAGTGTCTAACCATTCATACCGAGCAGAATGTCAAACTTGACTTGCCCACTTGCAACTTGACATCATGTATGCCACTTGTCCCAAACATCTATCCTGAACACAGAGTGGCAAATAATCCAAAACATCTACCTACACTGAACTGAGCGCAGACAACCTGACCTGACCCAAATATTGACACCGTACACAGGTGGTACAGTTGACCTGACCCAAACAACTATACATGTACATTGAATTTGGCAGCAAAGCTGGCCTGACATAAATATCAGTATTCTACAGATGTTTGCATGGCTGACTTGACCTAAACAGCTACCCATTAAACAGTGAACAGAGAGTCGCCACTTGACCTAACCTGATCGGTACTTGAGGCAATCTGGTACCCTTGACCTGACACAAATGTCTGCATCGAACTGAGCCTGGCAAGCCAGGTGAGGTGGCTGTGCAATGTTGTATAGGATTTTGTCAACACCAAGAGACACAGCCCACAATGAAAGACACTGCAGGTAAGCACTGTGCAACAGCTGGTCTCCATTCATCACATGAGGCTACACAAAGAAAGACTAA
Source organism: Norana najaformis (assembly GCA_964023275.1). Classification (NCBI taxonomy): domain Eukaryota; kingdom Metazoa; phylum Annelida; class Clitellata; order Crassiclitellata; family Hormogastridae; genus Norana; species Norana najaformis. The sequence continues at coordinate 14,905,659 of OZ029926.1, forward strand.
ACAGAATGAACCACATTATCATCACTGATGCCACCACTGTTATCAACTCGATCCTGATAAGCATAATTGTCTAACAAACTGCAACACATCTTGACCTTTCTTTGCCCCTACTCCTTAAGAAGTCTGCCTTGAACAGGTGCTATAAATCACGCATACTTTTCTGGACTACACCATTACCTGAACAGCATCACTGCTACGTGTGGTCCAAGTTAAGGCCTTAATTACAAACATGTAGAGGTTCCTTGAGGAAATCTCTTTATATATCCCGAAACAACTTCTGTTTTGCTATTTAAAACATCCCAAAGCTAAATGTTTAAAATGATTCCCACTGTGTCATATGCCCTCAGACTAGGCCACTATCACAGATTTCGTCCACGTAAAAATTACTTTTAAGAGTGTAGACGTGTTGAAGGGGCTCGGCGTAGATCTTACTGTACATTACATTACAGCCTGGTCCTGATTTCATCCACACAACTTCACACCTTTTCATAAGAGTGCTGCTCCTGGAGCAGAAGAGCAAGCCGACTGAGAAGAGCACGCAAGCATGGCGTCTGGCTCAGTCCAGAGATTCCGTGTTGACGCAGAGACTTCCGACTTGTCGCCAGGACCTTGTTCTTATGGTAGAAGTCAACTGAACAGTGGACTATCATCAGGTCCTGCAATAACACAGTTCCTAATTTCACTATTGTCATTGGTCTAATGTAACGCCTTTTACGATGAAAGTATATTTAGTACACAAGCGCAAGATGATCACCGCTACATCGTAAAGGTACATTGAACCACCTTTGCAACGGCAAGATTTGCCTTAGGCCCATTTATTAATATCCATAGTCAACCTTTAGACACATTTATTAATATCCATAGTCAACCTTTAGACACATTTATTAATATCCATAGTCAACCTTTAGACACATTTATTAATATCCATAGTCAACCTTTAGACACATTTATTAATATTCATAGCCAACCTTTCAACACATTTATTAATATCCATAGTCAACCTTTAGACACATTTATTAATATCCATAGTCAACCTTTAGACACACTTATTAATATCCATAGTCAACCTTTCTCTCAAAGCCATCTCTCCCTTCCAATTATCTATCAAACTACTGCCCCATCTCTACTCTCAATTTTATTTCTAAAATCTTGGAAAAAGCAGTTGCCAGTCGTTTGCTTGAAGACCTTTTGTCCCGAAACCTGGGTTCTCGAGTGTTCTTCCTATTGCTGGTCCACAGCTTTGGAATTCGCTGCCAAGTTCTATTTGTCTGTCAGTTCTTTGATGTCATTCAGGTATAAACTTAAGACTCATCTCTTTCAAGTTGCTTACCCACCATAGCCTAACTTCTGGTTTCTCTGACCTATAGGAATTCGACCTCATTTCTCCAGTGTATTATGATTTGGATTATGATTTCACTTTGAAGCAACCACTGATTGATACCTTGGGCATTATGGTAACAATGCTATAGAAGTCCTCAGATTAGATTCGATTAAATCAGGCTGTATAAAAAACCACAAAATACTATGACATCAAATTCTAAAGCTGAATTAAATTTTGGACCCATATCCCTCACTGTATCATACGCTATAAACTTGTTATAAAGCTGTCTTTGGCAGCCGCATCAAGGTCCCTTATACCGAAGGTTGTCCTATAATGATTTCATTTTCTAAAGCTGAACTAAATATGGAATCCACGTGCCCAGCCATGTCAGGTAATAATGAAGAGTGATGTAAGAAGACTCCAGTATGTCATAAATCTATAACTGTGTTTGACACAAGGAGGGTCAGTGTACTTCTAACACTTCCAGCAAGTGCTGCAGTTGCTACTGCCATTCACACAGTTCACAATCAGTGCCAAACACAAAAAATTGCAGTAAACCTTTGACCGGGTGAAGGCGACAGCAAGGCTGGAGTCTGAGGACCAGGTCAGGTCATGAACTGACCCAACCCCAGTGACAGTCTGCAGCAGGGCTCCGTCCTGCAGGGCCCAGATGTTGAGGAAGCCTTTGACACATCCCGATGCCAACAATAGGGCACTGGGGTTGAATGCCAGTGACGTTATTGTGGCCAGGTGACCTCGAAGGGTGAACAGAAGCCTTGGCAAATCAAATCTTGGCGAATCAATCTGACGATTTGGCTGTAGTAAAAAAAGTAACAAAAGGATGAAAGATTAACAACACAGAAGCAATGATGAATGAATTAACTATAGTGAATTAACTATAATGCATTAATTAATGAATTCACGATATACCGATGGCATTAAAATATGACAACCGAACAGTAGAATAATTATGTAACAAATGAATGAATGAAAAAATAATGAATGAGTGACTGAAGAAACACACCAGTGTGTGAAAAAAGAAACTAAATTAAAAAAGAAAGAAAACAGAAAGTTTTAATTACAGATATGAATAATTACACCAGAAGAAACAAAATGGCTGTCACCTGTAAAGTAAGTAAAGTTGGAGTACTACAACTGGCTGTGGTCTGAGGAACAACCCAAACACAAACAACGCCATCGACACATCCACTAAAAAGAACCAGAAAACAACTCGCATATTCCTCATTTTAAACCAGCAGGGTTAAAAACTGGCTCACGATAATCTGGTTTCAGCAACTTTCCTGAACGCAGTGAAGTTTTTTAACAGTCTTTCACCAACTTCTTCCCTGTATATTCTGGTCTCCCCGGGCCTGCTTTCTTCACATCCATCGTACAGCAACCACTTACTAAATTGTTATCCTATGTTTTGCTATATAAACCAGCTTTTTCAAAAAGTTTCCTCCATCGCATAACATTTGATGAAACTACCTACTATAACTGGGGTCTTGTGTGCTAGGAATCTTTCCTAATGTAGTTCAGAAAAAATAACTGCTGGAAAAACCTTTCCTTAGGGAAAATGCACTTGAATTCACTCTACAGACACAAAGGCAAAAAGCCTGAGATTCACCACTAATCCATAACACCATCCACAATTGATGGAAATAAACAAGGACATGGTGATCTTTTGAATACACCCCTGAAATCAGCACTTTTGACAGGTTCTTAAAATGCACTAAATAAATGTCAAACTACACAGTACATACAAGAATACTGCTATGTATATATTTAAATAACATACATATGCTGATACTGAAACATGCATACAACATACATCCATAAACACACACAGACCCATAAATACACAGACACATACTGCTACCTAACTTGGAGAGATTAGCTGTAAATAACCTGGCGAGCATTAGCATTGGACTGTCTCCTTTGCCAGCCATGTTGCACCACTCGAACATGGTCACTGGGCTGACGTGTGGCAGGCAGTGGCTACACTGCCACTGGTCATCACTCGATTGCCAGATCTTCAGATGGCGCTCGTTTGCACAGGTCGCCAGTGTCTGGCCGAACGGATCCCAGCTCATGTGCAATATGCTGTGCTGAAAACAGAAAACAGGAAAAGGTCAGGTCAGGTCAAGTAAGATGAAATTAGGTCAGGTCAGATAAGGCAAAGTAAGGTAAATTGCCTGCATATTTTTAGCATGTTCCTCTATAACCACATCATCACGGAAAATGTTGATACAGATAACAGTGGATGGCAGGTCTAAGAGGAAGATCTGCCATAAACTTACAACTCTAATAAAGATTCTGTTGTGATGGAATTTCAATAGATATGGATCTCAAATTTAATTCAGCTTTAGCAAGAACTTGTTACAACATAACAGCATTATGATGCCGCACTTGCTGTGGGTCCCAAAGGTTGTGTTTACAATAAGATTCCAGACTAGAAATCAGCAACAGCTATCCCAGTAGATCTTTAGTTGGATCTAGATGGTGCAGCAACACGAGACAACCAACCACAGGTTTATTTAAGTTACTAAATGCGTGCTACGGGTACTTACCTCAGTTTGTAAAACCAACAGCATGACAAAGGTGAAGATACAATAGTAGCTAACAACAACACAACCCTTTCTTATTGCCAGCTGATTTTGCAAATCCGATTATTTGGAATACATAGAGGGGTTTGGATCTTACACAGCGTCACTTTCAGACATGGATGGGTGCAGTCTGTGGTTACAATTGGTTTGTACAACACCGTTGGAACACGTGCAAGAAATCTAACGTGTCCAAGCTGGGTGCATGCGGTAATGGCCGTGAAGATCAGCGGCACAGTTGAGCGTAGGCGTTTGACAGAGGTATATGTCTGTTGACATTTTAGTGATAGTGTAGGAGTTGTCTCGTAATAAAGTTTCACGCATGCACACATATAGAAACAGAGATAAAGCCACATGTTATCAACAGGCACTAGTCACGTTCACACAGACTGCAGTGATTTGCTAATTCAACAATGTTATATCTATTATCTCATTAAAATCCTGATGAGGTGTTACTGCACAGTGCTCTCCAAGCCAAACAAAGTAAAGTCACTGCTGCAGCCTAAGCAGCATAAAGTACCTGCCCTAACAGTGCAGTAATAAAGTCACAGTAAAGCCAACCTCGTGTGCATTGAGAACAATGACTGGCAGATAGTCATCTTTTGTAGAAAGATAAACAACACCATCAGAAAATGCAGTTGCAAAGCGCTTGTCCTCATCATACCACTGGAGCTTCGTCACAGAAACTGCAAACAGTTACGAAAGGATGCCAGTGTAAGGTATATTAAGGTAAACATTATGCAAAAGTTTATGACATGACCTCATAGACACTAGTCAAGATTAGAAAAATTACCTTTACATATCATTGTCTCATTCCCACTGACACACCTCTCAGCAAAGGAAAACTACTTTCACTAATGATTTTTCAGTATATGGATGAATCTGAGAAGAATGCAAGACTCTGACTGACTGGCAGTTTTACCAGTCTCATCCCAGCGACATCCAACTACTCTTTCCTCCCAGTGTTAAGGGTTGTCCAGTCACCTACCTCCGCTGCGACTGCAGTGTTGGAGAGCCTTGCGGGTGAAGGTGGAGCTGTCAATGGCATTGATCATGGACACGGATCCATCCAGACAACCAACCAGAAGGATGTCCACAGTGAGGCCTAGACAGCCCTCCATCAGGCCCTTGTTACACGGCCAGGCCAGGGCTGTCACCAGATGTGCCTGGAAATCAAGATGACCTTTGCCCCCTGAATCACAACCAAACAACAGCTAGTTTTTATGAGTTTTTATTATCAAAGACAATGCCGTGATTATGACCATGTTACATCGTTTAAGGTTTGGTGAGTCCTTCATCTGAAGCACAGGAATTTGTATGTACGCATGCATGTATGTGTATGCATGTATGTAATTATGCATGTATGTATGCATTTATGGATGTATCCATGTGCGTATGAATGCATATATATCCAAGAATGCATGTACGTATTTATGCATTTACCTGTTTGCTTATATAATGCCTTCTAAGAATCTTTCAGAGGCATTGAAACATGGCTACCCAACAGATTTAAAAAGGTTCTAGACTGAAAACGTTAACACACAATCCAATCTCTGGACAACTAAACTAACAGAAATAGTTGGATCGCTGTCAACCTCATTCTTATAACTAACAACAACAACAACAACAACAACAGTAGCAACAATTTTCATAATGAAAATGATCTGAGGCAAACTTTTCAGAACTGCATCAGGTATACAATATAAATGATGTACTACGTTTTTAACCACTTCCAAAGGCTCTCAACAGATCTACAGAATCTTGTACATAATATTACATAAAGATCACTACAAAGAGCAGTAGATTCCTGCTCTGCATCAGAAGATTCCTCTTCTAGGATGGAGATCATCCTCACCCACCTGACACAGACCATATGTTAACCATGTTGTCCACTGCTCCAGCAATCAGTTTTCCCGTGTAATTCCAGCACACATGAGCCAGTAGCTGGTCTTCTAGATCGATTTCTGACTGTTCGTCTCCTCTGTTGAAGACACACGTCTGGTGAAGAAAGGCGTGCGTCCGACTCCCAATCGTCCAAACCCTCACGGTTCCATCCTGTCCACTGCAGACATCATCAGTACTACTATCACCTGCTATCTATATTATTACTCTGCACCCTCACTCTAACAAGGGATACGGCACCCATATCAAGTACTGCATTATGGTGAGGGCCACCTTAAACTAAAATGGTAAAAAATTATGTAGCTGTGTATTTGCCAGTAGTTTTGGGCTTACAAGAGCAAAAATTAGCTTTATTTGAAGAAAAGAATAATAATGAAGGACTATTCTGTAGGAGCATAATTACAAACTGCATTCATAATTATAAAAATAATAGTAATTGAAATAACAAAAACAAAACAATAATACAAAAAACTGTTTTCTATCGTTTCATTGTTTTATTACAACAATACTGAAAACTTCCACAAAGACACTAATAGTTTTAATAATAATAATTAATAATCCCAGTAACAATGATTGATAATGATGGCCTCACCTGGAAGCCAGGAGATTCTTCTTCTGGTTGAACATACAACCTGTCACACGATTCTGATGACCTTCAAGCTTTGTCACTGGACAGGTGGTCATGTCACCAGCAAGGTCAGCCATGCATTCCGTCTCTGTTATTCCATCATTTCCGATTGCAGCCAACATTTGGACAAGCCTCTGAACAGCCCACTGGCGGTGCTCAGAACGCAGCCTGGCAGAAAGGGTGCATGCCGCAAGGGCGTCTGCCAAGTGCAGCGGAGATACGTGTGGGGTCTCAACGGTTGGATGGGAGTCCATTGGCGCACAAAGACCTGGAACAGAGACCACAGATACTGATGATAAGTACATATGCAAGCTAATACACTACATTTCCCAAGTGTATCTGCAAGTATCTGCACTGGCCATTGCACTGCTATCTATAGATGTCCAACTGTGCACAAACTTGCCTGCAACAGACACACAAAATACATAATTACCAATTAATACAAATTAATGATTCTCTAAAGCTGTAAAATCCATCTGAATGATAGCCATGCATGGAGTACTTCTGAGAGCTTCTTAAGAGATGTTTATACAGATATTTTGTTTAAATTATAAAACATGGCTTTTGGCACACACAGCGGTCTCTCCTAGAAGCAACCTGGTTGAAGTCTGCATTATTACAGGTGAATACATTGGATATTACACTAACAAATACATAGATAATTACATATACTTACATAAATTTATACATAAATCTTTAGAAACATACAAATATAATAGTAGAGTGGTACATAACTGTGATGTCTGATGGTGTCTTGTACCGTCCGAACACTTTGTATTATGAATATGTTGGTGACAACAAAGAAACAGAATATATATCAGCAAATGGATTTGCAGTAAACTAGTTCTTTCAGTTATAGAGAAATACTTAATGTCCACAGCACAATCAAACCACCTTCAACAATTAGTCAAAACATCAGTTAATCTTGCTTTCAAATTACTTAAGCTGGCTCCCTGCTTTTCATACAGTTTCTGAAGCAAAGTGAATAGCTTCCCAATACCTAATATTAATAATTTTATGCCCTGTGATGCTGGCAAATATTCATATAAACACATATATACACAGACACTGGCCATTACATAATTATTGTTTAAACTATAAACATAACTCTTACAATACAAACAATAATCTATCCTTATAAGGAGTGGTACAGATATAATTAATTACAACTGTGTAGAATTGTTCAGCATAATTTAATAAGTCAAAGTCACAGACTATTAACTGACTGGCCCTGTTAACTGAAAGTGCAAGACCATTCATAGTCTGGTAGCTCAGTCAGGCACTGCGAAACTCTAGAGTTATTTTCAGTGAAGTGACTGGCCTTTGAGGTTCTTTCCAAATGATGGGGACAGGTGAATCCTTGGTCCCTTTGTCTGGGCAAGGAGTGTCACAAGCGCCTGTGTCACAGCAAAACTTGGGCTGGTCAAGGCTGTGTAGTCAGATGAATCGGTCAAGCGTGTCAAATGGCCAGGCCGCCTCTTGAGTCGACTGTCCTCAATAAGGCCAGTGTTGAGGCCAGCAGCAGCTATCATTAACTCCTGTTAAATTAAAACGGACAAAATGGAAGAACTCAAAATGCAACTGTCAATACAAAACAATTAAACAAACTGTAATCACTGAAGACTGAAGTCACTGAAATTAATTATCAACACAGCCTAAAAATCTACGTATTGCAATCATGATATCTTGAATTATTATTATTATTATTATAAAGAAAGTTTTTAATGCGCGCAAAGTCACACAGAAATGCGAATCGGAGGCACGGTGCATCATACCTGATGCAAATGGCAATGCAATCCTGAGCCATACAGTTTATAAGGAAAAGTAATTCAACTAAAGAAACTGTTGTCTTAGTATTTGCACTTCATCGAAAAGATCTTTTATTTTATCCTTCTGAGAAGCTTGCACATAAAAAAACAACTAATTAAACTACACTGGCCTACTTTACCGGCATTGCATTAGTTGTCTGGAGACCTACTTGTTCACAAATTCCACTGAACTGTCTTTATCAGATATCCTTCAATCAACATAGAATGCAGTAGAAGTACATTCTTAAAACTAATAATCCCATTATCAACCAACAGTTATTCATGCACAGAACAATCTGCCAAGGTTCTTAAGAAATACTGCTGGTAAATAAATGTTCCTTTACAATTACAACACAATTACAGTACCTGTGTACAAAGCTGTATGAGAAGGCGTGAGGCATTCTCGTTGTTCTGGGCTAGACCCCCGATTGCTGCTGTCAGATATGACAGGTTGAGTCCACAGCTGGGCACCGATGCAGTCAGTAAACTCTCTACAAAAACACAACCTTATAACGTCTCACATCCAACAACTAAGCAAGCAGTACAGGGCAATGGCCGGTTACTGCTTCTAGCTTCCAATCCTGTACGCGTACTGCTCCATACGACGGCTCAACATACAGTTTCTGTTAAGCTTAAATTGCACCTGTCTAGGTTAGTTAGACAGCCAGCACTGGAACTAGCTACCACAAGAAGTAATATTTGCATCAAGCTTGAACAGATTTTTAAAAAAACTTGATAGCTGGATGGAGAGATATAAAAGCCTCTAAAAGCCAATAAAGCTTACTTACCCCATGTAACTGTAACTTAACTGAAGGCAGAGTATGCATGTATATATGTGATGTTGTTAGCTTGCTGAAGTCTTCTCTTGCACATCAGTTTAAGAATCCTTCATTCAGTCTTAGGATTTACCTAATCCTTCCTGTGATCTGCCCAAACCAACTGACCTGATGGCATTTCGGACAGAGGGGCAGCAGGCAGGAACTGGCCAATGACCTTTGAATCCAAAGGAACTCGTCCAGCTGCTGCCAAACACATCAGCTTCACCAGAAGACGAACATCAGCCAATCCCATCGACTCCAAACCGGCTGAGATGCTACAGGCTGAGCCACTGAAACAATCAAACCCCCAGACACTTCACCTTAATACCTTAAGTACTTATTCTGCCACGGAAACATTCAAACCCCAGGCACTTATAGTACTGTATCTTAGGTACTTATTTTCTCATTTTGCCATTCATGGTTTATGTTATTTCATCAGGATTCTCATATTCATCACCTGCTTGCTCATCATCTGGTCATCATTCTGACCACCATCATCATCATCGTCGTTGCTGCTGTCATCCTTATCATCATCATCATCATCACCATCACCATCATCATCATCATCATCACCATCCGCTACAAACAAATCTGATTTCTGACGATGGTTTGCTTAAAGCGACCACTGACTGATGCCTTGTGCAGTATGATAATATTACAATAGTAGCCATTACAGGTAGATTTGATGAGATTACCTCATGGCCAACAGAGACAATGACTTTAGGACCATGGATCGTGCCAACGTCACCTGCATCGCAGCTGTGGTCCGGCGAAGAGCAACAATACGGTCTTTGGCCGACTTAAGAACCAGGGTCTGCTCTCCAAGCGACTTCCTCTTTGCATCTTCTGGTGTTCTCAGAGTAGCATCTCACATGAGCAATAGCAAAAACATTTAAATTACTACTAGGTGCCAATTTAATCAACAAACTGCAACAGCAGAACAAATTTCTCATAATGATTTGAACCCATCTCTTTCACTCACTGATGTAAAACGAAAATACGCAATACTCAGTCAATAAAGAAATAAATGAATATAAATATTGGCAATGCCCAAGATCAAATCAAGCCACAAGATGACCCATCCTGAGACCGAGACGAGACTGAGACAAGAACGAGGTCAGATCATCGAGAATGATTAAAAAATAAGACCACATCCCAGATAAATATGCATAAATAAAGAAATAAATGAACATAAATATGTATGAATACAGAAATAAATTAATATAAATATGTACGAGTACAGAAATAAATGAATAAAAATATGCACAAATAAAGAAATAAATGAATAAAAATATGCACGAATAGCCAAACAAGGGTAAAGAGAATATGCATATATATACATATATATATATATGTATACACACAATAAGTATGTACAAATTAGTAAATCTGACTAAACACAGTCAAGTTCACTGACTTATACAAACATGGAAATAAATAAAGATAAACTATATAAGCAATTAAATAAATAGGCAAATAAATAGAATGAGAAACTCTTACTGATTGGTGCAAGTGGATCTGTTTGGCTAAGGACGTTTGAAACGGTTTTGGATCCCATAGGATCTGGTTCATCCCAAGTGACCGGATCTGGAACTGGTTTCCGGTCAGAAAGGCCAAGGCGACCCATCAAGTTCTCAAAGCGCTCATTTGACGGAAAAGATGAACCAACGTCATCCGAAAGAATGTCACATTCCTCTGCAGAAAGATAAACAAAACAACTAACAGGACAATTCAACACATGGACACTCAGAGCATTTAACGCAAGAAAATACTCAGATACCTGTGTGTTACTGCACGTGAAATTGATGCTTTGTTCTGGCATCATCCGATCTTTCAGTTATTAAGCAAAAATAACCAGATAGTTGTCATGCACCTAAGCCAAATCTCTACGATAGCTGGTCTGACGACACACAGACAATAAAAGTTTGCTAATTCAACGGAAACCGTTTTTAAGTTTTTGTGTCTATTCATCATCACACTTGACAAAATAACCATTCGCTATTCTCATTACTTCAAGTTTTGGGTAATATAAATACTGAGCGAATTCTGATGAACACTTATCAACACTCCTCCCCAACAACAACTAAAAGGCATCTTTGATCACAATGACAGTGTGTGATTTTACAGACCTTGCTCGAAGGAGGACTCGGCACCACTGCCAAGCAGATCTGGTGCCATCAGCAGCAGTCTGGCATATCTCATATCCTTCTGCACAGCATCAACACCCTCCCTCTTCCGCACTTTGTCGAGCATTGAACGGGAGTTTTTGCCGTCGGCCATGTACCGATCGTGACACTCCTGGCACAGGGTGTAGTAGGGAGTCGTGGTGCCGCACACGGCGCTTCCTGGCACCAGCTCCAGTCGAGTTCCACACAGTCGGAATGCTTGACCACAGCTAGCTGGAATTGCAGATAACAAAATAAGACCAGGTGGTCAAACCGTAAATCTATTAATTACACAGTCTTACATATATACGATCAAATAAAAAACAAATAAACACATAAAAACAGTCACTATGTTCCACTGTCTATCACTCAGTTGATGTACTGAATTTATTTGTGTTTTATGGCATATCAAAAAAAACTATTTAATGCCTTCAGCAAATAAGAAAAATTAATGTTAAATTATTACTAATGTTAGTTAATTGTCAAAAAAGTGTCCTCATCGGTCGAAGTTGGTTTCTTTTTGGATTGTTACGTTCATGTCAGCATCTCAGCTAAAAGATCTTTTCACCTCAGTACCAGCCTTCAGAGGAATTTCTACAGACGTATATAAACAAGTGTGTTGCCTTTACCTCTTTTGCCTTTGTTAATAAAATCACTTTTCTGGCTACTTACTTCCACAGCCCGGATGCAAAATGCGCAAGTGGCAGGCGATGTTTGGTGTCTCACATCGACACAGCTCGCACTTGACAAAGTATTCAAACTCATCCAGGTCGGCCTCAGGAGTCTGAAAAGAGCATTGTTGTTAGAACATTAAAGAGCACGGTTGTTAGAACATTAAAGAGCATTGTTGTTAGAACATTAAAGAGCACGGTTGTTAGAACGTTAAAGAGCATTGTTGTTAGAACATTAAAGAGCACGGTTGTTAGAACATTAAAGAGCATTGTTGTTAGAACATTAAAGAGCACGGTTGTTAGAACGTTAAAGAGCATTGTTGTTAGAACATTAAAGAGCACGGTTATTAGAACATTAAAGAGCACGGTTGTTAGAACATTAAAGAGCACGGTTGTTAGAACATTAAAGAGCACGGTTGTTAGAACATTAAGTGCTGCTGCATTCATGAATCACCGAAATGAGGAAATATCAGGTTGTGTTTTTTATCAAAGATAATGCCTCATCATTTCAAATGGAAGGTCTCACAGCCAAAATAAGCCAAACACAATTAAAGAGAAAGTAGTCGAAGTAAAAACATAATATAATAGAATAGCAAAAACAACTAAATACAAACTCAATTCTATAACAGTATTTGATAAAATTTTAAAAAAACTAGCAATAAATAAAAATAAAAAACAACAAGACTAGCTTGCTAACAGCAGAGCCCTCTTACAAGACTGGCAGCATTTCCAGCAAGAGGTGGTAGGACGGGAAGCACCTGTACCCTGGTCATCGTTCCACTGTTCAGAGCTCCTCCAATTCCAAGGTCAAGACGAAACATGTCTTCCATTCCGTCATCATCCAGCAGGTCCTCATCAATTTCCATGTCATCCAATGGGTATATAATGGATTCGCCAAGAAGGTCAACAGATGAATGGACCTGAGTCGCCGTGTCACGGGCATCCACTTCGGATGGACTGATCGCAACAAGAGAATCGCGTTCAGGAACACCGGCTGCAATCATCAACAACATCAGAATCATCATCATAACTACCAGACATCATCGTGGTCATTACCACCATTATCAATGTCATTAACTTCATCATTATAATCATCATCATCTTCTTTGGCAACATAAAAGACAAAACTTCTCTGTGCTAAAATTATATCCTGTAAAACATAGTACTAATAACAAAATTATTAATAATATCACTGAAAACTAAGTAGTGCCAACACTGTACACCAATCTGATGTGTTTGTCTTTCATCATAAAGACAAATGTGCCCATACATACATACATACATACATTTACTGTGATAACTACAAATAACATAACAGCTTCCATTGTAACAAAACCTGCTTTCATTACACAGTTATGATCATATCATGAAAAGTTTGCACCTTCAACTTAGCTGCCGCTGCATCATCATCATCATCGTCATCATCATCTTCGTTGTAATCATCATCATCATCATCACCATAATCATGTTCAAACGACTACCGAATGTGTAGAGCCAAGCACAAGTCACTATGATCAAGGCCTGTTACTTACGCTGATGCCGTGCAACTGAGAAGAACCTTCTCATGACGTTTGAGGCATTGTGACGCTGGGCAGCATATCTCTTGGGTGGGAGTGGCGCCAGGCGTCTGTGCGTGTGGCGCTGTTTATCCAACGATATGTCCATAGGATGGATGTTTATGTCATCCGTTGTTGTGCTCACCAGAGTAGGATGCTCACTCTCAGCAAGGTCACTATCAGACCTGTCAAGAAAAATAAATACAAATAATCAACACATCAATCACACTTGTTCGCATGCTCACTCATTCGCTCTTACTCCTACAGAGGCACATTCGTACTTGCTCACTCGCACTCACTAACTCAACTGCTTGCTCACTCATTCAGTCACTTAGTCAATAAGAATGTACATGGAAACTTGAACAAACCTGAACCTCTGCCTTATACATTTTTTGATTTAATGCCAGTGATCAAGCCGATTCTCGCATCTTAGATTTGCTAGGTGTGAGAAAACTACAGAGTTAACATAAAATAACATCAAAAGTGTAAAATAAGAGAAAGGAGAAAGGTAAAGAAAGGCATTAACTGATCATCTTGACTGGATAAATTCGTTTTAGAACTAAGAAAATTGTAGAACGCACACCACAGCCTTGGTTTAACTCTGCCATTTCCAAAGCTAGGCATCACAGAATTCAAAACGTTGGTGTGGCACCACTCTCATCTTCCCTCAGATGCTGCTCGTAACTTGGTCATTGTTTTTGACTGTACGATGTTTCTGACCAACTATCTGTGAGTCATCGTACATGTATATTCATGAACTCTGCAGAATTAGGTCTTGTGTCAACATGTCTTCAAGGATATCTCTGGCAAAGGCAACTTAAGACTTACCATTTTTAGTTGTTTTACCCAACATGAGATGCCCTGTCTCAGTGGACTGACTTTCTGGGCATTAACCATCAGTAGATACTTTATGTATTAGACCCATGTGCCATAAAAGTTGCTAATTAATAATTAATTGTTTGAGGATTAGTTCAGGTGGTCAGAAAATGTAACTTAAGACATAAAATCTGCTTGAATTAGGCCGACCTGTCTCTCGAGATGGGTGTCCTTGAAGTTTCGGCTCCTTGTGGAGTGGGTGGCTCACTCTGGGTGGTAGTGGCTGTCAAATCTGTCTGCCTGGTGCTACCAGAAGCCATTGAGGATGTACTGGAACGTGGAACTTCTTCTATGAATGGATGATCGATCATCCATGACGCAAGAATGCTGACGCTTTGTGCCGACACTTCTCCACCAACACCTGTTAGAAGAAGCACATTAACTGGCAACAGTTTTATTTATGTATGTATGTGTGTAAGTATGTATGTGCATAAGTACCTATGTATATATCTCAAGATTAATATAGCCCATCAATAAAGCTCTAAAAATATCCCACCTGTAGTCTGGATGGCCTTCTTGATGTGAGGCAAAGTGAAGCCCATTTCCAGAAGTGGAGTGGCCACTGGCAAGGTTGGGGGAGGTGACGATCGACTGCGGATTGGACCAGGAGCTACGGCAGCAAAAAAGAAGAAATGACACCCGTTAACACATGCTGGAATGGAAGCTAAGGCCAAACGAAAAAGATTAACGAGTATATGCTGTAGACTAAATTACAAGGTCAAAGGAGATCTATTTATTTTGCATTTGTGGATTTAAAGTTCACAGGTCATCTGAAAGATACTAGAAGTACAGCTGACAGGTAACAAATAACTTTGATGTGATTCTGATCAGCTTCCTTCTGTTTACCTTTACATCTAAATGAAACGCACATGTACTCTGAAACTACCTGTACAAATTATTGCCAATGGTAGAAATTTCAGAATTTCTGGAACTTTGAGGGACCTCCAAACATTTTCCAAATTTTCTGAAATTTTGCATAGGGTATTCATTAATGGGCCAAAATAAAACTTTCTGGATGGTTAGACTACATTTAAAATTCTTTTGGGGAACACCCTTACATACATACACATATAGTTACCTGGATGCTCTAGTTCAACAAAACCAACAGGTTTAGCTGTAGGTGGATAATGCTCAAAGACATCACTGGAAGACATCACTAATGGCATGATATCATACTCTTGTATAAACCAGTTGAACATGATAGTTGCTATGGTATCTGATATGGTAGTTTTATAAGGAGTTCTGAAAGAATGTCAAAATTAAGATAGATGAAATAGACAAGATGCCTAAAAATGTGAAGTCACATGATATTATGACTGATGGAATGTAATGTAAGCCTCTAAACTTGTGCGTCCAGGAGAGAATCTTAGCTGCATCCGGACAGCATCCTCCGAAGCAGGAGGAGAGATGGACGAACTGCGAAGGGTCTGATCCACTCGAGTAAATGCAGACGCGTTTGGAGCAAGCCACTGAGACTCTTGCCTGTCAGGAATAACAATTCCAAATAAGACTGACAAGCAAACTCTCAGAATGCAAGAGTACGTACGTCTTCTGTACATCTTGGTATTGCATACAAATTATCTATTGTAAAGAACACCATAAATCTGGTACAGTGCTTAGTATTGGATGTGTGGAAGATTATGTGCATTTATTACTACCATATTTTCCAGGTATACCTAGGACAGCTTCTCATTTCCAGCTTGTGCTGGTACCAAATTATGCTACCTGGCAAAATACACAGTTCTGCATAAACAACTTGTAGTAATCTACTACAATACTAGGCAGTGAAATGCTCACACGGTGGTCACCAGTGATTTTATAGTATTTTTATAATACTGCTAGTTATTAACCAAATCTACATGCATAACCACAGAGCCACTAACACTGACGTGTCATTTACCGTGTCATTTAATAGGACCAAATTAAAAGACCGTAGTCCACAGTAAGATTTTGGACAAGAAGAGTAAATAAATCTTTTAATAAAGTTAGAGTTTGTGTTAGTAAGTGTTACTAGTACTAAGGCAATTCAGCTTACTTGAAGTTGAATATTTGTCTTTTTTATTTTATTCTTTGACAGGTACTGATTTTGTGTTGATACAAAGGATACGTTGACTGATTTCGTGTCGATATAAAGGATACGTTGTTTTATAGTTATGTTAATAGCCATCTCACTGCTACTAAGTAATAGGTGACCCTAAGTAAGCAGAACCTCTGTTCCTTCTGGGTGTGCCTTTTCCCAGTGTTGGTGGATGCACCATCTGTTAATACTCTGAACATTAAATTCTGTTACCTTAGAAGTTCTTGGATTATATTAAATTACAGTAACTAATAAGTAACTGTATTATAAAAACTATGCTTCGATCCTTGAAGTGAAAAAGAGTCAAGACTCTGAGCTACACTAAGGAAGAACTGGAAAATTGTTTTACCGACTGAGTGAATCCCTTCTTCCCTGCACTCTCTGTCCAAGCACATCACGGCGCGAGCCCTGAACCAGATGGTGCAGGATCGATTCCCGCTGCTGTCGAAGCATGCGTGGCAGTGTCTCACTACTTCCTGTATCCTGCAGCATGCTTGGGCCAGTGTCCCTTGACCCTGCATCTGTGATGCTTGAACTGTGTCCAACCCTATCTTCTGCAGAGGTTGTCAGTGCAATTCGCAAGCGATGTGAAACATCAGATTTGCTGACCTCAGGCTGTTTTGGACGTGACTTGCCTTTCAACTCCTCCAGTAATTCTGCACAAAAAGGTTAACAAAACATTTCACAACTTCAGTTAAACTGACCAAATATAAACACTAATACAAAAAACACGGAAAAAGAAACATATCTGACTGAAAGACATTTGCAAAAAAACAGAAACATATTCATCTGATAAAGTTCAGCATGTAGAAGCTAGAATATAGGAACTTTATGATATGCTCGTGAAAGTATTATAGGAGTTGCGGAAAAAGACATGCAGATCATCATGTCAACATGAACAAGAAGGTGGTTTGGCAAAACCAACAACACCAATAAAGCACCAGGGCCCATACGCACAACGATAGCATACCTCCTAGTCCCAGACTAACTCTGGCTTATACCCAATCAGCGAATAAAACTGGTTACATGACAAGATCCTTGCATGCAACTTTTGGACTAACCCTAGTTTGCCTCGCAGCCAGGTGTAAGCGAAAATAAACAAAATGGCGAGTATTACAGTTTATCAATTTGATGAAGTGCTTGATGCCAATGAGTGTTTGTGGATGGCTGGAATCCACTCCTTGACTCGTTTTCAACAATAATATTAACAGTAAAGCCCAAACTTAACTTTATGACTATGTATCATTTGTGTTTGAAACAACAGCCTTACAGACACCATGAATATTAATATATTAAAGAGAATATCAAAATATTCATGTTGTCTCACAAAAATAACTTCACATATGCGCTATCAACAAAACCACGTTACTACTGGAAAATCCTGCGTAAAAATTACCTTGCGAATCTTATCCAGGACTAGTTAGTCCGTTGCCTAAGCCCGATTCATACATATCACTTGTTGAAGGCTGCTAGTCAAAGACTATCTAGTCCGGGCCTAAGCGCTAGTCAGCAACTAACTTAAGCCCTGCCTATGCACGCGAGCCTTGATGTTATTTAAAAACTCACAATTTTCTAAAATAGATTTTGCATAAAATGTTTATAAAATAGCAGTTTTGTAATGAAAAAATCCAAAATAGCAGCTTCTTCATAGCTTAACTGTAAAAGATACTTGATTTCTGGCACTCAACAATTCAATTACCTCGAATATTCTGTACTCCGACCGTCTCCTCAGCATGTAGATAAGCAGTCACCTTCTGGAGCATGCTCTGCGCTCTCTCGAGCTCAATCAGCTGAACGCTACGCTTGATCGGTGACGGCATCACAGCTCGCTTGACCATCTGCTTCAAAATCGTCCGCAAGGCTTCCCTCATCTCACTGTCACTCTCTCCTTTTAATCCGTTGTCGGCTGCCACCTTCTTTGCACCTAAATCACCTTTTGGAACAAGCAAGAGCTCAGTGAACTTGCTGCTGCTGAGGATGACGTTGAGGCATTTTAGTGCACCGAGTTGTAGTGCTGCCATCTGCAGGAGCCTGAACTCAGATATGACCAAGTGGTAAGCAGCACCAGAGTCAGGGGAGGATGCAGATCCTTCGCGATCGAAACGAACTGAAGTGTTTACGACGTCGACCTCATTGGCTTTGTTGGAATCAACGGAATCATCTGTGAAACATCAAGAAAACAACCTGGCACCCTCAAAACATTTTCTTCAACTGGTGCTGCATAAAGCTAAGTTTACATTACAATATATCAATAACTGAAAAGGATGCATCTAAGATCGAGTTAAGCCAACCCTAAAAATTGACTAACTGTTTTACCAAGGCAACAAATCAACATGTCAAAGATAAAAGTAGGCTCCCACTTACCCAACTTCTCCAGTGGATAAGCACCTGACGCAGGACCACGTTCTGTGACAGGATTTGCTCGCTGAAAAGCACTTGCTGTTCGCTTGAGGGTCTCAGGTCTTGCCTGCAATTCTGTGCAAACTGCTCGTCCAGAAGACAAGTCTTCACCACAGCTCACAAACGGCAGAGAAAGACTCTCAGAGACGGACAGGAGTGCTTCATCATCCCCTTCACTTCGCGACCTCGGTGGAAGGGAGGTCGGTACTGCAGGTTTCTTGTCAGCATTGTGGTCGTTCAGTTCTTCTTCACGGTTCGCAAGTCTGCACACACGATTGGCGGCTCTTGTGACACTTTCGTCTCCCTGCTTCTGCTGGTGACTTGCTTCCGGCATGTCCTTTTCAACCGAGAAAGAACTCTTCTTCTCATAAACAAAAGCGCCAGGTTGGGATGAACGTGTTTTTGGATAGAGTGGATTTGTGCTGAGCTTTTCATCACTCATGAAGGTCAGGTTCATGAGGTCCTGTAGGAGAATGGGAGAAAGATCATGCAGTTTGGAGGCATCAAAGTCAGGCGGTTCAAATGGTTCGAGACTGCTGAGTGGACAATCACTGGAAAAGTAAATGTAAATATTATTATAATTACCATTTATTATTATTATTCCCACTACTGGCTTTATTAGTGTCATTGTCATTTTGTGAACTATTACAACAGAATTCATTATTTGTAATTGGAGTATTAATAATGTCTAATTGTCTTAACTATGTGTGATTATGACAGAGTAAATGGGCATCATAAGTCAACGATGAAAGTATCAGTGAATGGGCAAGTTAAAACACAGACTAATATTATAGATTTGAAGCATTTTTGGCAGCACTTAAGGAATAATCAATAGGTGATCAATATGTACTGTGAATACTATATATTGGCATGACAAATGCTGTCAAATCATAGTAAAATATTTTTCCTAAATGCTTCTTTCTCAACAGATTGATCTTCTCGAAACTGATCAAGCTCTCATAGCTAGGCTTTGGTGCTCCAATAACTAAAGTGGATTAGATTATCAGGACTAGATTAAGACGGTGAAACAGATAAAAATTTCTGATGGAACTGAGAAATCTTATAATTATTTTAAATGAAATCAAGCAGAGCTGACCTTATGATGGCTTCTGAGTCATCCCAGAGGACCTTGGCTGAGAGGGATCCTTCTTTCAGGGTTCCAAGCAGAGTTCCATTTCGTCCACTGACCTTTGACCGACATCGGCCACCCATTCGAAGGCCCCGGTCAACCCCTCCAATGACTGCAAGGGCTGGCCATACCTTAAGAATCAACCAAACCACAAGTTCAGTGCATCTCTACAACCTTTTCCACTTTTGAAACTCGTGGACTCAACCACTAGCCCGTCTTCTGAATGTATCATAGTCGTAACAGTAGTTGCACATTTATATAACACCTCTTCAAGAAAACTACTAGTGCTGCTACTTAAGATTATCACTGATAAACTAGTTCACCAAGAATACTTCTGAGTGCCGGTAGGTTCCATTTTACATTGCTTAACTCTTTCTGAAATTGCAGTTTCCTGGTCTTCATCAGCTCTTGCCACCTCTGAGTGAGGATAAATACTCTCTTTGGAAGGCAGGACAACCTTTTATGCTACCCATTGTTAGAAGTAAAATCTGTTCAAAAGTGCTGCTCTGTACTGGGATCATTTTTAATTGATCTCTAACAAATCATAATTCAACACATTTCTTAAATGATGAGATACGTGGTTTCTCTTGCCACTGCATCAAGTACCTTTCGACAAAAAGTAAAATTCTGTTCATTTTTCTGTTCAAATTGTAAAAGAACAAGGAAAAGGTTACATAAGGCTCTATAGAAGCTCCTTAGAAGTGTAGTCCTAAGGTCAAAAGATCATTTGGCTGAGGTGCAAAGATGAACACAGGAATCCAACTACTAACAAACTAACCCAAAGAGATAGAAGGTAGAGTGGGCACCAGTTAAAAATTATTATGATACCAAAACTGTATCTCTGAGGACAACAAAGACACAAGATATAAGTGCCAAGCTAAACACAAATTACTTCATCTTTACCTATTAAATAATAACAAAAACAAAAAACAAAAGCATAAAATTTACCATTTTACTCAGCCCCTCAAGTGAATCCAGATTACTGGTGTTGGCGTCTCCTTTTTCTTCCTTCGGTGTCACTTCTTCAGCTTCCTCAATCTTTGTATCCTGACTGTCATTCCTCTTCTGCTTCCTTCTCTTCATCTTCTTTTCTAGCAATTCCTCTTCAAAACAGTAAGAATACATTTTCGCCTGAGGATTAGTTTCCAATGCCAATAATTCCTAAGCGCTGAAGCCTACTGCAAACTGTCCCAGTGGGCAAATGGTCAAAATACATTTCACAGGATCCGAAGTTATGACGATTTAGTGTTGCCCCACCACCCACTAATGCTTTGAGCATAAGATAATTAATTGTTCAACTGTAAGTCTTACAATAAAAGAGTCATAAGCAGATCTGAACCTGTAATCTTAGCAAGCAGGGACTGCTCTCTAAACTTATGCAATGTTTGCTGTGACAACTTTAACTGGATGCATCAATTTGTGAGCAAAACAACAGTCGTCTGAATGCACCTACGAACTGCATGAGTTGCTGTACCTGGTGATTCTTTCTTTTCATCAGCATTCCTCCTTGCATCCTCATCATCTTCTCCTTTGACATCCTCCTTCTCCTCCTCTTCCTTTTCCTCCTCCTGCTCATCCTCTTGAGTCTGTTTTCCGGCTTCAAGTGACATCTGGTCCACAAGTTGACACACGAGGGCAAGTCGAGACATGATCGCCGTGTTGATCGTCCCATTCCACAAGTCGTTCCGGTGAAGCGACCGCAAGACTCCAGCCAGCGACTCGGCCATGACAACATGAGCCGGGGCACAGTGTGGGTCTCCTGGTAGCATTGTCTCTGGCAGACCACGGAACTGCATGTCACTGATCTTCACCTGGTCGGACACATATCAAGATATTTTAAAATAAATTAAGTCAATGAGTGACAACAGTAATCGATTTATTCATCTGTAAATTCACTGGTTTAACTGAGAAGCAGTTGTGCTTAGAAGTCCAGATCAGAAAGTTAGAATAGGTCCAAGCGCAGTTCAACTCTCATGTTTCTGTATGTATTCTTTGTCTGCATTTTTGAATGCATCCAAGATAACCAGATAAGCAAGCATCCATATTTGTCTGTGTCTCCTCTTTTCAACCACATACAAATTGTCTGTCTGTCCATCAGCTCAAAGTCATTTTCTTCAGTCTCTGTCAGAATTCAACTCGGCTACTCCAATGGATTATGATTTTGGATTGCGATTCTGACTTGAAGTGATCATCGACTGATGCCTTAGGCATTATGATAATGGCACTATAGAAGTCATTAGACTAGATTAAATTGGTCCATTTTTTCGGTGTATATCTGCTCAAGTGTGTTTCCATGCCAACCTTCTCTCCAGGATTGCTGCTGTAGAACATGACACACGGATAAAGTTCACTGGCATTCACATCCTCAAATGCCAGTTTCGGCTCCTGGAAAAAACAGAAATCAAACCAGTCCTCCTGCACAACAACTGTAAAAAAAACAACAACTGCAAATGAAGAAAATATGCTCACCATTACTCTAGAAGTAAAATTACCCAAACCACCACATGATACCACCCACAACAGCTTCCTCGTACTTACTGCCTAGCCTCCCTCCTAAGTGGCCATGAAGAGGAAGCTTCTGAGTAGACATCCATTAAAGCAACTCCCGCCAGTTAAAAACCACAGTTATTCCCTACAGCCCCACACTCATGACCGTATTATTCCTCCCGCTGATAATTTAACAAGTAAATGTTTTATTATTAGGATGTTATATGAATATTAAGTTTTTCTTGTGTTCTTAAATACTTGTAAACCAATGTGCGATTAGCTATGGGTTAATAAAGAACATACTTACTTACTTACATAACATTATTAAGTCATCTTCAATATCAACAGGCAATATGGAAACCATTTATGTTACCTCTCCATTTTTGCCAAATGAAAGCGTCTTGCTGTCGACATCCAGTATACACGTAATGTAATCCGACTGAGTAAAGCTCGGCAGAGTGAGGCTCTGCTCGCCGTTGTGATAGAGGTTGCCGCTGTATGCTCGATAGAGCCACATGTCCGAGGTTGTGCGATGGCTGTAGTCAGTGACTGGCCATTTGCAGACCCCAACGCACGTACCCTCATTACCACGGTTCTCTTTCACAATTAGAAACTGGTAAAAATAAACCAGTATACACTGTAATTTAACAGCTGTCTGTGTAGTTAATTTGTAGCACAACTTGGGATACACCTGAACTGACTGAGTTACTGAACTGGGATTTATGGCTGATCATTATAATAAGTATTTCTGTCAACTTGCTCCAACTGTTGCACAAATAACTTATATAAAAATAAGCCTCATATTTAAATCACATTAAATGCCTCCTTGCTGCTTTCAAAATAAAAAAAAACAGCAGAAAAATGCATGGACGAGATACAATAAATAATATAACATTGCAAAGTTTATGTAATTTACAGTATAGTTTGAAGCCAGTATATAAAAATAAGCGAGCTATGAAGTAAACAGCCATGTCCTGCAATGCACCAATCCTGTGTCTATGTTCACGACTTTGTGCTTTGTAACTTCCTGGCTTAAGAAATAAAAATGGAAATGCTCCAAGTTCATCTGTGGATGTAGAAAATTTCCTTAAAGGAGTGAACTACTGACCTTCCACTGGTAGCAGCCACTAGACACTGGTACCCCAGCCACTCCATACCCCCGGCCACCTGCTCCGTGTACCAGCGTCTGTCCATTTTCAATCGAGCAGTTTAGCATTTTGTCTGCATCAAACAAAATGTCAAGCAGTGCTCTGCTGCTGTTACTTCTGACACCAGGAGGCACTGGCGCCTCAGACCCGACGAATGCCAACTCAGGTGGCTGTGACATGGAGGTCATGACCTTCTCAAGGTGGTCCTTCTGCTGACGCATGTAGTGCACGGCCTCCAGCTGTGGCCAGGTCCACATAGAATAACCAAGGTTGGACAGGAGTATTTCTGTTACCTACAATTTTAATAATAACGTCACAATCCAAAGCTGTCACATATGTATAACATCAGAAGCTTTCTAAGGCTCTAAAAAGTTCTGTATATCTATTATATATATATATATATATATATATATATATATATATATATATATATATATATATATATATATATATGCCTACAAATACATGTACATGATATAGCTTCCTAATGACCTCCGTCAGGAATTTCTTAGTCTCTCTCCCCCTCTTTTCCGCAAGCGCTTGAAGACCTTCCTATTTCCCAGTGCTCCTGGGTTGTCAGGCCGGGGGTGTCTCTGAGGAGTCTATCTTGAAGTGGCGCTTTATAAAATCTCGTTTACATTACATTACATTACATAGCTATAGCATGACAGTACAAAAATATGTGATACATCTAAACAACGTCGGCAATCAGAATAATGGAAAAGGAAATCCCTGTACAGTACATTGCTGCATGTACATGAACTTCCATTAGCTATGCAAATGGGTCAGTTAATGTGTAGTGCCAGTCTGTGAACTGCACGTTAATGAATTCCATGTTAATTTGATATCACTGGGAGGCGCGACGTTGCCACACGTTAAATGAATTAGCACGATAATGAAATGCGCATTACTGGACTTTTACTGTAGTGCGTAAGCTAGAAGCATTTATCTGCCTTTGTACAGTAAATGGTAACAGGCAGATACTGCAAACTATCAACTTATAAGACAAAGGCCAGGCAACAGAACAAAACTACATACATCAAAACAGGAAAATTATGCAGCACAACTTTAATACAAATATGCATCATGACAACATTCACATAGTAATCAGCCATCCGAACACAAAAATATGCAACCCTGTTTAGTCACCACTTAACAAATGAAGGAAAATTGGGAGCCACCGATTGTGTGCTCTGAGTGAAAACCATAACAGTGAACATTTATCAATGTGGCTTCATAACTTCTAGATTACAGCACAACTGATAATTGCTGAGCAGTTCTTTTAAATACAATGCTCAAGAAAATGTTTGTCATCAGAAACCTCTTGCTTGTTCTGCGAGTCATTGTTTGATACAGAGGAAGGCAGGACCGTCTCGAGCAGTCGCAAACCAAGAAGCCGTGTTCGAAGATTGCTAATGGCTGGATAGCCTAAGACACAAACAACAGATGAATGAGTCCACAGTTCAAATCAATCGCATTACCACTTAGCTCCACAAAGCCAACCAAAGGAAGATACTGTTTCCTCACATGCTGATATATCTTCGATATCTCTCTAAATGGAGTGATAAGAAAACCATTGCTCCTACACATAACCTAGTGCTTCTACAAGGAGTGGTGTAATAACTGTTAATCTAGGTAGGCCATTATGATAACGACACAACTCACCAATAATCAAAGACTAATGCTCATGAATATGCATACCGGTTTCCTCATCATGACCAATCAGCTTCAAGAGCAGTTGTGTCCATTTCAAGGTTGTCATCTTTGCCTGAATTTTCGGTGATGATGCGACACGTGTCAGAAAAACTAGAAAATCTCCAAGTGCAATTTCACAGTTATGCACATCCACATCCCCTGGAAACAAAACAACACATAAGTTGGTGGATGAGTCATAAAGCAGACAGTTTTTTCACCATGACCAATCATGGAGTTCAAATGCAGCAAATGACGTTGAAATTCAATGCTTAAACCTTCAGTGACTGAAATGGCCATCTAGTAGTTGGATTTCTGTTCTTGTTTCTTAAAATATCATTCATATCCAGGAATGAACCAGTCAGGACAGGACTTAATGAAACCCATGAACCAATCAGAACAGGACTTAATGAAACCAATGAACCAATCAGGACAGGACTTAATGAAACCAATTAACCAATCAGAACATGACTTAATGAAACCAATGAACCAATCAGGACAGGACTTAATGAAACCAATGAACCAATCAGAACATGACTTAATGAAACCAATGAACCAATCAGAACAGGACATAATGAAACCAATGAACCAATCAGAACAGGACTTAATGAAACCAATGAACCAATCAGAACATGACTTAATGAAACCAATGAACCAATCAGAACAGGACTTAATTAAACCAATTAACCAATCAGGACAGGACTTAATTAAACCAATGAACCAATCAGGACAGGACCTAATGAAACCAATAAACCAATCAGGACAGGACTTAATTAAACCAATGAACCAATCAGGACAGGACTTAATGAAACCAATGAACCAATCAGGACAGGACTTAATAAAATCTTGTATTAGGTATCCTTTGTAGTCACCCACCTCCATTTTCTTTGGTGATTTTTTCCTCACAATTGTCAGCCTCCATTGCCAACTGGTTGCCATCATCATCATTGACATCAGCCATGGAAACGTTGACCGAAAGGGCTCGTGGGACCATTGCATAAAGTTGCTGCCATTGGATGTCAACGAGGGACTGAAGGACACCCGTCGTCAGCTTGTCTGCACATGTGCTGCAAGGTAGCGATCATAATCACGATCATTCAGTGCATTTATATAGCGGCCCTTAATAAACTTCTACTTGGAAGAACTCCCAGCCTATCTTAGTTTTAAAATGCTGACAGAAGGACCATACAGTGGTGGTAATATGGGAACTGTCATCATCAACTCAATAATCATCGATAAAACTTAATAGGTGGATAGACCAGCATCACATTCATGGCAACACAATACCCGAATCACTACTTTGTATACTACTTTACTCAGCAATTACTCGTATACTCGTTGTCACCAAGTGAAGCCCCCACGGCCCTCAGTCGAATGTAGGGGAAGCACTCATTTGCGGCTCTTCAGCCCTTCAGCTGTCAATGGACAAATCTCATGGTTTAGTATGAAGCCTGGTGAACTGTTTCTACTTTGATGGCTTGGCTGCTTGTAACTCTAGAATATCTCACTATCCAGTAGGAAATGATCAACAACCAATCACTCACCAGTGATTAAATTCACTGTTTAAGTGCAGGGTATATATAACTTATAAGCTGCAGTTACTGCACTGGGGGAATAGAAGTGCTGCCATAACACAGTCAATAAATAATCGTAAGGTAAAATGATTTATGGACCGACTACAAATAATGACCAACAAGTTCATATCTCAGTTATACATCAGCAATAGTATTACATAAAAATAAGTAAAATAAGACTATAAATATATATAAATATAAATATACATATAAATATATATATAAATATACATATAAAAATAAATAAATAAACTATAAATATACATATAAATAAGACTAGAATGAATCAGATCCAGGCTAAACAGATCAGATCTGATTAGATCAGACCAGATTGGGTTGAGCAAGGGAAGGTACAAACCTAGCAGTCATGGCCAAAATCTGCAGAAGGTTCATCGCAGCCATCTTGAGAATGGCACTGAGGTTGGCATGGCCGACGCCATCAAAGAGATTAACGCCTGTCTGCATCACAATGCCCGGCGACCCACACAGACGGAAGAGGAGTGGAAGCATTCCACACGACACAGCCAGCGAAACATCCACTGCACGATACTTGACACTCAAGGCAAAAATTGTCAGCAACTGACGACGCTGAACACCTACAAATTATCACAGTGTCACTGTCGTCCTCGGCACCAGAATCATTGTCATAATCACCTGCATCATCACTGTTGTCACCACCACAACCACCACCACCACGACCATGACCACGACCACCACCACCACCACACCACCACCACCACACCACCACCACCCATCATTCTAACCTTTTCCACAGTTTCCAGTGTAATGCTTCTGTGCCAGTGCAGAGACAAGATACTCGTAGATCCGATGAACTACTAGCTGGATTGCCTGCTGTGTTGATGATCCAGCTGCATGGATACAGTCCTGCAACCATCCAAAAGAATTAATTTTTACAAACACAACTTATTCTTACCTAATATCCAAATTTAAAATGTCAATTTTTTAGGCTTGCATGGCTCCAGTTTATTCATAGGGTGCAATGTCTTAGAAGTGAAGCTCTGATCTGATAATGCCACTCCCAATTTTCAAGCCAAATGTTTCTGCCTAAGGCTTGCTGGGTTAATGTGCATTGCCAAGGCATACAACCCATAACAAAAGGCAGCCTATTTGCCATGGGTTGTATGTGTTGGCAACACGCATGTACATAGATGCTAAAAACAACAAAAAATAAAACTCAGTATCTCCTAACACAATTTTCTCTTTTATAACATTTGCAACATGTAACTGATTTTGTAATAACTAGCGACACTTACCATTTTTTTCACAAGACTATCTTCAACACTCACTCACCTTATTAATCATGGAATTCATGTGAAAAATCAGCCCACGCAACTGACCTGGTAGTGGTAAAGCTGTGAACTGGAGTTTAAGTCCGTATTGAGGGCTCCCAATCCAAAACATCCAGTCAGGAATTGTTGGTGGACAGAATTCAGTAGCGTCGTGGAGGTCACGATCGGCACTGTGGAGGTGAATGGGCAGCCAGGTCGCTCTGATGTGGACTCCAATTCTGATTTTTCCTTGTGTGTTGAAAGCATTTCCAAGATCTGGTTCAGGGCTTCAAGTCGTGACTGCCAGGAAAAAACACCACTGATGATTGTAACACGTAACACGCGACTTGTTCACCGATGATTGTAATATGCGGCTTGTTCACAGCTTAATCAGTCTAGATCAACTAGGACTTGAACAATAACAACTATACAAACAGTCTCCATACCAAGCACAACTGATTAGAGAATTTTATAGCTCATCATGTCCTGTCTTGGGTTTGACTTGCAGATCTCTGCACTCCAGTGCCTGGAATGAATTTGCTGTTTCCTTCACATGCACCTTGACAACACAGCACCATCTCTTCTCCACACCTGCAAGGTGTAGAGGAGAGGTAAACAATGGAGCTAGGTTAACAATGGAGCTATATCCATCATATGCCAAGACTTGGTAATTATATTCAATCACCACAGCTGGGCAAGAAGCATCTCAGGATAGTACAGACGATAGATACATAAATCCTACAACAAAAGTTACAGCTACGAAGAAAATAACGAAAAGCTTTGCAAAAAAGTCTTAATCCGAACCTCAGCTCTTTGCTGTTGGTGGTACATAGCAATGGAGATGATCCTTGTCTCGGTACAGACTCCACCATCACCGCTGTCTCTCCCTCCTCCATCAAGGACGCTGGTTGGAGGGAAGAGAATGCTGCTTCCCTCAGAACTCCCACAGTCCCAAGCATACTGGATAAGCTCAGTGGCGATGCGATGAAGCGCACGGTCATGGTGATGAAGATGCTGAGTCAAGAACGTTGAGTAACGGAGGCTGTCATCATGGAAGCCAGAGTTTGACGCAGGCATCGACATGTTGTTGAGTCTGTCGTGGCGCCAGCGCATTCGTCTAAGGCTCTCCTTGACTGCCTGAAGGCTGCCCACGTGCTGGCCTAGCAGACGAGACAGTTCAAGCATAATGGCTCAGACTTTCGCATGTCACAGCATGGCAATCTTGTTAAGATCGAAGCCATTTTCTTTTAGTGAATGCATTTTGGTTTGCTTATCAATTCACACAAAAAATAAATGCTATTGATAACGTGCTACAATATTTGAAAAAATTACTGACAAATACTGAATTAAATAAATCACTACTGATAAATTATTAACACATAAATGAAACTTTAAAATTATAAAATTAATAACAATAAAGCTGAAAGAAGTAATCAGATAATAATTTTCAAAATTGCAATAATACATACAATAATAATAATTTAATAAAGTGAGTTAAGCTAACCTTGCCATTCTTCAGCAGACAACCTGTACCCCAGAGAAGACTCCTAAAACAAGAACAATTTTCACATTACAAAATCAGAATTCAGCACGCATCTAATCCGTTAACCACTCAATTATGAGTATTTATCGGTGTACTTTATTTAAAATTTCCCATTTAATTGGATTAATCATGTACCGTTTCATTCACTACATCGTGGTCTCGGACAGATGGAAGAAGCCAGAGTACTAACAGCTGGAGTAGATCGTCCTTCCATTTCCAGATTAAGGACATCTATTTCTGGCAGTCTGTTCAGCTGGGTGTCACTTCCATATGAAGGACTCGGCTGCTGAATGCGATTGACCGTGACGGCTGACTGGCGCCTGGCAGCCCCCACCAGTGGATCCGATATCGCTACAATTGACAAAGCTCTGGTCAACAATTAGGACTTTGTAGGGTCATTGCATACACCTTCAAGGCTGTTAACTGCACATTATAAATGTCTGTTTAAATAATATTAATAATAATAATAACAAGCTCACCATCCTGCTGTTGCCTTCATGTGGTGCTTACAATTTTATAATTAAGCTGGGCTTTAGTCCAAACGAAATCAGCAGTCAAGAGGTTTTGCCTGCAAATGCCAAATATAAAACTGCAAAGTAAATCTGTCTGTACGTAATTTTCTGTCTCTTATTCTCTGCCTTTGTGGTGGTGAATAAATACATATCAGTTGGGCATTATGCCAAAGCTTAATATGACATTTACAACATATCAGCACATTGGTTTACTGGTGTAACAGCCATTTCCACAGTAAGGGGCCAGTCAGCTATGATCAGCACCTGCCTCCAGGCTATGCGAAGATCAAAGCATATAATAAATAAATAATATACTTACATACTTACATTACAACAAAACTGTAAACAATATAATTAGCTTTAAATCAACAGGTAAGTAAATTCAGGAAAGTATTTGTACTGTGTTCCATGAAGTCTTCTTCGTCTTGTTTCTGCTGTGAATTGACATACAGTATTTCATCGTCCTCTGCAAACAAAATTGAAAAACAGCGCTACAAACTTCACTACCAACTGGGTAAGAATTTCATAGGTTTTCATTTCATTCAGAATGCACAGTTGCATAGATACCTAAAACAGTTTCTACACAAATCTTCTATCACCAAAAATATTACCCTACTTTAGAAAACTCACTTTTGTGCAAATCTTATTATAACAACATATTTCCACTGCAGACAGGTTGGGTTAAGCTCTTTCACAAAGAAGTTAAGCGGCCGATTTCTGTCAACTAAATAAAAGTTGTTATGACATGGATTCTGATATAACGTGGTCAGAGACACGAATCCCAAAATCAGTTCATATGCATGAAATAAACTCTTTAAAACACGACCTCACCATAAAGAGGTTCTTGATATGGCTTCTAAACACAGCAGTATGAACCACAATAAGAATTTTCTTGCAAACTGATAAACTGTGACAAACAATGCTACCTGAAATAGCAGGTCGTATTGCCAGCAGAAGGAACACACATTTCTTGATGATTCGCCGGCAGACGCCATCGTAAGATGAATCCTCCTCGGTTCCTTCAGAGCCCAGTCCATGACCACTCTCTGCCAAATGAATAAATGGACGAGTAATTAATAAATAAACAGAAGCAATACCAAGAAGTAGAAAACACATATGCTGACAGTGTTCCCACTGACTTGAACTAAGAACTCAATCAGCAGTTCAATCAATCGCTTCAGTAGTGTTCATGCTAAAACGGTACATACTGCATTTAATCATATCCTACACCTTCTATGGTCATGAAAGGTATTTTTATGTGCTAGGAATGAACAGATGGCACAAGAAGAGCTAACCACAACTTAGAGTGAATTAGTTGAGCTCCTTATGGCATCACACATGATAAACAATTACTGAGAAGGTAAAATATCACACACAGTGTATATATATATGTATATATACATATATATATTTACATATATGTATAAATATACACACAGTGCTGCTAGTTAGAAGGTCAAGCAGTCAAAACACACCCTCCTCAACAAGACTATCATCTTTTTGTTCTTTCTTTTCCCTATCCTTCTCCTTGTCATCTTCCCGCTCCCTGTCCTGCTCCTCATTTGTCTCTGCTTCACTATCCTCCAATGGGAAGCCATCTTTTGTGGGCCGACCAGCAGTGGGACGGGTTGTGCGGGTCGACCACAGGCGCTGTCGTACTTTGTAAACGTAAAAGTAGACCTCAGACATCGGAAGATTCGAAACTTTCCTACAACAAACAAAGATCAAAGAAACACAAGGTCGATTAAATAATAAATCATGAAAAACCCGGCCACAAAGAAAACTAAACTCATTCAGTTAAGAGGAAAGCAGGTTGAAAATGGGGGCAGAAGCATAAGACAAGTGATAGAATCAGTTACATAAAAATGACTGGGTAAGTTATTCATAAGCTAAGTCTCAATGAGTGAATACAACCACACACCACAGCTGAATGCCTGTTGCTTGACCTGTTGCCTTAACATTGTTCCAGATCCAAAACAGACCGAATCCTTGTTCTGATTATTTTCTTTTGACAAAGTTCCCGGGAACAATCAGCTTACCATGGCTAAACTGCATTCAGGGACATGAAAAGGTTAGTGTTTTACATAGAACTAACTGAATAATTCAGAAATCTCCTCTCTTACCTGGGATGACGAAAAACTATTTTCGAAAGTCCACAGTGCTTAATGAGAGCGGCCAGAAGGAACCGCGACACCAAGTGAAGCAATCGGTCCTCAACATCACACGTATCCCAATCTCAAAAAGACAGCAGAATTTATATAGCTCCATATGTCTTCTAATTAAATCAGTAACAGTTACAATGCAATGATAAAGACATAACAAGCAGTGGAGAAGTGAGGCATTGGGACCTGATGCCATCACATCTGCAAAACAGACAAAATCGGTGCCAAACACATAACATACATCTACAAGTAGCTAACAGATTTTTCAGTATCAAGATCATGTCATTCAGGAATGGATACCCTTCTGTGCCTTTCCGTGTTACATACACTAATGCATCATATGGCGTCTTACCATCCCCTGGTAGGGCATGATGCAGAGGAACCTCGTAGACATGGCAATATGTATATGTCTTCTAACATAAGGGTACATATCTTTCAGGACTGTTGATATGACGGCTGTATATAGCCATGTGTAATCCTTTGAACTGTGCATCTTGGTTTCAAATCCTTGTGTATCATGAGAAATCAATGATTAGCTGTGAAGCAATGCAACTCATAAGGTCCAACTGTGGCACGCTATTTCTGTACCTAGGCCTCATCCAAAAGTACCAAAAAGAGATACTGGGAGATAATTATAAATCAGTACCACTTCTTATCATGCATGAATGTACTACCACTTAAACAAAACTATCAGCTGATACAATAACTTGTACTTAGGAAACTGACCACTGATTTTACCACCAGTACAACTATTGGCTGTAACTAGGCATCTCTGGATAGCAGGTCCACGTGGTTACTTCTGTGTTCTGCCTTTGATACCAGCTGATGTAGATCTGGTTGTCTGTATGTTTCTTAAATGGTTGGTGATCAGTAGACTAGTTCAATTCAATCACCTAACCTCACTGTTACCTGCTGAAGTTCAAACAGCCTGTAAAAGAATTCAGACAATCAGCTAGAAGAGGAGGCAGATACCTTTGTTCTTGGCATAATCCTGCATGGTAATGTAAATGGAGCAGGATGGTTCATACAGACATCCCTGTGCCACCTGCCAGAGGCAGACATCCGAGGACTCCATCACCTGTTCCAGCTCCTGCGGAAGCACAGATTCACCTTCCACATTCATCACTGCCGTCACCAAATCTTCCAGGATCCGAGCTGGAAATGTAAGCAACCTCTTCCACTAGAATAACTCTGAATCTCATATTAAAAATAGCAAACTGCTATTCCTTACGTTGCTCTGCAAACAGCACACAGACGTACAGTCGAAAGCATAGTTAACATCTGGGTCAGTTCAAAAAGACAGACATAACTGTGCTACCATGTGTCATGATAATTATTATAATATTAACTGTGTCATCATCTCTGTGTTAACATAATTACAACATTAACAAGTAACAAGTTGACAGTGATACCAAGGTCAATGGTCAGAGGTTGAAGGCCACTGCCAAAGAGATGGCTGGCAAGCCAGTGACCAGTTTCTCGTTCTTCACGTGACATTGGTGCTCCACTCAGCATTCCTCCAAGGCAGCGGCCAATCAGCAGAGCACAGGCCCTCTCGACATCCACCAGCCACACCCATGACTGGCATTCAGCTGGTAACGGTTGCTCTTCTGCTTCTGCAATGCCAGACAGAGTATGGTTTCAATACCATATCAATACTGTATGTCTACAGCACACAGTACTGCACGCATAGCAACAAACATGTTCCACCAGACAAAAAAGTCAGAATGCACATGCAACATTTCATCACAGCGACCATAGGCTAAACCCCCAAGCCCTGACTGCCTAAGAGGTGGCTTTTAACTTTGAAAGGTTCTGAAATGGTGCTATACAAATGCCCAGATACACTGCCTCGAATTTTCAGCAATTCAACAGATTTACACACTGTTACTACAGAAGTTCTCAGATTACATGAAAATCCGCCAATGACAGTTACAACTACCGTAAAAACAAGAAATTTCTGTTAACTTTACAATTCAATCATCATGATCCATGGGCCGACAGCCCGTAGGTGTCCACTGCATGCATTGTCACTTGTCTCCACAGTTCCTGATCTTGTGCTGTTCTTATCAAGTCTTGCTTACACCAATCCCTTATATCATCTGTCCACTTTTTGCATTGGATTTCTTTCGTCTGTTTCCTTTATGAACGGAGTATCCGCACCCATCCGTTCGACCCTTGCACTTCTCTATGAAATGAGTTCCAGGCTTGGGACTGGCTCTGATATCCTTGTGGCACCAGAGGCGGCGTTTGCGCCCACATTAGCCAGCTGTTTCAGGGTTCCTGCTAAGCCTGTCCACCTCGCAAAGCGCCCTAGGTGGTACCTCGGCCAAGACCTTCACCACTGATGGCATAGCCTCAGCAGGCATTCCCTTACTTGGCTGTTTTCACCCCCTCACCACGTTGAGGTGTGAGTCGGACTTTGAGGGGATTACAATTCAATAGGAACAAACAATTAAGAACATAGCAAATGTAAGAACAAGACTTATGAATAAAACCTGAATGAAATCGTAATAACAAAAGTGACGAGTGTAAACCATGTCTGTGCATGTGAAGATACCTTGGATGGACCACTCCAATTCCTGTTCTTCAAGAAGTGCTGCAGCGGGTAACATCCGGTTGAGTTTATCTAGGAGCGGGAGGAGAGATAGAAGCTCATGAAGAAGTGGTCGGATAATATAGACGGGCAGCAGAAGGAGCGAGTGAACTATGAACGACAGCATCGAACCAGCAGGACTGTTATACAGCACATCTACAGCAAGAGATGCAAAAAACCACAGATACTGTATTTTACAGACTAGAAGTAACGGTTTTTTTATAAGAACTTCTAAGGATGCATCTTATTGAAGGGGTGACTCATTTATGAACTTTTCAAAAATTTTGGACTGAATATAATGTGCAGTTCTGAAACAATAAATAAAAAGCAATGAAATTAAAATGTATTCTCACTGAGGATGACCAATTTGAGTGCTGTTCCCTTAAATAAACCTAAACGCCGTTAAAAGAGGTGTAAGATTTGTTAGTCTTACTGTGGCTAGGAAGCTCAAAAACATAAATGTCTATGTTAAAGCACTTGCCTGCTGCCAGACAAAAGTGTACAATTCCTTTCAAAGGCCACACTACAATGTAGTCAAGAGCCAAAAGATCGTGATTTCAAACCAGCCAATTTACACTTATGGCTACATTAATCTCCTGTTTCCAGATATTACTTTTACACCCTGTATCAGATTACCTTGGAAATCAAGCTGCCCGGTTTGTTGGCAACCTGCAGCTGATACAGCAGCAGAGCTCAGGTAGGTGGAGTACAGTTACCATAATTCATCTCAATGTTACTAGTGCACAACACACAGTTTCTTTATCGTCTTTCAGGGTATGTCATGTACAACTATCATAAATTTTCCAGCTTTGCAAGCCCTGTGTCCAAGTAGCAGTTATAATAAATTGAGATCGGTTGTAATGAGACAGAAAATACAAACACAAATGCTGCCTGGTAAATAACAGACATGCAGCAGAGAAGACAGTCTTTACCTCTGAGTCGGTCCCTGAAACTTGGCAGGCCGTGTATGTCTCGAAGAAGGACCTCAGCCCGACCCATGAGGTCAGCGGCCAGTAGCAGGACCAGCGACAAGTGCTTGTGTAGTAATGATATAGCAGGTGCTATCTGAAAATATTCATACACTGATCACTTTGTTGATCTTTAGCTCGGGACGTACTCACACTTCAGCCAAAAAATTCCTATATACGTGTACATATACATACCTACAATCATACACATAGTAAAAGTAAAGTGCATCCCATATCACACAAGTGAAATGCAGGGGAGGCGCTCATCTCCTTTTCTAGACTCTCGAGCCTGCAATGGACGAATCCCAAGGTCCTGGACACGGGGCCAGTGCATAGCAGAACTTACAGTTTACTTCCCAGTTCACACGGGTACCAAATTATACTGCTTGATGACAGAGGCATGTGTGCGAAAACAACGTGCCTAGGGTTGTTACACGGAGTCAAAACCGCAACCTCATGATCACTGACCAAACGCATTACCGACAGACCACCGTGCCACACTCCACAGACATACATACATACCAGAAAATGCATATATGCATATATATATGAAGACTGAATCCCCAATCTGTCCTTAAAGCCACAGGAACCATTTTCTGCTGCATGTTAAGCAACAACAGGCAGCAGTTTACTCCAGGGCCAAACTATGAGATAGAGAGCGGTCAACCTGTCAACATTCCAGAGACCATGGGTATATTTAGTTTTCAGGTGGAGTCAGCACAAAACTCACCAATGATTCATCTGTTGCGTTAGTATAGCAGCAGACCAGCAGGTGGCGCTGGAGAGAGGACAAGAGGTCATCCAAATGTTCTGGTGGTGCGGCAGTATCCGATTTCTGCTGATGATCTGGCTGCTTATCAAAATTCTTGTCAAGATCGTTGAGACATTGGTCCTGAAAGATTATTCACTCCAAATCAGGTTCATTTTAACTGGTTGGGTCAGTGGTTACGACAAAGCCAATCTGTATACCAGTACGTGCTTCAAATCTCAACCACAGAAGAATTTAAACTGTTTATGGCATTTTATGGCATGGATCATTTGGTAGAGCTGTCCAGGTAGAGATGTGAGGTACCAGCTGAAATCTGCTGCATAAGATAAGGTGATTTGTACTGAATAAATTTCACAGGCAATTTATGTTTGACTCTTCATCAAAATCTCTCTGCTTTCCAATAACACCTGAAACACTCTTACTATAGGAGAAATATTGTCATAAACAATCTGACACAACAACGATGAGAACAATGATGTCGATGATGAAAATGACGAATGATGATGATGATGACGACGACTACGATGATGACGACAAAGATGATGATGATAATAACTAAGAAGATAACAAAGCAGTAGCAGCTGAATGACATACTGCATGGAAGCCAAGATTTCTCAGAAGCGTTTTCATGAGAACCTCAGCCAACTGCGTATCAGACTGTGAAGATTTTCTGCCCAGACAGCCCAGAGCATCTGTAGATTGACCTCCACCTCCGAAACCAAGCAGCAGTGCCACGTGACTGTTATCCTGCAGGCTAGTCAAGATGATGTCTAGCTGCATCCTCTACACAGACAAAAACAAGTTTAAAATCAAAAACCCTAATTTCTCTACAGCTGATGAGTAAGTAAGAAAAACACAAACAACGGCAAATATGATTATTCACTTACTGCACATGTATGTATATATCTGGATATATATACAGCATCTTTACAGAACCTCACAAAGGCACACATGATGCCTCTATCAATAACCGACCTTTGAGGTATGCTTCACAGCAAAGCCAATTCACCACCAAACAAGGTTTTCAGCTTCACAGAATGAAGGTAAAAATTAAAAGGTTCAAGTGCAGACGTCATGTAGAGTGACCTGGTAGGGACCTGACCAAGTCCATGGTTCTATTCTTTGTAATATCTTCCCAGATAAAAGAAGCAACACCTCTACTCAACCCACTGCCCTACACCAGGATATAATAAGATAATCTGGGATTGATATGCTATCAGCATTTGCGAAGGTCTCAGTTAAAACCAAAACCAAAATTGAAAGCTGTGATCTCAGATATCTTAGAAGGAAGTATTCTAAGCAAAAGCACAATACTTAAACAGGTGTTATGATGGGAGTGAAATTTGCAGCCAAGATCACCAAGGGTTTTACATAAACTGTGCTTGGGTTGTTTCTACAGTCATTTTCATCACGGTCTATATATCACTGCTCTTCAGAAACATACGGCTAAAGACACTTCAAAACGCCCAGATGTAGCATTACAACTGTAATCACCACACTACAGGTAGTACCACCTACCTGTCCTCGTGATAAAGCATCCCAACGGTCTGGTCCATGAGGCAAAAGTGAATGAAGTAGCTCCATGCGCTCTCGCAGAGGAGGCAGAAGCAGAGGAGCGCCCAACAACAGCGTCTCACTCAGCACCTGCAACAAGACATGCAGCATCTGCACAACTGAATGGCAAAAATTTAAATAAGTAAGCAAGGACCTAGGTGGTAGTTCCTTAGCTGGGGCAAAAACGAATTACTTAACTGAACAAGATGAAATACAGTGAAATTACAGATTGATAAATGCAAACAATGATTACTAGTAGTATTTGGATGAATAGAAGCAAATGAAGCAGCAAGCGAGTAAATGAAAAAAGCACTAACTGGCATTAATACAAGCTAAGTAATGACTGGCCAAGAAACAAACTGAAACATTTTTTGTAGATCCACCAACTGCTGGGTAAGTAAGTGAGCATATGGATGGTAAAACAGACAGACCTGTTGAATATTTGGTGGAGTGTTCATGTCCATCAGTCGAAAAAGCAGATTCCTCAGCAGACTGGCCTGAGATCCCATAATGGCGTTCCCAAGACCTCGGGCCAAGGCCAAGGACAGATGTGTCCCAAGCAGACGTAGACATAACAGCACAAAATGTTTGTGGTCCCTGAGACAACACAACATACCATAAGGTACTGCAAATAAATTACCATTTTAGGTAACATTAGTGCAAGCCTCGTGATAAAACGAACAGGTTTACAAGCAAATTAATTTAAAACATTCATGCAGTTACTAATGAACAAAGCATAATGTTAAAGGATACAGTATTAAAAAATTTCTTTGCAGGCAAATGAGGCAAGAATTTTAATCTAATTAAACCTAATTTAGCAACTTACAATTTGTAATACACTGCTGGTTCCTGATGGTGAAAGTGGAGAAATGCAGTGGTGCATAAGTATTAGTGTCAGCCCATTTTATGAACACGTATTAAAACGACATGGGGAAATTTGAACGCGCATACGAATCAAGCACGCATTTGTGGATATGTGGTTGTGTGTAGTACGCTTTGCTTCAGATAAGTCTAGACAAGATCAGGCAAGCAGAAATGTTCAAGTTTGAGTGAGATATACTACATATTCTCTGTCTGTACATCAGAGTTAATGTTAGGCCTTCGGTATGATGATAGGCGATATGTAGTCAAAAATTATAATTTAATTATAATTTAGAGAAACTACGAATTTATATGATAAGGACATTATTGAAAATAAGAAACTCGATATAAACAAGAAAACAAACCTTATGATTTTATGTAGATATAAGCCACGTTACTTTGTACAAGATATTACAAGCAGAGTTTAGGCAGAAGAGTACAGTCCAGGAGACAGAGAAGATTGACAATTAGTATTACACAGTGATGGCATAATAGGCAGAAAGCAAAGACTAAAGTATCAATGAACAAACAGCAAAAAGCAAGTTTTTTCAATTTAAAATTGCATTGGTAAGTACTCAGATGACTGGAAAACTCTTGAATACTCACGCTTTCGAAGGAAAGGGAGAAGGAGGTTCACTGGCATCAAAACCATCACAGTAACGCTCTAGGAAAAGTCGAAAGATCAAGAACGTAGCCTCCTGAAGATCAACACAGAAAGGCCGATGCCACGAACCCACATGTCTGCAGATACAAAGAAGAATCTGTTTACACAATCGATCAGCATCAATTATAACACAACATGAATTTTACCATGAATCTTAGTACTAAGGATCTTTTTGCAGAAGAAGAAGCATAACAAAAGCAATCCAATAAACAGATGAGCTTTCTTTAAGAGTTGTGCAGCTCTAAAATTTCTAACCTCATGATGAACCAAGATTCTCATCCATACACCCAGACGAAATTGCGACCTGAGATCCTTTTTTCCCCTATCAGTGTTCAGCAGGTGCCTGAAGACTGTACTGTTTAACAGTGATTTTACTTTTTCTGGTTGGAAGCACCTCTGTTGAGTTTATCCTCTAAGAGGCGCTTTATAAATCTCAAATTACAATTACAATTACAGAGGATACACCAAATACATTATCTGCCATCTGCAGCTCCAACACAAAGACACAAATAATTTTCACATTCCTTTTCCAATCACACCAAACTTTCAGAGTATACAGACTACATTACAGTTAAATTCACTTGACTATTCTGTACAGCACTAATAACTCAAGCTGAAGAGCTCAACTCCTGCATTTTTAAGTCCTTGTTCTAAGGAATTCCATTTTGGTCAGGCACAAAAGAAACTTACCGGTCATTTGGTGGAGCTGTCCAGGCAAGGCTGTGAGAGGTACCAGCTGAAATCTGCTGTATTCCAACACCACGCAGCCCTACGACTTTCTTTGGGGTCGTGACTGGACTCTGGCAGTGGCCAAGGCCACACTGACCCATTGCATTGTTACCCCATGCATAGACTTCATTTTCTGCATAAAAAGTAATTATAATTTCAAACCAGAAAACCCAAACTTAAGCAAAGGTCATAAAAACAGGCAGGGACGACTTCAAAGCCTCTCTAGCCCTTAACTCTTCTCACATTTTGAAACTTTGTAACTCCTCCACACACGTCTCACTTCAGAAAGTTTGACAGGCATTCTTAAACCTACCTTTTCTACACTGCACTCTATCACAGACTTCACTCATTCTCAAGGATGGATCTTCTCAACAACAGAGTCTTTCATCACTGAATCTAAAGTGACCTCACCTAATAAGCCTCACCTAATAAATACCTGTTACTGGAAATGATTTCAATATATGTGCATAATAAGGGTATATGAATACATATCAACGTATATGGTTTACAGTGGCAAGTGCAAGTGATTGTAACACCAAGACATTTAAAAGACATACCACTGCTAAGTGCCAGACAGTGGCTATCCCCACAGGATATGTCAATAATGCAGACATTCTGAAGGTCATCGACGATCTTAGGTCGAAGGGCAATTGTCTCCACTCCACAGCCAATGCAAGGGCCACTGCCCCAAGCGTAAACCTATAGCGTAAAAAACATCCCAAACATACATTATAAACTTACATTAAAAGAAAGACCAAGAATACATAATCCCATATCATAATAAACATATTGATAGTATCTATCTGGCTATATACACAGTGCCTTCTTAAAACCTAACCACGGCCCAAAGTATATCTGCAAAATGCCGAGCAGCTGTATACAATCATTGGAAGAAGAATGTTAAAATATTTCGTCTTCGCATTGTTGCAGTAGACAGCAGCTAAAAATTAATGGTGTAGCCATAAAGGTGCTAGAAAATGTCCAAAAAAGAATCAAACTGTACCTGTCCAGAAGAAGTCAATCCCAGAGTTGACTGGCTACCACAGACCACTTTTCTCATGTGTACACCAGCCAACGCCTCGATTATTCGTGGCTTGTACACTCGATTGGTGTCACCATGACCCAGTTTTCCTGATATATAAAACAGAATTATTTCACATTATAAATATTTCAACTCCTTTTCCTTCTGTAATTCATTCATGCTCCATTATCTCATGCAGCATGCAGTGTTCAAATCCAAGTGTACAATGTGGAAGAGTACTTTAATACCAGTTAGGGAGAGCTGTCTAGGTATTAGATTGCTGATATAGCTGTGCTTCAAGAGGTTAATTGAACATTTGATTGACAGGTTGGCTGACTGATTGATTGAGCCGACTGGCTGACTCAGGCATTCAGCGGCGCACCGACAAAATCGCCCCGACAAAATAGCCCCGACATAATAGCCCCGACATAATAGCCCCGACATAATAGCCCCATAGACAAAACAGCCCCGTCAAAATAGCCCCGTAAACAAAACAAGTGAAACTTTTAATATTATTCATGTTGTCATTACAACGAAAACGTTAATACCTACAGCACAGAAAACTTTAAAGGTAGTCTTTTGTAATCTCTAGATTTAAGTATAATGAACAGTCAGTAAAATTTGGGTATAGTATACATTAATCTAAATACTAAGATTGTGAGCAATTCCGCGAAGGTATTCGAGAATGTCAACTGCGCCATAAGTGGGAATGAGAGTTTGCAGTCTTCGGTTTAGCTGCACGTACTTCGACTTCGAAGCTTCAGGTTGTCGGACTCCTGTACGATAACGTGCGAGATCGATCTCTACACTATCTTGTTCTTTTCGCAATTGGTCGACCAGTTTGTACACCGATGGATGATGGCAATCTATAGTCTGCTGGAATGCCTGCGTGTTTCGCGTATTAGCGCCCCTTTTGTATATGTGTGTTTTAGTTGTTTCTTCACTGGTCTACTATACAGGGTGCGAACCGATGAACTGATGAAAAGGACTCATATCACTTTATTCTACCCTTGATGTTGCCCGCGTGTTTCGCGTATTAGCGCCACGCCACACGAGTAACAGCGGGCCTATTTTGTCGGGGCTATTTTGTCTTGGGCTATTTTGTGCCGGGGCTATTTTGTCGGGGCTATTTTGTCGGGGCTATTTTGTCGGGGCTATTTTGTCGGGTCACCCATTCAGCAACTGAAAGAAGGTTGCTTCATAAGTGAAGGTTGCTTCATCAGTTGACTTCACAGTGTCAGCGCCTCTGACTGATGACACTATGAAGGAAAATTTTTGGTGAGCATGCCTTTGCCGTTGCTGGCCCCAGACTCCAGAACTCTTTTCCAGCAAACGTTCCCACTATGCTAAGAGTCTGCATTGGCCTTTAGACCTCAACTAGAAACCCATCTTTTCCTCAACTGTTAGGTGTTTCTGTGTCTTTTTGGATTTCCCTGGAATTTGGTAGGCACACCAAGGCTACTTACCAGCAACCAGCGACTAATGTCTTCAGCATTATTACAAAGGTGCTATAGAAGTTGTTGGACTTTTATTAAATATTTTATGTTTGAACTGACTTTGTTTGGAATGATTGCGTGCACTTACATACCAGAAACTCATTCTAACACTGCATTTGGCAGCCATATCAAGAACTGCCTTATAATAAATTTATATTCTAAATAGTTTAGTTTCTATAGCTGCCCCGGCTGTGGATCCACATTCCACTCACGTTACATCAGAATTCATGCTTAATGAAGGGTGTCATCAGGAGTCTCCGGTGTACTGATTGCACTGATAAATCAATTAATGGATTGACTTGAGAATAAGCTGACAGACTTCTACACCAACTGACAGATCAATTGGTTTCATAAGGGTTATGCATACCGTTATCTCCTCCGCCGAACGACCAAACTGACCAGCCATCCTGTGAGACGGCCACAGTGTGTGAACTGCCGCAGGACACTTGACCAATTCCAATGATATCTTTCACAAGGGTTGGAACATTACGGCTGTTTCCGTCTCCATGTCCTGTGAAAAAGAAAAATAACTCGTCACAGGTGCTAAAGCATGGCAGCATAATAACACACTCACCACAGCCAAAGTCAACCAAGGTTTGGAAGATGTCTGGTGACTTATAAGAACTGGTAACTGGTAAACTGGTAAATGGCACAGGGACAGGGGGCACAGTTCAGCTATCGTGGACGATCTAGGACAAAGAAATGTTTAACTGAGCCTTTTTGCAGCAACTCAGGATGCGAGTACCGATTAGCAATGACTGGGCCCAAT
Source organism: Norana najaformis (assembly GCA_964023275.1). Classification (NCBI taxonomy): domain Eukaryota; kingdom Metazoa; phylum Annelida; class Clitellata; order Crassiclitellata; family Hormogastridae; genus Norana; species Norana najaformis. Next base: position 14,949,447 of record OZ029926.1, read on the forward strand.
GAGTGTGCAAAAAGGACTTTGGAATAGGGTGGTTGACTGCACCTTGCTATTACACTAAGTGATGGCTGGCATAATTGTGTATTTGTCTTATTTTAGAATATAACAACAGGTACAGTTAGAATGTATATAGCAAGGCAGAGTGTACAACAGCATTTATTCATGATTCAAACCATGCAGCAACCATGAAGACGGAGCCTAATTATGTATCACCTTGTCACCTTGTGCTGTCAGCTCTTTGAGCTCTAGCGACCGTCATGATCAATCTTCTCCATTTCTTTCTTTCCAATGTCGCGTCCCTTAGTTGTGCCAAGTTCATTCCAGTTGCTTCGTGTATCTTGTCCATCCATTTTTTCCTTGGTCTCCCTTGTTTTCTCTTTCCCTCTCCACAAGCCAGCATCATTTATGTATAAGAAAGTAAAAATTTTCAACTCTGCGGCCAACTCACAAACTCGGCAAAACTGCAGGGCACCAGACCTATGTTAATGTTACATTTGGAGCTTTGTTAGGGTTTCCATATTGCCAATGCTATATGGTCTTCACTCTAAAAGTATCAAAGTTCCAAGATGATATTTTTCTTCATATCCCTTGATCTACTTCTATTGTACTACCCACATTAGGTGGGTGAAACAAGGCTACACAATCAGCAAATTTTTTCAATCTTTGCTCAGTGAAATGTTGTGAAAGATTAAACTTTAGCACATAATCATTATTGCTACTGTTCACATAGGCCTCATCTCAAAATGATACTTTACTATTATTTGATAGATGGATGGCTTTGATAGCACACTCCACATGCTTTTACCATAAGAGCGGTAATCTTAAATTTAATTATGTATACATTTCAACTACAAAAAAAAACAGAATAAGGAGTTTTGTACAATTTTGTACACATAGTCTAGTGGTAACATTTGTTGTGCCCACAATGAATTATCAGACTTGAGACAAATCCTCCCCAGCCAGTCACTTACCAAGTCTTCCATAATCTCCCTCTCCCCAGGTGTACAGCTCCCCATCTTCAGTCACAGCTGCACTGTGTCTGTACCCCGCAGACACACATTTTACCACCTATAAAAAACACATCATTTCCAAACTATTATCATGCCATAAAATTCGTTTGTTTCTTAAGGGCTACAAAAACAAAGTTGTTCTGTTTATGTGATATTTTCACAAAAAATTACTTATTTACTCGTTGACCATATGCTGCTGCCAACTGCAGTTCTCTGAGGATGGACATGGGGTTGTTGGATCTTTCAGATTAATCAAAAACCCAACTATCAGTCATCCAAAAACTGGATTCCACCATTAGAATCCACCCAATCACATTTCTGTATTTTATTTTAAGTTTTTAAATTCATTTAATTTGTTATAGTTCTGTTTGTATCAGTAACTTTATTTTCACATTTATATAATGTATACTACTTGGACTATCATTTTCAAATCACATAAAAATGTATTAGTAATTTCTAACATTTTGTCATGTAATGTAATGTGATGTAACAGATATTTTCATAGTGCAGCAAGAGTTCAAAGATCATCACGAGCAGAAACTGAAAAGACAATACTAGTATTCAAGTTTACGTGAAAGAACTTGCTATGAATTTGACTATTTCCTTTCGATACGATCACATACAAGTAATAGCAAACACAACATCCTACCTTCTCAGTCAGAAAACCAACAATGAGTTTTGGGTATTTTTGTGTTGTACTGTTGCCATGACCCAATTTCCCATAATCACCTAAAACACAAGAAATTCTGGCAACCTGTGTTTCTGTATAACGAATCAACCAAAGATATTTTGTCTCCAACAGTTACCAATGCTGATAACATGCTTGCTTTTTCAGCACGCAAACTGTCAAAAGAAAATATAGAATACGGAATGCATGCAACAGGACCTGATCTCACTTCCAAACTACATCAGAAGAAACTGAATTACTGATTTATCCTACGAAGTTTAAAAAAATAAACTAATGCACCGATATTTTTTACATTTACAGTAGCATACTGAACATATAGAATAGTGTAAACCTACCATCACCCCAACTATAAACCTTTCCATCAGCAGTCAATGCCAGGGTGTGGCCATCAGACCCCTTCGAGGAGGAAATACGTCGAAAGGTGAAGCCATGTTCAAAGGACAACTTCTGAGGCAGGGGCTGGTTGTTCGAAGTTCCGAGGCCAAGTCTCCCGTAGCTCCCTTTCCCACAAGCAGTCACCGAACCATCCTGGTGGATTCCAAACGTACAATACTGCCCGGCTTCAAGCTATATTGAGAGGAATGAAACCAACATATGAAAACTACAAATTAACAGTGATCAATTGTCAACATAACCTTGGCTGACAGTAGAAGATTTGTAAAGATCAGCCAATGATCTTAAGATCTAAGCAAAATCATTTAATGAAGAAAGATGATCAAAAGATTAGAAAAGAATAACAAGAACTATTTCTGGGACAGGATAAAGTTAGATTTACATGGAGAAACATGAGCTGATTAGATTTTATTCAACTACAATGGAACATTGGATTTACACAGACTATAATAAGTTTAACTGCATTAGATTTAACGAGACGGGATAAGATTAGATTCACATGGACTGAACAGCGCTAATTATTAGTAGCTAAGACTAAACCCAATTGGATATGAATAGCTCCAACCTGAACAACATTAACAAAAGATTAGGTTCACATAGACTGAACTGAGCTAATTATTAGTAGCTAAGACTAAACCCAATTGGATATGAATAGCTTCAACGTGAACAACATTAAGATTAGATTCACATGGACTGAACAGAGCTAATTATTAGTAGCTAAGACTATACCCAACTGGATATGAATAGCTTCAACGTGAACAACATTAAGATTAGATTCACATGGACTGAACAGAGCTAATTATTAGTAGCTAAGACTATACCCAACTGGATATGATTAGCTTCAACGTGAACAACATTAAGATTAGATTCACATGGACTGAACAGAGCTAATTATTAGTAGCTAAGACTATACCCAACTGGATATGATTAGCTCCAACCTGAACAACATTAACAAATGCAGATGCCAGCTTAGGCACTGAGATCTTCTCCTGAGCTCCCTCAGACAGTTGGTGGCTGCTGTTGCTTCCCCAGACGTAGACATCGCACGTCTTTTGCCCCATCTGTCCAGACGGCACTATGGCCACAGTGCAGTTTCCATTCTCCTCATTGTCATTCCGGTTTTCATCTGGTGACATACACGTGCTGGCATACTCCGCTGCCAAGCGAGAAATCTGGAAAAGTCACTGAGTGTTGAAATTTGAAAAGCAATGAGTAGCAGCAATTGTAATACTAATATTAACTAAAAGAATAATACAAACATCATCAACCACAGTGACAAAAAACGCTGAAACTGCAATAAGAACTACACAAAGGTGATGCTTTAAAATTAATTTAGCCAAAATAATGCAATGCTGACATTAAAAATGTCTGTTAACGAGTTGATACTTTAACTGAATGCTGTTCTTTGTAATAATTATATTGTCTTGTGCATTATCAGTCACTTTAACCATTAATTAGTGGGTCATATAAGTACTAGTAGCATCTAGCACTGAACATCTTATGGCATAAGGCTAACCAATCTAACATTCTTCTTTTAAATATTGTAAATAAAGAAAACATTTGCTAACCTCTTCCATGAAACACATCGCAGCCTGATAGAGTGGAGTCAGTCCATACTCGTTGGCACTTAGTTTCTGCCGCACTCCAAATGACCTCTCAGTGCCACTCTGTATTCAAAAAGGAAAACAGCTAAATATATCACTAGTACAAACAGTTATTAAACAAACAAGCACAGAAATACATTATCGCCTACTATAGGTAAAGAATAAAATAAAAAGATGCAAGAGGCACAGTTTAGCATTATCCGTTTTGCCTTTATTCAAAGATACAAGTACTCTGAAGTTGGCAGAACTTGGAATACCAAGAACTGCAGAATCAAACAGTCTACAGTGTAAAAAGTCTGGAAACACTCAGTATACAGGTGGAAACTCCACGAGTTTTTGATGCCTTACAAACTTCTAAGTAAAAAATATACTGTGCACTAAGATATGTCAAGAAATATATAAAATTCGTGATCTGCTATTATGCCTTCTAATGCAATATAGCCATCAGCATTAATTAATGTTGGCAGGAATCAAATAAAGCAATATAAAAATGCAAATAGAACTTACAAAGCATGTTTTAGAATAGCATTTTGAGAGAGTCTTAGAAATGTGCGACGTCCAAGCACACACACCTATATATCTATTTATACGCACCGTATGCAGCTACACATAAAATCACACATCTGAGTTGACTTCAAAACTTGTTGCCAAGCAAGTTTCTGCTTAATAACTAATGCTAAAGTAACATCCATAGCTGCAAGCAACAAACTGAAACTCCTATAAATAAATAACATTAACAATAATAAAAATATTAATAAAATTTGTAAGAACGCGATATAAAAAATAAGTCATAAGCTTACAGCAGATTTCATCATTTGCTGCAAGATATCTATGAATGTGTTGTAACTGATCATTCTTGGCCGCAGTTCTTCCTCCACATTTGGATCCGTCTTGCACATACACGAAGCACACAGCGCCATGTCTATCCACTCCAGAATGTAACGCAGCGAACCACGTTGGGTTGCCAAAGCAAGCATCAGTTCTGCCGAAAGCCGTTTACCAACTGCATCTGCTCCCGAGTTTGGCATCGCTACACTCTTAAGGAAGGCCGTAACTTCGGCAAGCGTCAAGGCTGCAAGGGCCGGAAGTTTGGCCTCATTAGCGAGGGACAGTGGTGGGAGAGCAGTGACGACATCAAGGGCAGTGCGGAGGACATCATTGCACATATTTGTCCCAAACTTTACACCATGCTGCGCTGCAGTGAACCAGTTCTGTCGAAGGAGGGCAAAGACAAGGCTCAGGCCAGTTTTGATGCCCATCTCAATGAGGGCATCGGCTCCACTGCGAAATCGTTCCTGTCCACGTTTGGTCTCCTCACCAAGGCCAGGTATGACCTCTGCGACCTGATGCTGCTGTTGCTGGTGCTGCTGGCGAATCCGGTCTGGCTCGTGGTACCTGACTGAGACGGCATGAAAAACGCGTTGCAGGATGACAAGCCGCTTCTGAAGCACGATTGAAAATGGCGAGTCTGAGCAGACGGCTCGAGCAAGCGTGAGCTGGCTGTTGAGTAGTGCATCTAGGTAGTGCTCCTGCTCATCACCAGTGAGTGGCTCGTTGTCAAAATCTGGCAGTGGCAGCCCTCTCAGATGGAAGACGCGATTGAGAATTGGAACAACTTCCTGGTTCATGATGAGTCGGTTGTAAAGCTCAGTTGCTCCATCTCTCTCCGTCACCATCTTGTTCTTTTCGGATGCCCAGGCTGAATTCAAGTGATCCAGCCATTTGGTTTTGATTGCCAGGTTCTTTGCCATCTTAAAGATCTGAAACATACAAGACATACCTTATAAGACAATAATGGTTGGCACAGTGCTATGCATTGTATGTCAAAGGCTTCAGGTGTTCAAAGCTAATCTGAATTAAGTTGGATTAGAAACTGAGTAGATTGGCTTAGTGGTATGAAAACAGGAATAGATTTGATTTGATCAGATTCTGATGTAATGAAGCTCAGGTTACACCAAGACCAGAAAATCATCAGCCTAAAACACACTACATCATAAAATGAATAGATTGGCACAAGTTTTGAAGTCTATCCATTCACTTCAGACAAAATCCATATAAATATGAGCTCGTTTGATCTGACGGTCATCCAGTCTTCCACAATCGTTCTGATCTCTCCCTACTAAATTCTTCCTCTTTCCCAAATGTTCGTGATCGCAAGAGTCATAAATGTGTTTGTTATTCTCCCAGAACTTACAACTACAATTACACACAGTTTTGGTCTCCCCTGATCCTATACTGCTTCACCCAATAACAGTCTGGCTTTGCAAACCAATCTTGGGTCCTCTACCGTTAACTATGTCAAACATGTCCTCCATTCTCTGCACTAGCTATCATTTGTCATATGTCTTCCTTGTTTGTACTTTAAACCTCTGCTAAGCAGTTATTCTCTCTTAGATCAGGAGACTCGTCTGTAAACTGTGTTGTCCTAAGTACAACACTTGTTGTCTCTGGCCAGTGTTCATTCTGTTGTTGGTACCACCACCTGGATTTCTTTACCTAGTTACATACAGCATATAGGATGGGGCCAAGTAGGTTAAGTTGTTGTATGTTGTCTACGTTCTGTACATTTTGGTGGGAAAGTCGACCATATATAAAGGGGTTGTTTTGATTTGCCTCAGGCTGGGTTTTGGTCCTGCATGACCATTGCTGTTGTGTTACTAGTCTCTTCGATTAGTCATGTCTTAGTCTTCCTGCATGGACAAACTGCTTGATTTTTCTAAGCAACTTTGCCGTTCCGGTTCTTTTTGAGCCATTTTTGTCACCATCTATTGGCAGATGTTTTCTCCAGCTGTGGATGTTCGTGGGGTTTTGCAACTGTCTTGTTATTTTGCAAGTCTGTTTTGGGTATGGGTAAGTTTTGGGGGCTCTTAACAAACAGATGGCAGACTATTTTCCAACTGAATCACGTTGAATTTTTAAAAATTCATAGAAAGTGGGTGGATCAGTTCTGGAGGTTGGAATTAGGCATGTTCGACTACTTGTGCTCACAGGTATCACCAGGTACAGTTTGATGAGATTCAGTTACAGTCCCCAAAACCCAACCTGTACCTCTGTTTCACTTGTGATTAGCTTAGGAAATAAATATATGTTAACTCAAGCTGGTATCTTCTTCCGTGTCCCTAAACAACCTGTAACACTATTCATATTCATAACTCTCTTACCGAGCCTATCTTTATCGCAGGCCACAGAATGAAAACTTACCTCTTCCAGTGTGCATAAAGCTATTAAGGATTACTGCTGCCATGCTGCAAAGTGCACATTTGAGCTATTGTTGGGGATCATATTCCAGCTGAATTTCATAAGAACAACCATAGCAAGACTGAATCGTTGCCAGATCAGGCTCCAGTCAGACTAAAAGTAAGATCAGAAGAGATATGCTAAATCAGAATAAGACCATAGTGCAACATACTCAATCAGGCTAGTTTAAGGTTGGGTTTGATTACAGTCATGACCGCACGATCAATGCCATAGGTCCTGAGAACATTAGTAAACAACGGCGTCACTCACCAAGCTCCCAGCAGCGCCGGAATGGGACTTTAAATCCCACTTAGCGGGGTTTTAATTGCAATGCAACGGCCTTACACTAGATTCCTCAGAAAAGCATTCACAGATTATTGGCAAAGACAAAATCTGAAATTACAAGAAAAACCGATGATTTCTGCGGCCGAAATCCGATGTTAGCAGTGCTGCTGCTGTGATGTCACTTATTTGCAGAGGCCCACGAATCACAGATGCATAAGCAAAGATGGCACGATAGTAAGTAGATTGAATAACAGCCTAGTACTAGTTATGAACTTATTGCGCCAAAGGCAAAGAAGAACAACGGACACACGCAAAGCGAATTCAATCAAAAAAACAACTCTTTTACTGAGCCTATATTTTACTGTAAGATGAAATCTTTCCTATGTTGTATATTATATAGAAAAAAATATTAGTTATCGCAAAGCGAATTCACTCAGAGTCGAAACAGACAAGATTATCAAAGTAGAACTGGATTGGTATCGGCTTGTAAAGTTGATTGGCGGTTTTCAGTATTTTCTCGGTATTTTATCAAAGCCGGTTCAGTAACTGTTTCGGTGTTTCTAAATATCGCGATATCAGTATCAGTTTTCGGGTTTTTAGGCTTATGTATTTATTATTCTTTAAGTTTATAGTCCGACTTTCCTGCTGTGCATTGTACAATTTCCAACTGTTTATATAGCGACCGTATGGCCTTGACCTTGCTCATTTATAATGAGCCCTGAGTAGTGTTCTTTAATTACATAACAAAATCATACGCTGGCCTGGTTAGCTACCTTGGTTAGGCCTACATGTAGGCCTACGTCAAGGCGTCTCTGGTCGTAATCGTAAACTCGGGATTTCTGCAGCGCCCAACGAAAGACAAAGTCGCGGGAACCAGCTTATTCGCAGGTGCTCAGTCAAAACAAAATTGATAGGCAGGAAGGGTTCGGTTCCAGGTCAAGATCCAAGAATCAGGCAGGCTGACAGTCAGACTGCTACGGTGGATGGGTGTTTGGAATTGGAGCGGAAAGAGAAATAACGGGGTGAGGATCCCGGTTCGCATACCGATCGTGGCTATATTTCAGAGATTTTAATCTCGGGCTAGCATGGTCTATACACGGGGATCTTAAATGGCGTGGCGCCCATGATTCAAACGGGCAGCGGTGGTAAAGAACCTCACCCGAAAATTCATTTAAAATGAGCAGCGTCGAGTACAAATAACATGTACATTTGCATCTAAGGCAAGGAAAGTTAAAGTACAGTCAGAGAGGTAAGCTAAACCCACGAAAGCAAGGTAAGGCAAGGTAATATAAGACAAGGTAAGATAAGGTAGGTCAGGTAAGGTATTGTAAGGTAAGCTGATGTAAACTGGATTTCCTCAACGTTCAAAAGTAGGCCTACTCTCAGTCGGCTCATTTACATGCGTTCAACTGCCTAAGGCCCAAAACTGTTCTAATGTTTCAGTTTTTTGGCCTAAAGACCTTAACGAGGGGGAGTGCCATAGGCATAGGGCATAGATATTTGGCCATCGTATATGCACATAGGACTCCGCCAAGGGAGGTCCTAGGCTTATACGCCTGCGATTAGGCGTGGTCTGAGAGCTAGCGGCTGACCATGCTGAAGAGCGGCTGGATAAATAGCTGGATCAGATAAAATGCCAGCAGACGATAGCATTAAAAGATTCGCCGCTGTCTATTTCCAGTCCATGGCATACGTACGTAACCCAAATACACGGCCGCCGTCTAAAATAGCTCTAAACAGCCGCTGTATACGCCCGTCGGATGGATACTCCTCGCTGGCTCTGTACCATCCTCCATCTGTACGAGAACGAGACTGTCGTGGCATAATGTAAGGTTTAGCGAGATGGAGGGAGTGGCAGGGGCACAAATTCCCCGCTATCCCGACATGCTTCGGGCTCTGTTGTTTCTAGAGCACTGATCTTAGCATTTTTTGCAGCTATTAGCCTTTGAGACTCTAGCCTAGCACGCTAGGAGGGGATTTTGGTTGTGCCTGAGGCGCTATGAAAATTCCCGTACTTGCGTGATTTTAATAAGGCGTTGTTAAGAGTCCGTGCAACTCTTAGACCTTTCTCCACAGCATGTTAAGGTTCGAATCCAGGTGGGATATGGAAATTTGTTGCCAGGGTTGAATTTGTTTGGAAGCAGCCTAATGACTGAAAGAAATGCATTCCAACTGATAACACAGTCTGAGCCAGTAGGAAGAAGTTTCCTCCCTTCCCCATAGGCCTAAATTAGCCTCTGACTGTAGAGCCAATCAACTTAACTGTAGTTATCAGGTGATGGTTTAGCTGTCAGCCAAAACTTCTAAGACACCGAATCTGTCTTACGGTTCACAAAGCACCACATTTAAATCATCCGACCTATCTCTGCTCCGTGCTAAATAGTCATAACAATAAATATTGCACTCGAGCAATGGACAGTATGACTCTTGTTGTCCCTCGTACCGGGACAGAGTTGGGTTCTAGAGCGTTGTCGGCTGCTGGTCCACGGCTTTGAAATTCGCTGCCAAGTTCTATTCGTTCTGTCAGATCTTCGATGTCATTCAGGTCTAAACTTAAGACTTATCCGTTTCAACTTGCTTACCCACCCTAGCCGAACTTCTGGTTTCTCTGACCTTTAGCTATAGGAATTCGACCTGGCTTCTCCAATAGATTATGATTTTGATTATGATTTCACTCGAAGCGACCATCAATTGATGCCTTGGGCATTATGATACCGGCGCTATAGAAGTCATTAGATTAGATTAGAATGTAAAGTTTTAACTTGCTTAAATTACCGTATCTTTACCCATAGGCTAAACTTTCGAGTGAGGGGTACGGGTACCCCAGCCCCACTTTTTGGACTGAGTACTGTACCCCTACTTTTTCATACCGTGAATAAACAATGCCCATCACTGTCCAACTGCCCAGGTCTACTCCTAATGTGCTTCTCCAAGTACTGCTGTTTCTTCCTCTCTGTGTATATGTAGGTAGGTAGGGAGGTAGGTAGATATGCAGACAGACAGACAGACAGACAGACATACAGACAGACAGGCAGACAGACAGACAAATTAGTGTACTACATCATGGACTCATATATTTCAGCTGAACACAGTCATACACTAATATATTCAACTGCAGACTGACTGAGAATGTCTCAGAATGGCATGAGACATTAGCGACTGCCTGAGTACAGGAATGCCTGGGCTTCATGAGATCGGGTAAACTTGAGAAGACCGGCTAACCTGTCAGTCTCGAGGCTAACATATGGGAGTTCATGACTACAGCTACATAAGTAAGCAAGTACTTAAATACGCAGGTGGAGACCAGCCAGATGAACAGAGTCACAGGCAGTCGGACAAACAGACTTTCAGCCACACGGGCCATCGGAGAGACTGACCCCCTGGCAGGCGATACAGAGCTAGGCCAGTCGTAAGATTTTACAGAATCCTGACATGCAGTGGAGGTAACCCTCAATTATGGTTGTCTACCAACTTGATTCAAGTCAACTCAGGATGTATGTAGGTCGATGCTCAAACTCTTTTCAAGAGCCTCATATAGACCCCACACATTACACACACACACACACACATATTATTATCAGCGTATTAGGTTATTAAAACGGGTACCCCTACTTTCTGTACCAAAAGTTACATCACTGTCTTTACCTTACCTTACCTTACCTTACCTTACACCGCCTTGCTTATTTACTCGCTTGATCGGTCCGTGCCAGACGGTCTAAACCCAAGACTCCATCTAGTATTGGAGAGAAGATAGAATCGGTCCATTTAAGCCCTTGCCTTCTGGCAACCTGACACCCCTTGAAGGTGGTCGAGTCGCGACTTTCAGCTTCCTTTATTGGGTTTACTTACGCTTCAAAATATCTCAAAGATAACTTCTGGAGTGATGCTGGCCAGTGCGGAGGCGGTTGTTGCTGCTTGGTGTAGAGTCCGTGGCTTCGGCTGCTGCTGCTGCTGCTGCAAATGGTGCTATAGGTAACCATGACGCCAGACGCCTATTTCTGGACGGCTCTGGAACGCAGAGATCGCGCCTCTGACTCACATCCTCTCCACTAAATCTCTCTCCTTCTCAGGGTCTCTCCCTGTCTCCCTCTCTATCTCTTCCTTTCCCTGTATCATCCAACCCCTGCCTAGCTGGAGAATCCTGGCATCCACTTTAGCGCCCAAGCATCTTCTAGCTCCACTCTACCTCGGCTGCCCAAGAACCTCCTCCTCCTGCTTCTCCGGCTGCTCAACAATTCCTGCTCTCCTGCGTCCGCCCGGCAGCCCCGTCGCTCGTAAAGTCCAAGACAGAGAGGAAGAGAGATCCTTGCGGAAAAGTTCAGTTGTACGTCGGTGCGAATCGTCTGCAGGTTTCCCGCCGGATTAACTCGGTCGTCTGCCGTTGTTTCCTCTTGTAATTCGTCTTCTTCTGCTGCCTTCGTCAGAAAACCCGACCGTCCAAGATGGCCGCCAACACAATGGACGCGATCAAAAAGAAGATGCAGGCGATGAAGATCGAAAAAGATGGAGCGATGGAGAAGGCGACCCTTCTCGAACAGAAGGTCGCCGAACAGAAGGCCATCAACGAAAAGGTACAAACCCCTCCCTCTATCTCCCTCAATCACACAACCCCTTTACATAAGGGGGTTCATTCCGCTTGAATTACAACTAGCCACATCGTCCCAAGATGGCGCTTCTGAAAAACACAAAGAGTGCATTTTTGAGCATCCTGTGCTTTGTTCTGCAATCCTCGAGTGTAAAGTACTAGAGACAAAATGTAAAATAAGGTAAGGTCCACGTAAGTTGCCCTGACACACCCATAGGATACCGTTAAACGCTGGATTTCCTTGTTTGTTATTGGTACTGGGACACTGAGTACATCGATTACAACGTGTGCTGTCATATAATGTTCTCTGGTTTAACATCTGTGATAGCGAAGTGTTGTGTAATATGTGTTAGGGTGTCATGCGATGTAGCCTGCATTAGTGTGGTGTTGTTTTGTCAAATGTTGTGGTTGCTATGCCTGCTGTACCTCGGACCTGGACGGCCTGTATGTACCCCAGGATTTTTCTGGTGCTTCGTTCGAGGTTTGTAATTCGCTGTTCAGTTCTCTGTTCGCTCTGTAGTATGATTCATGTCTATCAAAACTTGCTCAGCCAGAGTAGGCTGTAATCTGGTCTCCCTGGTTTCTTGGATCTGGTCTCCCTGGTTTCTTGAATCTGGCCTCCCTGGTTTCTTGAATCTGGTCTCCCTGGTTTCTTGAATCTGGTCTCTCTGGTTTCTTGAATCTGGTCTCCCTGGTTTCTTGAATCTGGTCTCCCTGGTTTCTTGAATCTGGTCTCCCTGGTTTCTTGAATCTGGTCTCCCTGGTTTCTTGAATCTGATCTCCCTGGTTTCTTGAATCTGGTCTCCCTGGTTTCTTGAATCTGGTCTCCCTGTTTCTTGAATCTGGTCTCCCTGATTTCTTGAATATGGTCTCCCTGTTTCTTGAATCTGGTCTCCCTGTTTCTTGAATCTGGTCTCCCTGGTTTCTTGAATCTGGTCTCCCTGGTTTCTTGAATCTGGTCTCCCTGGTTTCTTGAATCTGATCTCCCTGGTTTCTTGAATCTGGTCTCCCTGGTTTCTTGAATCTGGTCTCCCTGTTTCTTGAATCTGGTCTCCCTGATTTCTTGAATATGGTCTCCCTGTTTCTTGAATCTGGTCTCCCTGTTTCTTGAATCTGGTCTCCCTGGTTTCTTGAATCTGGTCTCCCTGGTTTCTTGAATCTGGTCTCCCTGGTTTCTTGAATCTTGACCGTAGCTTTTGTCTCCTGGATTATGACGACGCTGTAGATGAGATGAGATTAGATTAGATTAGACTGGATCATACGATATGAAGTAGGCCTAGTGCCTTCGTTTTAGACATCCTGCACATAGCATTCATAGGCCTGTGCCAAACCCTTCATCCGCGCTTCAAAACTGCTCTACTTTGCCGAGATTAGGCTGCAAGCGCATATGAGTAAATATCTAAAGAGGCACTATATAAATCTAATGAATGACTGGAGGAGTATGGAAAACAGTATGTTACATACTCTAATTTTTGTATGCATAAAAATTGGCTTTGAAACTATAGGTCTACATTAGCATGACAAAATGCTTTAGTCTGACCTTCTCCTTTAGATTAGGCCTATATCATATCCACGAAATATTCTAACATGTTTTCTATCTATCATTAAAAGTATCTCATTACTTGTTTATAAGTTTAATGAACTGTTCGTTGTTGGCTTTTATCTTGTACTAATATCAAGTTAACCTGTTTCACCATACCTTAGTGTCATAGGCATATGTTGCGTTATACTGCCTGCTACTTGTACATTGCATTTACATTTACCTCACATGCAGAACTAGCTAATTCTTCGAAAAACCTACAGTTATTACTATGACTGCAACGTGTTGCACAAGAACGAGTGGTTTAGACTGTTCCCAGCTGAACTGTATATACAAAATATATACTTCTGTCGATAATCGCCACTTTCACAGATGAACTACACTACGAGTTTCTTCTCAAGGCCCTAACAGATGTACAAAATGCACAGTTGAAGTTGCTGGGCTGAGATCCTTCACCATTGCTACCCGTCTGAATGGGCGCCAGGCCATTTAAGGTCCCCGTGCACGGACCTTGCTAGCCCGAGATTCAAATCTCAGAAACAAGCCACCTTCTGGTTGCGAACCGGGGATCCTGTCGCACAGAGGCTGCTTGGCGTACGCGTTTACCGATGCAGCTAACCAGGCCGTGCCAGCGTACGTCATTGAGCGTGAAGCCTAAGTAAGACCAAGCGAAGGTGCCTCGCGGAATTTGTTTAGTTTTTATGCCAGAAACGTAGACACAACGGCAGCAGACATTTTTTACAACATTCCTATCATCAGTTCTGCTGTGATAACAAATAGCCGCTTTCGAAGGCGTGAAATTCGAACGGCGAACGCTGGGGAAAAGGCCGCTGCAGGCTATACCTGCGTCAGAGGAATTCAGGAAGAACGCCTTATTATGCGTTCTACATGATGAATTATATCCTCAGTTCTTACGCATGAAAATGACAAGGCAGCTTCTGTGTATGTGTATGTGTATGTACGTGTCTAAGGGTAGGCATACATATGCTTAGGTGTGTGCATATATGTGTATGTCTATGTGTATATGTGCATGTATGTAGGTATATGATATATATATATATGCAAGATGAAGGTTATTATAGTGCTTTGTATATTGTATATGCATATGAATATAATAACTGAGTTTGGTGGACCGAAGAAAACTTGTGGTTAATCGAATGTGTGCATTGACTGAATGGTTTTCATGTGAGATGCTTGCATTCTCTCGGCATTCGTCACTGCACGACTGCTGCAGCGGCTGCTGCTGCAGACAGAGGCATCTGTTGGCATCACGATCCTTTCAGCCATATGTTCAGTCATCTGCTCCAGTACATAGACTGGTTTTCTGTCTGATTCAGCACTTCGGCGCACACAGATCTTACCCCCGAATTCCGTACTGAGCTCAGGAAAGGGCGCTTGAATTTGTTCGTAATTAGGCAGGAAATTTGAAAGAAGCAATCAATCCAGGTCTAATTAGATAAAAGAATCACATAAATCTGAGTACAGTTTTCAGAAAGAATGGAGTAAGCGATGGTTTAACACAATTAGAAGTGGCTCTATTTGTTGTTGTCAGTAATCTATTAAGGAAAGACCCATGATGAACTACAGCGAGATGTATGAGGAAAATTCAACCTCAATATAAGATGGCCTTAACCAGTGGCGGATTTAGCTATGGAGCGGGGGAGGGGGCCGGTTTCCCCACCCCTCTTGGTTATATGCCTCAGATCTGACCCATGCATGGTGGACTGCCAGAATGTGGCGCCCCTCTGGAAATGACCTAGCCGCCCACAAGCAATCCTGGAGCCGCCATTGGCCTTTACCAATGGGAGAAGCTCCATCCTACTACACTCGCATCCTGTCTAATAGACCACAGCCGAACTGTTCCATCCCTAGCTAACCCAATCGTGTTGTCTCGCAACTGAGTTACATTCCTATAGTATCCTCCGTCTGGAAATGGAGGATCGTGAAAGATGGAAGAGATCGATCGAAAGCTGAGTCTGAGTCAATTTAAGTCTGCGATCCGTTGTTACGATGCAGTTCATCTAATGACAGTATTCACATCAAACACGTGTTCCGTGTTGATGTTGGCTTTTGCTTGGCTTGTAATGATTAGGACAGAGAAGTTCTTATGACGATGAGGATGACGTTGTTGGTGATGATTCCTCCGTCTGCAGCCGCAGCAGCAGCAGCTGCAACAGTCGTGCGGTGACGAATGCCGAAAGAATGCAAGCATCTCACATGAAACCCATTCAGTCAATGCACATAACCGATTAGCTATTTTAGACTCATGATCGTCTTTTCAAGCGACGCAGTAGTCTAGTGATTAGCATGTTCAACTGTCAGCCCACAGGTTGGGTCTCGGATCCCTGCCAGAACAGAATGATATTATAAAGATTTATGTTCGACTAGAATCCTCTCGCGAACTCGGCTGTAAAACGAGAGCATCGACTGCACGTTGTTGATGGAAGGGTCAGACAACAGGAGAAAGAATTTGTCTCCTTCCTTCATAAACTTTGGGTTCAAGGATAATAATCCTCTGGCCAAAAACCCCCGGCCAAATACCCTCGAGGAAAAGAACCCTTCAGTTTAGAACCCCGGGCCAATCATCCATGGGCAGTAACCTCAGGAAAATACCCACAGTTAAAAACAGCAAACGAAGACACTGTTCAGCACTTATTCATTTTTGTAAGCATAAATTTCTTATGTTAAATTTAAGTAAATAGCCTGTTTAGATAAATGAGTTAAATTATAAAATCCCGGTTGTCTACGTTGCTGCAATACCTGTTCCTTTTGCAGGTAGTTTAAAACCGCTAGAAATTCAAATGCTAGCTACTGATGTCTGCTTTACAGCCGTGATCTCATAATCTTAATTGAATCGTTTAAGTAGCAACTTCTATAGCGTCGGTGTATGACGCACAAGGCATCAACCGATGACGCACTAAAACCAAAGCCCTAATAAGGTCAATAAGTATGTCAGCTAATTAAATGCTAATTAAACTTCTTGTGCAAACATTGATTCTAGATAATCCTGACTTGATGTCAACCCACTTGATCTGATATTAGTATTTGAGTTACACACGCCGTATTGTAATTTGATAGGTGAATTAGGCGACATATTTACGAAAGGTAGGCTATAGATAATTTTAGTAGCTTTATGCTATTAACCGAGGAGTTAGTCAGTCAGAATTCCATCTGGAAAAAAGATCGTTGGCTGATTTATGCCTTCAGCTGACTACTTGACTGCAGCCTGTTGGCTAAATACCAAATCACCATTTTAGACTTGTGTCGCAGATAATTTTAAATCCTTTGAATTCCAGCTTCATTTTCTCTCAAATCAAAAAAGACTTAGTTGCAAAATTGATTGCCGAAAAATGAGTCTAGGTAGTAGACCTGATGTCATAACTATTTATCGTAATAAAAAAATTCCACAGATACAGTGTCGTAAAATTGAGTAGCCTATTAATTTTTATATAAATATTGAAGGAGAACTATAACAATTTATTTATCGTAGCTAATCCCACTTGGTGTAACCTACATGTTTTAATTCTCCGAAGTAGAAAATTCTTGACTTCATGCTTTACGAGTAATCTCATCAATACTTTATTACACAGATGAATTTTGGGGATTACTGGCCAGAGGTTTTAAACTGGGGGTTACTTTCGTGGGAGGATTGCCCATTGGGTTATTGGGCCGATACCAACACTTCGTTCCAATGGCTGCTTAAATGATTTGGCTTAAGGAAACAATGGAGACTCGAACCCATACTCTCTGCCTTACATCCCGAGTTCTCTAACCACTCGGCTATCATGCCTCACAATATTTGTATAGCAAGATATATTGTTACTTTTGCCTCTTGCTTTTTCCATTGATTTATACAACGTAGATGGCCTTTAAACAGCTCTAAAGGCGCAGTGTAGATATTTTCTCATTCAGAAGGTGCTTGATAAGTTTCTGTTTGCATGCTGCAGCAAGAAGAGGAAATCCAGAACCTGCACAAGACGATCTCGCAGATGGAGGGTGAGTTGGACGAGGCTCAGACGCAGCTGGGTGAGGCAACGACGAAGCTCGAAAACACCGAGAAACAACTGGGCAACGTAATTACCTGTCTATGACGTCATCCTAACAGTCGTCATCTTTGTTTCTTTTGTCGATAATAATAATAACCAATTTCAGCTATGATGTCATCATCGGGAGACGTAGTTATCTTATGCACGCTACCTCCAAAAGATTTTAAGAAGGGTTTCTTCTTCTTAAGTGTTCTGCCCTTACGCAGGTCCAAGAATCCAACGACGCCATTCTTCTCTGTTCTGTGTCCTTTCGTTAACTTCTTTGTAGCCCCGTCTTCTTTCTTTATCCATCATCCAGTCCAGCAGCATAATTATTCCTTGGTCTTTCTGGAACTTTGCTTCCCTCAATTCTTCCTTCAATCACTGTCTTCAGGAGAAAATTTTCGCGTATTAGACCAATCCAGTTCATTTGTCTCCTGCTTATTGTATTGACCATTGTCCTTTCTTCATGTACCAAGTGTAACACCTCCTCGTTCGTTTTAGGTCCTCCAGCTGATTTCGGCCAGTCTCTTCGATATCTACGTTTCAAATGCCTCGAGTTTCTCAGTTTCTACCTTTCCAATAGTTCATGCCATACAATGTTACACTCCATATGAACCTTTTCACCATTCTTTTCTTCAGATCCAGATTCAGCATTCCTCTCAGAAGTTCTTCTCTCTTCCAGAATGCACCCCTTCTTAATGCCTTTGCCAATGCCATTGTTTTCGTCGCCTAGTTTGTCTTTGTCCAGCGCAGGATCTTGTGATGTTATTTAGGCCTAGTTACGTCCATACATTTCATTGTATCATCACAATCACAACAATCATCAAGTATGCCGTCACGTTTGACGTCATCATTTTCATCACCATAATTGCCGATAATACAACTATAATAATAATAATAATAATAATAATAATAATAATAATAATAATAATAATAATAATAATAATAAATGATAATAATAAATGATGATGATAATAATAATAATAAATGATAATAATAAATGAAAAGAAGAAGAAGACTTCTATAGCGCCACTGTAATAATGAAGATGGTCGCTACTAAGCAAAAACGTTGTCGAAAATCCAAGGTGGGAATCCGAGAAGACACACAGCCTATGGAGCAAATGAATCCAGGAAGAGATAAGTTTTTAGTCGAGATCCGAAGGCCGTGACAGATTCCGAACAGTTGCCGGAAGAGAGTTCCAGAGTCTGGGGTCAGCTACATAAAAGGCACGCCTGCCAAAAGCTGTTCTTGTCCATGGAGTAATCAGATTAAGACAGTCGGAAGACCTGATCAAGTAGAGACGAGCCTTCGGAGTCAGTGCAGAATGTAGATAGTGAAGTTATTTTCGTAGCCACTGTTGTTCGATTTAACATCGTCTTTATTTTCAATACAATATGATTATTGAGCTACAAATGAACACGGTTAATGACTTGTCTAAGATTTACGTGCTTGTTGGCTTATAGGCTGAGAACGAGGTCGGCGGATTGACCCGAAGAATCCGGCTGCTGGAAGAGGACTACGAGCAGACGGCCAGCCGACTGGCCGTGGCTACGGAAAAGCTGGACGAGGCTTCGAAGGCGGCCGAGGAGAGCGAAAGGTGGGACTTCACTGAATTCTTTAGCTCAGCGCTTAGTAAAACCGCTTCCCTCAAACGCAGTGTGAATAGAAGTTAGCTAAAGAATTGCAATCGTACCCGATAAAGGCAAAGAAGGTTAAGGTATCACGCTTATTTACCCGTTCCTATAGAAATTCCTAAGAAGAATTGTCCCGCAGCTGTAGGAGATTTCACAAGTAAAAAGTGACTCGCGGAGACCAAAAGGAGATTACGGAGAATATGCTGCCCTTAAAGACCTGAACGACTTCAGAATGGACAGAAAGAGACATGAAATTTCAGAACCTTGGACCAGCAACCGAGAAAGCCCAGGAACCCAGTCTACTGCCTAACTCTAGTATCAGCATTTGATTTTGTACATCATCCATTTATTATTTATTATTGGACTCTTGTGCGAGCCGAAATTTTTCATTGTAAAGTAACCTTGAAGTAGCTTGCTACTGGTGATTCTGTATAAATTGTCGTGATTACGATTACAATTACAACCCAGTTAGCCTACTGTACTGGCTGTGGACAATGTTTTATGCGCTGATAAATCTTGATCTCTCCTCAGACATGAAAGGCTTCACAATGTTAGTGAATTTTCAAAATCTTCTTTAAAGACCGGGGCTATCATGACAAATATTCGGAATGAATATGATGTGCTTTCTATTAAGTCTACTGGTTTTCATGCTATCTTGAACTCCGCCGTGTAATACACGTGTAGGCCTATTAGGCCAGTCTTGCTTATCGTAAACAATGCCTCCTTCAAAGGCCTCTGTTATCTGTCGCTGCAGAGGCCGCAAAGCTTTGGAAAGCCGCAGCCTTGCTGATGACGAGAGGCTAACCTTCCTGGAAACCCAGCTCAAGGAGGCCAAGTACATTTCCGAAGACGCCGACCGCAAATTTGACGAGGTAATCCATTATGTCTCTTGTATAGGTTATATAAGGTAAGATTCCACCGCACATTAATACTAGTACTGGAGCTATGTAGTGTCGGAATAAGATTCCATCACACATTAACACTAGCACAGGAGCTAAGTAGTGTCGGAATGCACGCCAAGTTTAGATACACTGCTCTAAAAACGGCGTCTGTAAAGGCAATCGAATGCGCAATAAACCGCTAAGCTTACTTGGCCTGAGCTTGGAAGCACTTGGAAGCACTATCTCAACTTCGATATAGGGTTGTTAAGCATGCATGCAAGTGTTTATCTATACGTTTGTATGTATGTATGTATGTATGTATGTACGTATCCATGTATTAAGACACTTAATATGGCGGCCTTTAATAACCTCTCATATGAGCTTCACACAATTAAATAGATATTTTTACATATGGGGCTGGGAATGTGCGTTGTACGCCGCATGGGGGGGGGGGGCGTACGCGAAACTATAAATAGATGTGTTTGATATTAAGTACTTTTCGACCTTGTTGGTCTTTGGGTGTTTTGACCACGTGGGAAGTACATTTCTTATGATATTAACATGGCGATTAAGTTTTGTACGGCAGCGTTTTAATATACGCAGAACCTACCTTCCACGAAAAGTTATTTCATTGTATACACTATACACAAACCTACTTTGGAATTAGATTCATTGATTGCCGTACAAATTAATAGGTCTTTGTCCCACGAGCGATAAAAATAGTCTGTCGTCAAGGTCTGTGATCTTGTAGGCCTATTGTATCTGTTTCGTTCATACAAACTATGTAGAGACTTGTTGCGATTATCTATTTTGAGTTACTAATTCTTATCTCACAGGCGGCTCGTAAATTGGCCATTGCTGAAGTCGATCTAAACAAATCCGAGACTCGCTTGGACACCGCTGAAACGTAAGTTTCAGTAAAAATAAAAAATCTTTGTTTTGCCATTCTTTTAACTATTAATTAATTTTTAATTCTTTTAATTATGTGATCATAAGTTTAAAAAAGCCATCTGACGACTTGCGCCAGGAAATTAATAATTTATGATAGACCATTTTTTAATTGAATCCAGGCGTAAATAACATGTCAGATATTCATATATATATTATATATATATATATATATATATATATATATTATATATATATATATTATATATATATATATATATATATTCATGTTTGGGTATCGTGCAAACCATGCGCGCCAACGAACGAACCACAGTGTCAACGATTGCTGGTTCGAGTCTGTTGAACGGACTTCGGGTAACGACTACAGGTCGGCAATGTCGATTAATCATAACAATGCACAAAAGAAATGAGGTGTATCCCAAGTCCATAACTGTCTCATTCGTTTCCTTGAATCAAGTGCGTCTGACAGCCATCTTTGTTGTTAAAGGAAAATCGTAGAATTGGAAGAGGAACTGAAGGTTGTCGGCACCAACATGAAGGCGCTTGAGATATCAGAACAGGAGGTAAGGACATGCAGTACCGTTAGACCTACACCATCTACGAGTATGATGCCTTCAGGGGTAAATACCTCACTAAGTCTTCTGCTTCCTTGACAGCTCAGGAAGCATTCTTGGCCCGTCTTAAGACGTACCTTTTTGGCAACTTCTAGATAGCCATGCCGTAGCGCCTTTGTGAGGTTCTAAAAAGCGCTATACAAGTGCCATCAGTGGTAAGTACCTCGCTACATACGCGATTTCGAGGCCATCTTCAGGAAGCACCAGCTAGCCCTTATGCAGCGCCTAGGCGAAGCTCGGCTGAGACTGAGGTTCTGGCCGGAGCAGGGTCTGTAAATAGACGCGTTGTGTGTGTGTGTGTGTGTGTGTGTAGATGTGTATGTAGGTGTGTATGTAGGTGTGTGTGTGTGCACAGCAGATAGACAGGCAGGTGTATACAGGTGTAGACAGGCCGATCAGCCTGCGGATCAGGTGCAGCAGAGACAAATGGGCCATTAAACGCCGAAAGGTCGGCGTTGGAAATGTTTTTGCCGAAGCTAAGGTGATCCCATGTCGGTTGGAGCCCGAAACGCTGTCGAGCTATCTTTGTGTGGCACTAGTCAGTCAGTATCTTCAGCTCACGGATGCTTGGCTGCGGTCATCCCACCATCCACGCACACATAGATCGAAACACACACGCAGACATCACAGCATGAATACGCCGATAATATGTTTCTGCTGAGTTTGCACACAGTAGCAACTTAGTTAGGAGGATGCTACTCTCAATGCACCTCCCACGTTTTGATATATATACAAATGTTGCAACAGAGTCGATCCAGATCGTTTTTACCGGAACAAAGGATGAAAGTCACTAACTAAACGAACCCACCTAATATTGTAATCGTAATTCCGAGATTTCTACAGCGCCCAACGAAAGCCGCGCCGCGGGGACCACCTTATTCACAGGCGCTCAGTCAAAACAAAATCTATAGGCAAGAGGGTTAGGTTCCAGGTCAAGTTCCAAAAGTCAGACGGAGAGACAGCGTGGCAGCTACGGTTGGTGGTGGTGTTTGGGGTTGGAGAGGAGAGAGAGATAAGAGGAAGATGAGGTGTCATGGTACAATCTGTGAAAGAGGAATGTTTTGAGTTTTGAGTGAAAGGCCGAAGCAGAAATTGCAAGCAATCGTAATCGTAATTCCGAGATTTCTACAGCGCCCAACGAAAGCCGCGCCGCGGGGACCAGCTTATTCACAGGCGCTCAGTCAAAACAAAATCGATAGCCAAAAGGGTTCGGTTCCAGGTCAAGATCCAAAAGTCAGGCATTACTTCCTTTTTCGATTGAACTGAAACTAATTTCATGAGTTGCCGATGTGATAGCAGTAGATTATCAAATCCAAAAAATTCGAATATTAGCTACTATCGTCCCTTTATTCCATACTCTGTGTATTTTGACGATCAGTATGGTTGACTGAATGTGAAGCGCAACCTATAGGCCTACCTCTTTGTGGAGTAGGCCAATTGTTAGATGTTGGTGAACCGTTGCAGTACTTTGAACTAAATGACATGAACAGAACATGACATGCAGTACTTTGAACTAAATGACATGAACAGAGCATGACATGCAGTACTTTGAACTAAATGGCATGAACAGAACATGACATGCAGTACTTTGAACTAAATGACATGAACAGAACATGACATGCAGTACTTTGAACTAAATGACATGAACAGAACACGACATGCAGTACTTTGAACTAAATGACATGAACAGAACACGACATGCAGTACTTTGAACTAAATGACATGAACAGAGCATGACATGCAGTACTTTGAACTAAATGACAGAAATGAACTAAATGACCATCGAAGCGTTGTTTTGTTGGACAGGCGTCACTGAGAGAGGACAGTTACGAGGAGACGATTCGCGATCTAACCACACGCCTTAAGGAGGTAAGCATATTCCGCAGACATCTGAAATCTAATAGAACTCAATTTAAGAAAAAATGAAGTGCCCAAAAGGTGGCTAGCTTTTTACAGAAATTTTAATTTGTATGGAAGCTTCTGTTTTGCATTGAGATTAAAAGCAACCTTCAAGTACTCCGAATGCAGTCTGTATATAGACTCCTTTTGTGCGCTGGCTTATGCCAAGCTTTATAACTTGTTGTTACTGTAGGTTTCTCGAGTAATTCACCTCCAAAGCTGCAATTGGTATTTCCGGCTTGCTTTTCCACTGTAACCTCTTTCCCAACAGCAAGGTCATATATAGGACATATGAAGCCCGCATGACAGTATTCCCATATGGGCTCCAAATACGTACTACCAAGTGGGTATACAGGACATATGAAGACCATATGGAAATATTGTCATATGAGCTTCGTATGTCCTACATATGACGTTGCTACATGTAGGGTACTTGTCTCTCGGCTGCGAATTCACTTCGAAGCAACCATCGACCGATGCCATATGCCTATTGTGATAATGGCGTTATAGAAGTCTTCAGTATAGAATGAAATAATTTCCAATTAATTTCTACATTGTGTCTATATTTACGCTACATAAATCACTTTACCTGTGTTTCTAAGGCGGAGAACAGAGCCTCTGAGGCCGAAAGAACAGTTTCTAAGCTACAGAAAGAAATCGACAGATTGGAAGGTAATCTAACCTGATTTTACTGTGATCTATAACTTACCTACAAATGATTACGTTTGAGAATGTCTTGGCCAATCTACGGAAGTACAAACAGCGAGATGATTAATACTGTAAGTGATCATTAGAAATTGGAGGCACTGGTGTTTGTGGTGGCAACGATGCAGCGGCGGTACTCGAACGGTGGTGGTGGTAATGATGATGATGATTATGGTGATGATTATGGTGATGACGACGACAACATACGATGAAGACGACGACGATGATGATCTAAATGACAAGATTCGTTGTTGTGACGCCGATCGAGACTTAGTTGACACGTATAACGAGCGTTTTCGTGTCCTCTGTATGACAGACGAACTCCTTGGCGAGAAGGAGAGGTACAAGACGATCAGCGAGGAACTGGACGGCACCTTCCAAGAACTGGCTGGTTTCTAAGCGTCCTCCTCCTTCAAGGCCTCCGCACAAGACGTCTGAAGCGCCACGGCCGCAGCACCTGAGAAGACGAGGATGGGGATGGGGATGGGGATGAGAACATCAGCTTCTAATCCTTCTCCTTATCGCCATCACCAGCGTAGTGCTGCAACCATAGATTTATAATAAATATCCTGCGTCATTTATAGAAATGACAAAATCTGAGCCGCTATTTGATAAGCGAAATTTAAGAAACAACATTATTCGTTTTGGCCATTAAATTGTATCCGAATACATAATTTAACTACTTGATATATCGTCATTGTTCGCAGTTTCGTTGATATGAACATTTCGATTGTGGTTTATACGATTTGAAGGAGGTCTGATTGCTAGATTGATTGAATGTTACATCAAGTAGGGTCATCATGGCGCAATATTAATTGCCTAGACCGTGATTAAGATTAGATTGACGACTTACACGCAAAAAAATGAACAATTCGTCCGTCGAACATCAGTTTAACTGTAATTCATCTTGTAGCACCGGAAATTCACACAGTTAGACTGACCACATTGGAAAATATTTAAGCCTGGTCTACGGTCGCAAACAAATAGCTGATTAAATCTTAAAAGCACGCCTTAGTTATAAATGATCTATAGAATACATTTCCTGCATTATCGACTCATGATGAAGGCTAACAGGAACTTAGTGGTTTTTGTAGCGCATTTTTTCAATCCTCTGCATGTTCCTCTGGTCGTAGAGTCGACATTCTCACTGTGACTGTGTATAAGGCAATTGATGTAGCGCACACGCTTTCAATTACATTTTTAGCCCACCGTGTGTCAGAAGTTATTATGGAAATTAGTCCTATGTTACATATTCATTTGATTTATTAATTAATATAAAAGATAAAATGACTAAGAAGTCTAGTTATTGAATCCAAAGTCCATTTGATCTCCAGCTTCCCTCCCTACGTATTACCAACACACTGATGCATAGCTGTTGTGGAGTGGGATGCTCTTGCATCCGCTCTGGTATTCATATTGCTATAGTCTCTTTGCTAGTGCAAAAATCACACTGTGAATAGTGATCTATCTTTCCGCTACTTAGCTTTCTTGGGCGCTGAAGAAATTTTGAGATTACGATTATTAGGCCTATTTCTGTGTGACTGCGCGAGTTAAAAAAATTTCGTAATAATAATAATACGAATCGTGAACAATTATGGACATTTTTACAGTCCAGAGTCAAAAATCTACATATTTTGGGTCCAGCAGTATGGCGTCATTGAAACATTAGGCAATGTAGGCGGGAGCTTAACCGAAGTCATGCTACAGCCAATTATCCCTACGCTGTTCACAGTGTGACTGCTTCGAAAGCATTTGTCTTGCTAATCCCCGTTTCCTGCCTTAAATGTGACATATACATGTGGCTCAAGCATACTCTATAAAAACCATAGCTGGTGTCAACCAGTCCTTAACGACTATGGCTGTGGAATGCTTTCTGATAATGTACTTTTTAATGGCTTACAGACATAGTAGGCCTACTGTTTTCTTCTTCTGTGCACGTTCTGCCCTAAGACAAGACATGGAGTCCAACAATAACGCTACGATTCTCTGTTCTTTACATAATTTCTAAGAAATAAATCTGACTTTGTCTGTCGCCTGTCGCTCAGTCCAGTAGCACAAGTCTCGCTGTTCCTGCAGACTGCCTTCCTGTAATTCGGTTTTCCGTGCTGCTATCATGAGTGTGTTGGGGTAAATAGGCCTATATGCTAAATCTAGTTTGGCCATCTTTACAAATATAGTTCTCTTAAGTGTTCTATACTCCCACACCAATTAGAGTGTTCTTCGTTTCTTTCATCTTCATTAATTTTCTCCGGACTCATATTTGGAATGGCTGTAACCTTCAACTTTTACTTTCTTCAGAAGTCCATTTCTTCGATCTGTCGAGTGCAACAGTTTCTTCATTCGTTACTTTAAAGTTTCTTCTGTAAATCTAACGGGAAAAAGAGATTTAGTTTCGAACAAGAGCTACCAGAATTACTAAGACCATCATTTAGCATTGTATAATTAACAAGTAGATGTTAATCATGTACTGAGTGCTTCTGAACACCACCTAATTGAACGCTGTTATGATGCGACTAAGCCATACACCAATGGCGGCTGCTGCTTCTTCTTATACAGTACTTCAAACGATGTTATACATCAGCGTTATGAGTTTGTTTATTAACACGCCATGTGTCCATCGGCTGAGCGAGGAATGGCGACGACTACGACAGAAAATGAAAATTATGCGCACTAAATTAAGGCCTTGTGTTTTCTATGCAGTGCCTTTTCTCTGCCATTCTGACCTTTATTTGCATCAGCCAAGGCTACATTATGCCTGGAACTATGCAGTGTATGTAGACACGCCTCCCTCCATCCCTCCCTCCCTCCCTGCCTCTCTCCCTCCCTCCTTTATTCTTGGTTTCTCGGTATTTTTCGGTTTTGTGTTGCCATGGTAAATATATATATACATAAATATAAATAAATATATATACACATACATATATATATAGCACCTTTCAGGAATGAAACTCAGAGGCGCTGTCTGAAACGATTATTTTTTCCACAAGGCATATAGGTGATCCCTTGGGATCTAAAATTCTCTGGATATTCGAAATTGCATATGGAACGAAAACTACCTGCCAAGATCTGACATATTGTTGTTGTTGTTGTTGTTGTTGTTGTTGTTAGGGGTAGGAACGAAAAAATTAAGTTACGAGTAGAAAATGACTGACCTCTGAAATGTCAGGCCTTATCTCAGTTTTCGCAGCCATCCGAAATTTATTATTTATTTTTAAATTCCCGAGGTACATATGATCTCTCAGGACTTAAAAAGCGCCAGTTTAATAAAACGTGTGGATTAGCTATGCTTCGTTAAGTACGGACTAAAATATAGTGCTACGGAAGGCAATAGCGCTGGATCGCAACTGATACTGTAGGCGCTGGAAAAGATTGCATGCCTTCTAGTCACCTCCAGATATATGCGTTACGTTATTATTATTAATTGTAAAAATTAACATAAAACGTGTTCCCAACGATGGGAACGAAACAAAACCACTATACGTAGCATCATGCAGTGATTGTAAACGAGCGCTATAAAAGTATTTTTGGTCTCCAGAGATTTGGTTACGCTGATGACGTGGCCTCCAACGCAGACGACGCATGATCGTATTTCGTTCGATTACGTTTTTAAAAACAAATACGAAATATTTCTTATAATTAAATCAAGGTACCTAATATCATGAATTTTATTTTTGTAGATGCTTTATGCCTAAGTTGTCAGATGAAATCTATTACAATTAGCTTTTAATTCAGAGATAGTTAGGCGTAGGCCTACTCGTTAAGTTGTCGAAATTCTCCAAAATATAGTCCACCATATGATTTTAATTTGGTTGAAGGCATGATCTGTGCTAATTCTATTTTATTGTATATTGCTATTTCGCTGGTTACTTGTAAATAGTAGGCCTATATTTGCCATTTGTGTGTTTTTGAAACTCGGTAAAGTTTACCAATTGGTAGGTCTAATTGTACCGAGTTTAATCTGGTTTTGATCCTATCCGTTAAGGATGGGATAAGGTATTCGGCTTTCGATCATGAAAAGTGTTTGGTTAGACACCGTAAAATTAAGGGTTAAATAACTTTTCATAACAGACTTCTTAATGTCTGCTTTAAATAAAACGCCGATCACCAAGTTTATTAAATGTAATATCCGCGAACTTCATTGTTCTGCACTAATGAAATTTCTTTTCTGCTTTACACAGATGAAATGTTTACTTAGATGTGAATGAACGTGGTCACCTACATCAGCCTCACCCTTTTGGGACTCATTTTTGCAATTTTCTTTGCATGCATCCTATTTGGGATGTGCAAAGAGTATCTGGAAGACCGACAGGCAATTGCCAGACTGTACACTTTGCGGAAGCGTGAACTGGCGAAGGATCCAAGTCTTCCAAACGACTCTTGTCCCCGATCTAAAAACTGTATCTGAGGAATGGTGTATATAGTAATAAACAAATAAATGACAGGGAAGTGTTACTTTTCAGAAGTATTCAGCGCCTAGCTTGATTTCATATGTGAATCAATTCATTTTGAAAATCCGCATTTCTTCCCATGTACAACAATGCTGAGGGAATCCTTCAGTTTGAGTGTTGATCCTCAGAACCGGTCGTGTTCAAGTGATATATTTGAAGAAGAAACAACATCTTTACCCTATAGCAATTTTTCAGTGCCCTTCGTTAGGTCAGTTATTCACATCACATTCCTAATTCGTCTTGTTTATCATTTGCATGTCTTTCATTATAGTTTATTTCTTTGTGCCAAGGTCTTAGAAATCAATAAATCATTATGTCCTGTTTTACATTTTATGCAAGTTCCAAATCTCGTAGTTCAAAAATAATTTGCATACTATTTCATGTTTTGACTGTTTATATAGTCACTTCAAAATGAAGAAAAATTTATATTTGCATTAAATTTTAAGAGAAAATTGGCATTCACAGTAAATTTTACAATACTTGAAGGGTGGTATTATATACCGATAATTCCAGATTAAAGCAACTGTTTGCTCCTTCTCAGAATACAGCTGATAATTTTGGCTTTTCCAGAAACTTGCTGTTGCTTTATATATGCCAGTGTAATTAATCCTTGCAGGGTGTCTCAAACTGTGAAAAGATTTAAACCAGGAACTAATGAAATGGTTAGCAGGAAGTCTCTGGCACCACGTCCTGCTCCATCTAAGACAAGCTCAAGGTATTCCTTATTGTTTTATGGCTCAGACATTTCCCACAGTTTTCATGTCCTGAGTAGAATGAACATCAGAACACTTAAATGTGTGTCATCAGGTATGTTTTAGTAATATAAAATCAAAGTTTATTTAGATATACTAGCAATTAAATAAATATTTACCAGAGCTTTGGTAACAGTCAGCATTGATATGATAATTAATACCATACAGTGCTGAGAACAGTAACCATCAGTTACCTTAAAAGTAATAAGAAATTTAATTATAAGACAAATCTGTTGCATCTGAAACTGCATACACCTAAATTAACAAGAAATTGAATAACAGTTCTATTGCTTTTACAGTGTTGTCGACACATTCACAGATCTTGAATTGCGTCTTGGCATTGTAAGCAGCTTATGTCTTATTACTAAATACATTTTAATCAAAATTTAATAAATTGTTTCTTAATTGATTTTCCCTTTTGATGATATTGATTTTACACCAGTGCTTTTGTGTACTATATCAGTTCAATTGAAGACTAATCTTTTTGGTTGCTTAAATATCACTGTTGA
This sequence comes from Norana najaformis, assembly GCA_964023275.1. Taxonomy (NCBI): domain Eukaryota; kingdom Metazoa; phylum Annelida; class Clitellata; order Crassiclitellata; family Hormogastridae; genus Norana; species Norana najaformis. The sequence goes on from OZ029926.1 coordinate 14,979,166, forward strand.
TTGGTATAATGGTAATGTTTTTTTAAGAATGCTAATAAAAGTCAGGTTGGGGAAAATTCAGAAACACTGCAAGGCAACAGTTTGAAAAATGCTGGCATGGAGGGACTTCCACATCCTAACCAAATCTGGTGAGTATATAGTTTAAACTATAATCTGTTTACATTTAATTGCCTGTCTTGTGTTTACAATAATCAATTCTAGATTCAAAGATTTATTCAGCTAATGAAGTAGTTATTTTAGATTCATTTTCCATTCATTCATCTTCATTTATTGATACCAAAAATCGACGAAGATACAAGGGAAAAAGATTCTTGGGGTTCATAGGGCAAACCCAGAAGGAACCATATTGTCGCTTAATTAGAACCGCCTAGTGACAAGCAACACGGATGGCGATGAAGAGCATCAGTATATGTGTTATTAAATAGTAAAATGTTTAGTATCAATGCAGTATTGCTTTGAAAGTGATACCTCTTGTGTTTATTACTGAAGAAATCTTCTCATAAACCTATGTTTTGAATGACCTGCCTTGTAAATTTATTTTGATTATTCCAGTTAAATGTGTCAACCAGTGGTTTCAGACTGATGGAGCTTTGTTCCGTTTGGGTTTATGTCTTATATCTCATTCATTCACATGTTATAGACCCTTTTAGAACACAACAGTAGCGCATGATTTCATTTAATTATAAAGTAAAACTGTTAAATTACAGTCGGAGTTTATTTGGATTTAATTTTTTTATGGCTGTTGAGTAACCGCTACAGCTTCGATATGTGTTTGATATGAGCTGTAGTGGCAAGAGGCGGAGTATTAACAGACCGTCTGCAGCTTCAGGCAATGCCATACACGAACACCTGTTGCAGCTTCAGAGAAAGCAACAACTTCTTGCGTATGTGTTATCTATTATCAAAACAGGTATCTGTACTGTGTCAAGTTATGAGGCGCCCAGAAAGATTTACCTAACCTAAGATAGCATATTCATACGAGTCAATAATTCATGTAACATAACTATGGGTTTGAATTATTGTGCAAGACTTTTATCTAGTTTTGAACCCACAGCAAAATAATCATGTGACTTATTAGCCAACTTCTTTGAAATTTCTCTTAACCATATTCAGTTTGTGTTCTCTGTTAAAATGCTATAATTTAAACTGTTCCAGAAAACTCCTCTACTTTAATGAAAACATTTATTTTACCAGTACCTTCATAATAATGACATTGTTATGTTGACTGTGCTGATGAAAATTAGGCCTCTTTGATATTTAAATTAATATAAATGTTTTATATTATTAGTGAAACAAAGCCAGTGGAGTCAGTTCTAGTCACTAAAGGCCAGACTTCAAACGGAAGCATCGTGGGGCCAGCAACCCCCAGTGTTGTCTTAGAGACAACCAAACAGTGTTTCCTTACATTCGGGGCAGACACTGCCTTGAGATGGACGAGCAGCCGAGTGTCGTCACTCTCGTCCACTGGTCTCGCTCGAGAAGGCAATGCCCTACCCAGTGGTGGCACGCCTTGGGAAGGACTGGTGGCCAGCGTGCAGAGACAGACTGTGTGCACATGCAGGCCACAAGATGTCGCTGCGCGTGCAGACCGGAAACGAAAGCTGCTTTCGCCTGCACTGGACTCACCGCTTGATCATTTCCTGTGCCTATACCGGAACAGCCTGCACCAGGTATGTCATCAAACTTCCCTAGACGGAATATTTGGGCAGTTCATGTTTTTGTTTGAGTAGTGCTGTAGTGTTGACTGCTTCAGCAACTGTTAGCAATTGTCTTAAGCGCACAGAATGAGACAGAGCAGTACAGTAGAAATAGTAATTGTCGTCACAGGATTGACTCTGTGTTACCAAAGTGTTTTAATGGGCTGGAATGGGTCTACTGTTGCTCCTAAATATACTGATTTTGTTAAAGTGTAATTGAGCTTAATTGGTTAACATAACATCTTATGAACTTTAGCATCATAACTAAATGTAAATGAAGTTCAGCAGTTGTGCTATGCAGCAGATATTTACTTCGTAACTGGTTTATTTATCACAGTCTTCCGATGAAGATGATGAAGATGAGCTCAATGCTGCCCGATTTCTAGGAGTAAGAGGTTCACGACCACTTGCTTTCAGCAATGACTTCAGCCATATGTTGACATCCACTACCGTATGTATACCTGTAGTAAAGTTTATTCAGTCTTTGTTAATGTATTCTTTTAGTGCTCGCTGTGTAAAGCAAAAGAAGATACAATAATTCAATCTCACACTTTACAAGAGTCTGCTCCATTTAAAATTTTGTGCCAACTCCTGTCAATTATCACTGACAATTTTTTTTACAGAATTGACTGTGTGTTAACAATTTGGTTTTATATGGGCTTGAATTGGCCTACTGCCGTTCGTAAAAGTGTTATGTATAGAAAGACATAGTTCATTAGAAAATGGTTAATTAATGGTCAATTACATTGACCTTGAGAGGCTGTCAATGTCTCTGAAAGGTTCTTAAAAGATGACATACAAAATTAGGATTTCCAATTACACATACATTTGTGCATAGGCCCTATGTACATACAGGCATACTTGTATACATATATGTATGAACGTTTGCAATGGATAACTGAATCTAAGTGAAGTTCAACAATTGTGCTTATAGAATGGAGGTTTCTGTAGAGTAAATACTTTTACTTTGTCGTCTGTATGCCTGGTTTAATTATCACAGTCTTCAGATGATGGTGATGGTGATGGGATCAATTCCGCCTACTTCTTAGGTGTAAGAGATGCAAGTGGCAGTTCAACGCCGCTCACTTTCAGAAATGACTTCGGTCATTTGTTTGCGTCCAACACAGTACGTAGGCTACCTGTCGCACAGGTCTATGATACCTTTTTAGCATTCAGGCCTAAGTATACTTTATAAATCAGTAATTTCCTTATCTTTGTCATATACTGTCGCTTGACTGAGCACTGTCATCTCTCCTCAAATTCATGCCTCAATGCTTGAGGATGCCGGTTCGCATACCGATAGTGGCTATATTTAAGCGATTTTAATCTTGGGCTAGCACAGTCCGTACACGGGACCTTAAATGGAGTGGCGCTTATTCAAACGGAAGCGGTGGAGAAGGATCTTACCCGATCAATTCATTTTATTTTATTTGAGCCGGGTTGAGGCCATTCGGTCGCTATATGAAACTGAGTACATTTACAACTTACTTAACTGGAGCATGCTTACGGTGGTATCAGTTGTGAAGATGCAGGCCTAGTAGCTTGCAATGTGCCTAGACTTATGACGATGTCTTTGCCCTTGAACATGCAACTTGAACATTGCGGGTCTTTCATATAAATAATATTGCCAGTCAGTATCAGCAGGGTATTATATGTCGCCATGAAGTTGAGGAGAGATGAAAGCCCTTGAATCAAGGCTGCGGACAAAGTGTAGAGTCTGGGTAGTGAGGCCTAAAATTGCAACAGTCGTGGCCGAACTACGGCGAGCAGCGAAACCACAGATTACTGAGATTAAAGCCTAAAAATGTCGAAGTTTGCGCAATATTCGTCGAAGTTGCTATCCATAGTTATTTTCTCTATATATTATGACCTTGCATAACTTAGGCCTATAAGATAAAAACTTATCCTAACATTTTAAAGTTCAGACTGCAGTAAAAATGTACGAAGAAGCTAGGACTTACATTGTTTGTGATTTTGATTATATTTACACAGCAACCTGCTATCACACAGTCTACAGGAAAATCTTCGGGCAACGACTTTCCGGGGCCGAATTCACCATTTGTACCAGCTAGTTCTTCCACCACATTCATCAAAGATCAAGTCCTGGAATTTAACGAAAGTGCAGCTGATTGGAGCCACGAATCCTCATTCCACGCCTACGAAAAGAATGATAAATCTGCCGTAAGGGAGGAATAGATGCAAACCGCGGTTAATAGAGTAGCTTTTCGGAGCGAGACTGTTCTGCATAGTTTCATGACTTCTACGATGTATGTGGTTTACACACCTAAATTATAGACCACTAATGCCGGGTTTAACAGTTTAGTTACGTAATATATTTAGATTGGACTTGTTTCTTAAATGTGTTATTCGTTTAGTAGTTTCATTCCCTGAAAGTTTGGTTGAAAAATTATTTGTTAAAAATGTAGTTTTTGACAATACAAAAATCAACATTTATCTACCATAAAGCGTGTTGTACTAGGTCTTCTTTAAGAAGGATAAAACAGACTGTTTCGTTGGAAAATTAGGGTGACAGACTTTCTCAAAATGAAGAAATCCGTTAGCTATAGGCCTATGTAAAGTAAATGAGCTTGCAGAGTCAGTTGTTGAAAAAACTGGTATGCACTGGTTCTGTCACCTAGCACCTAAGTATTGAGAGAACACGTGTTTCTATACTTCCCCTTCGCTTAAGGAAAAGTAAGAAATTTTAAGGATGTTTTCGTCATCGGAACATTGAACGACCATTCCTTTTCGTCAAAATGTCTGATGACTTTCTGTCTTCACAATGTTTGATTCACATGAACGAGCTATTTGTGGCTACTTTTACCTAGGCTACTAAGTATCAAAACAAATGCGACTCTCCTTCTCGCCTTTCAAAAATTCGCCTCGGAATTTTTGTTTTCCATAATTTGTTTCTTATCCTAAAATTTCTATGACGCATCGTAGTTTTTTCTTCTGTTTTAGATGCGTCTGCCTATAGCTAAGCAGATTCGAAACGAAACAACAAAAGTTTCAATTTCAGAATCAAGTTTAATTATATGCGTTCAGAAAAATTTTTAAAGAAAGGTACACAATCATGATTAAGTCTATTTACAGCTAATGTTTTCTTGGTCTTAGACTAAACTTTAAACGCATATAACCAACCGACTTTTTCAAATTTCATTCTGAAGGTAAAAAGGCTGCTGTTTTAAGAGAACATAAAGGCAAACGCTTGTGTTCATCGCTAACTAAAACAAGCTGCTTACAGACCACTCCGTTAGAAAGCAAAAAGCAAGTCATAAGTAGTATTTCGACTTTTATAACTAGTATTGCTAACGTTGAAGCTCCTGTTCCCAGACTCTCTAGGCAATATCGTTTTTATCGTTTTAAACAAAATTTTATATTCGATATTTTGCACTGTTAAGCGCATTACCGATACATGTGAGGAACATGTTTGGCAGATTCTTGTATTGTATTTGTCAAGTTAAATAGCGCCTCTTAAGAACAATTTTGATTTATGCTGACAGAAGCATATATCAAATAACTAAAGACGTTAGTGAAAACTTTCCGATTAGTGTTGTAAGACTCAATTATTTAAAGAACAATTAAGATTCAGGCTACTTACTATTGAAAATCTGAGCAATCAGCGATTTTCAAAGAGCAACCCAAATTTCCCAGCACACTAAATGCTACTATTGGTGGCATTTGCCGACAAGATTAGTAATATTTGTTCTCAATCTTCTGCTGCTCTTCTTATGGTTATTAATTTTCTATGCCTACACAATCCAGTCGCGTTTATAGACCCGACGCACACTACCTAGCCAAATATAGCTTCTACTGAGACTTGCGACATTCGTAATCGTAATCGTCAGCTGTAGATTTCTACAGAGCCCAAAGAAAGCTAAGTCGCGGGAACTAGCTTATTCACAGGCGCAGTCAAAACAAAATCGAAAGGCAAGAAGGGTTCGGTTCCAGGTCGAGATCCAAGAGTCAGGTAGGCAGGCAGTCAGACGGCTACGGTGGGAAGTGTTTGGAATTGGATAGTGGTCAATAAAAAGGAAAAGCTTTGCAGGTCCTATCTTTTAGATCATACAGGTGCTACTCCCTCATTTTCTTCAGCAGTCGGTCAGTATAGGCCTTCGTTTTGGATCGTAATCTATCACAATTCAGTCTATTCTTTTGTCAACGGATCTGAGGACAGTAGAAAATACACCGGAATCCTTGAGTGAAATCTTGGTCGTTGGTGATACTGGACTTAGAGCTTGATTGTCTCGCTGCATCCACTGGTCATCGGGTGTGTTTAACAGCGTCTCCTGCTCAGACTGGAGTTCGTCCTGGTTGCTGCGCTTTCTGTCACCCGTCACTTCCAGCTGATCTGTATGCCTGGCTATCGTAAACAAGTCAGGGGCGGAGTGACTTAAGACAAAGTCCGGAGAGCTTAATTCCACCTCACTCAGCGGAGCCTGGAGTCCCAACAGCGGGGGCCTGCAGGACCTCGCCCCGCCCCAGTGACTACAGCAAGGACTGATCGTCTGTCGGGATCGCTCAACGTGTTGACAGTCCATATCCGCACAACTGTCGCGCTCTAGGATTCCGTCCAAGTTCTCCGATGGGGCACCTGCTCTTCCTGAACACCGCGCGATCGTCACAACGCCCGTACTGCGACATGTACACTTCGGCCCTCCGGAGTACGACTGAGGAAGCTCGATCCAAGAAGGTCGCGTGCATTTGCTAGGGTCTGCATCGGCTGTGCTTTCCGTCAGAAGGCCGACGTGTTGGCGAGCTTGTTGCTGCCCGTGGCTGGTTTTCGTGGAGGTGTTCGGTCTGTTGCAGCCTTGGCGCCTTGGACAGTGTGTCCGGAGAATGTTGCTAAGGCTGTCATCAGCGGGGAAGTGTTGGTAGGTGGCGTGTTCCTGTTTTGTGGCTTGTTCCTGCAGGTTGTTGATGACAACCCGCCATTTGTCGACATTTCGCCCCGAACCTCGATTCTTTCTAAAACAAATATGCAACACAGCTCTAGGCACTCGGTATGTGCTCCTTTCTCTTACCTGCACTGCCTACCAAGGTCCCATTTGCCGGAATCGTCTCCCTCGAGAACTGCGACTTGAGCTCCTTTCTCTTCCCCTCTCAGTGTTCCGTAGGCGCCTGAAGACTGTACTGTTTAACAGTGATTTTTCTTTTTCGGGTCGGAAGCACCTCTGTTGAGTTTGTCCTCTAAGAGGCGCTTTATAAATCTCAATTTACAATTACAGTTACAATGCTGTAGCTTCTACACCTCCATGATCATAACACGCATAGGCAAACTCAGTGGCAGTGTAGTCAAAACCTAAAATTCTGTAAATGAACAGAGGATTTGTTTTGATGTGGCTTAAGAAGTGTGATTGAAAGTCATGTGGCATCATAATTATAGTGAGCCTATATAAAAGAAGGCAGGTTATGAAATTATGATGGTATTATCCTTAATCAGCTGACAAATAAGATAACTCTCGCATGGAACTAAGCCCACATATACGCACGCTAAAGACTTATGGGAAACGATAATTTCACATTAATGGCGAAAATGCTTTAAATGTAAATTAACTTAAACGATGCATTCTTTACTTTGCAGTCACCACCATCTGGATCCAGTATCTGGGATTCCCTGCTCTTCGTATTTCTTAACCCACCCCATCTTTCCTTAAGAATTCAAAACCCAATTCCTTTCACCTTACTCGTGATTTTTCCAAAGCAGGTAAAGTCACATTTTATTTGTACCCTACTGAATGGTTTACTTTACCTTTTCATGTAACAGTAGAGAATGATCAGAACAAGAAGAACGACGAATAAAACGGAAGACATAACGCCCAATGCAAAACCTGGAAAATCAAATACACCTGTGTTTTAAATTAAGATTTCTGTAGTCTTAAAGGACCCTAAGATATGATATTTTAAATGAATGACTGTTCCTTAGCAGTATTTAAAGTAACCGCGATGAAGAATATCTTCAGTTAGGTATACCTGCTTAGTTACAATCTAACATATAGCCTACAAACCGACATTTCTAAAACACAACTTCTACACCACATGCAACTTCAAATCCCCGAGGACTTACACGCACCTTACCCGGGAGATCAAACGCAAGCTCCAGTGTATCTAAATCAACTCATGCGTGCCCAAGTGGATCGGCCGCTTAAACTGAGTACGAACCCGGTCGGTACTGTAGTTTGAACAGTACTGATCGACTGATTCTGTTGGATCAATATACAATAGACGCATCAGCGAGAAACCGTATTCGATGTGAAGGATGCTGGCTGCATCTGTGACACTCGGAATAGACTCCTGGGATTATGGTCTAGGCAGTTCCACAGAGGGTTTGCTTTGTGACGCTGGCGCCGCCTCTCGCTCCAATACACAATGAACCGTTCAAAGCTTTGAGGCAAGACATCATTTCGACCAAAAAACCGACCCTGAACAAACCTTTAGTGAGTTTATACTGAACACATGAACAACTTCGGGTCCTTAACAAGTACACAGGTTCGTATCACACTAGCCTATATTGTAGTCCAACTGGAAAAATAAAATATGAAAATGGAGTTTCTAAAGTAATTTTAAAGACTCTGAGAGAGCCTTCAAGTTCAAACTCCAGACTCACATTTTGGCCAAACATATATACAGGATCTGTTAATAGGTATCCTAGCCCTGTGACCACGATTTCACCTACGCCATGACTAACACGTTTTTAAAGTATAGGTCTATTAGGCCTTGGTTGTCGTGATCATGGTAGTCACAACGAAGATTTCACTGAAAGAGACGAAGAGACTGAGATGCACAAAGATTTGGTGGTTAATGTCACAAGTGACATGGATGATTAACCAAAACAACATAATATTCCATAATAACTTCTGTGGTTTAGAAGTAACAGAAGTGGATGCTTATAGCAACATTTTAGTTTTTAAAATAATAATAATAATTTAATAATTAGCAACTTATACGCCGGTGTCTAATGCACAAGGTGTCAACCGATGGTGCACCAAAGCCAAGCCACAATCAGGTCAATGTTCAGAAAGTCAGTTCACAAGACCGATAGGCAGCCTACGGTGGGTAAGCAATTTGAAACTGGTAAGTCTTAAGTTGAGAACGAAATGAAAGAAACGATTGAGCAGAAAATAGAGAGAGCATGAGGCAGAACAGTCGTTTACCATACTGCCACTTTATGGCTCTTGGTTAAAAATAAATTATGATCAGAATGTTCGGGTGTGACAATTCCCCCCTGCTGCAGACACTAAAGGAGACCAATGATCGTTGTCCAAAATATCATCATCGTTAAAGTCAACAAACTATATACTTCACCGACCGATGATCGAAGCCGATTTTGACAGCGAACTGCTGCTGTTGTAACTGTGCTCCGTCAGAGGTATCGTAGCGTGCCTGCTGGGGACCGTCAGGCGTCGCACAGGAGCTGGTTCCGTAACGTCTGGCGCTACAAAATAATGTATATCCTAACGTGGCCAACGACGGAACATGGATTATAAGAGTATGTGATATTTATACATTTCATCAACTGCTTAGTCTTTCCAAGTGACGCCAGGCATGATTTTATCAAAGTATATTAATCATTTAAGTGTACTTAAATTAAGTGCTAAAACCAAAGGAATTAACATTCACCAAGTTACCATTACATTATATTTACAATACTGCTACTTTGCTATAACTTGTAAACAGTACGTGAAACAACAGTTCAACGCCTTCATTTTAATAACGGTACTCGATTATGACGTCGTAGCTATCAATCACTGCTCTAGCCTTGTTTCATAGTCCGTGTATCTTATACTTTCCCAACTGACGATGTGTTCCTTATCCACAGTTGGTCACTATCGTTGTGGCACATAAATAATTCGCTATTAACACGTGATGCTGATGATTATAGCCTCCTAATATGTACATCTGGCACAAGTATAAAGTGTTCCTCACGCTGCTATATTCATTTTACCGGTACTTTGTAATCCTTTGCTAGTGTTCAACAAATGGCTTCCAAGGCAAGTTAACCGCCATCTTGATTTAGCAAGTTATTGAGCATCTTTGCCGACTGAACAGTCAGCAAAGCCAGTGAATGCAACTGGCTGTTTCCGCTTCCGTCCGTGGCAGTTATTGCTGTTGATAAAAACTAGTTCTTTGAAATTCGACGACCATATTCATGTTTAATATCGTAAAATATCAACATTGTGTAACCGGTCAACAAGTGGGCTTTCAGGATGCATGCAATCACGAAAAGCGGCGAACCGGGTTGGTCTATAATCTAGAGTCTGAATAATCAAACCTATGCCAAATGCGTTCATAGAGACAGCTGACAATTGAACAATTTATCTGATACACCAGAAAATTATTAGATTTACATTTAAAACATAGTAAATATAATTAAAATAGGCTTTTCTTGAGCGATAATAGAAGACTTGCAAATGCTGTAATACGCAGTATATTCATAGGATCAAAGAAAATGAGACAATGTTATAAGGTAGGTTAAACTATTACAAGTTTTTTGTTAATACAGCGCTTTATTCGTGTACAAAAAGACTTAATGAACTGCGCATGGTTCGTGAATCGACTAATTTCAGACTGAATAATTGTTTACCAGCTATACTATGCACTTACCGATACAGTCCGGGATATCCCGAGACCAGGATGAATCGATACACCTGAGAAGGAGGAAGGACACGTCGAGACCAGCGAAGACCATTCCATCCCAGCAGGTGACGTTCGCCGAAAGGACGTCGTTGTCCAGAAAATGGACCAAAAACACTCCGTATGACGAACTTATCAGATTCGGACACCCTGGACCAACAGCTGCAGCACAGTATGCAGTTGTTTAAAATCTAATATAATCACTTCTATAGCGCGCTCATCATAATTCGTAAGGCTTCGATTGATGGTCGCTTCAAGTGACATACTCTCACCTTTTCAAGAAATCCCACCCTGATCAATCTTCCCATTTCTCTCAGCTTAAACACAACCCACCCCAGCCTCCTCTCCTCTCCTCTCTCTGGTCTCCTGGCAACCGGACTTGGTTCTTGACATGGCATCTTGGACAACCCACGGACTTGACGTAGCGCTCGTGAATAAGCTGGTGCCCTGCGCTTAGCTTTTAAGCAGCGCTTTAGAAATTTCGAGTTTACGATTATGATTACGATTAGTAAAAATCAGAATATCAGAATCCGTGAGAGAGTATAAATCCAATGGGTCAGTCTGGTCAATGGTCAGCGAAACCATACGGGGCGCGAGTAACTTGAAAAAGATTAGATTAAACAAATATAAACACACACGCACACACACACATATATATATACTTGATATGTACTACTTAAGAAAAATTAGAGTATTTTATCAGTTCATTAATACAGATTGCATTTAATTGCTTTGGATTGAAAATGTGAGATAGATCAACTTGTTTAAAATGTGAGATAGATCAACTTGTTTAAAATAGACTATTAATAGTGGGTGGTTTTAGCATTGGTTTGTAGAAAAGAGTGAAGTTTTATCGAGTACATATATACATGCATAAACATTCATATAAAACTGGCTTTAGCTTTTTTTAGAAAAGAGCGAAGTTTTATCGAGTATGTATGTATATATATACATATATATACACATATATATACATAAACATTCATATAAACCTATATTTGTGCAAGCTATAGACTCTGGCAGATTCTCTTGCAGTGATATCTGGCATTTGGGCGAACTTTGGATAAGCAACCCTCATCGAGCATACCATCTGCAATTAAGTTCATGCGTCGACAGTAAATCACTAGCACTCGGTCGCCGAGGTTAATGGAGTTCTTGAAATGCGCAATGAATCAACAACAATACGACAATCAACGTCGTAAGTAAGGCGCTAAATAAACTAGTTCTTGAGAGATTACTCCCCGCGGGGAACCAGTCCATGAACGAAACGTCGTCGTCTTCGTCTGTCATGGCGGACGGCAAATGTGTTCTACTATTGGACGGACTGAGGAACGAGCATAAGCGAGCGACTGAATAAGTGAAAGAGATCGAAACTCCGATCGATTCCCATAAGATCATGATTCGATTTGAATAAAATCAGTAATTGCGGCAAGCTTTCGATCGAGTGTGTGTACGCTGGCCTTTCGTTTTGAATCTAGAGAAGTAGCGATGTTTCGGGCGCAGTGAATGCAACCTAATTCACTGTCACGGTCACGTGTAGATACAAGGACTTTCAGTCTTTTGTTATATATACTTAAATAACATGATAATATAGCATTAATATATACGCTGATTTCCTTATGAAAGCTGTAGCAGAAGTGAATTTATTGTGGCGAGTCCTTTAGAAACTGAATAGGCGTTTCTAAGGCCGGATTTAGACATGGCGAGGTCCTAAGCTATGGGACGCTGTCGAGGCTCTAGCCTATTTGGCAATTGTTAGCAGAGAATTGAACTTGGCAGAAATGCAACCAAGATGCAAAAGAATTTCGTGCGGGGTGGGGATCAGGGTTGCTCCTTTAGAACTTTAAGAATGTGCCTTTAATTAATCAGTGTCAATGCATTTATTGAAAGCATAATTATAAAATAAAGAAACCCTACAAACTTGTGTAAATAATGATCTTTTGTAATAATTTATTATTAGTGTTAATTGTTGTTAATTAGGTTTTGTTAATTAGGTTATATCGTTACTTAAATATAAATTATAATAAAACTGTAAAAACTGAAAAAACAGTTTTTTAAGTGTTCCTTCAGACTGTGAGGCCCTGAGCTCTAGTTTGTTTAGCTTATGCCTAAACCTGGCTCTGTCATTTCTGACTTGGTGCATTGCAAGCCAGATGTGCAGATAAGAAGTGCTGTCGTCTTAGCCTACCTTCGAAATAGAGGAAGAATCCTCTCTGCGTCAGACTCGACTGCCCGGTGACAAAGCGAATGACTGCGGTGCTGGAGTTAACCTCTACCGTCTGCTTGCCAAGGATACCGCAGTCCTTGAAGAAGGATCGATTTCCGGCGTGGATCTCCAGGAAATCCTTGCAATTTCCGGCTCGTTTGAGATCCAGCTCGAAGTCGAAGATCGTGACGCGGATCGTCTGATGACTCTGGACGGCCAGCTTCCAAGTGCAGTCTGCATCCATGAAATATTTGTCGGGGTAGTTAGGGGTCGAGAGGTATCCGTGGTCGTAGAGGGTCGGACTGAAGGCACTGAAGCATGTGTTGTGGATGGAGGACGCTTGATGAAAAGGAAACGACAACATCGTCTTATTAAGTTTTGTCCGATCATGAAATCCAAAGCTAGTGATACAGTCTGATCGGATGGACAGGTTTCCACCCGTTTCCTCTCATTGTTCATTTCCTCCCTTCATTCCCAGTTCTCCTTTCCACCCGGACCCTTTTACTTTAACCATTTCGTTTCCTATCCGCTGCACTTCTTACGCTTTCTTCTCATCCCTCCCCTCTTCTGCTAAGCTTCCTCTCTGCAAAAGTCCAGCCATTTCATGGATGCAGAAACCAAAGTCCTGCAGGATTTTAAGCCGATCACAAATTTTAACGTTTTATCCAGTCTAATCCTGGTTGAAAGATAAACTTATAGTATAGTCTTATTCAGTATAATTTAATCTCCGATCCGATGTTATAATATCCGTCTTGGTCCGATCTTATGCTTCATATTATGATATACAGTAATTATTATTATTGCTATTATTATTATTATATAATTATAATGTTATGCAGTTAAGAAATACAATGCAAATTAGTAAATCAGCGTTGACGTTAGTCTGTTCAAATTAGTAATCTCTTATAAATTTTCATCAATTTCACATTCATCATATCTATGTGGAAAAATCTAATTCCTTATAGTTTCCGGATCAAATCCAAAAGTTTTCATCCAATACCACTGCATTCAATCCTGTCTCATCCAGTTCAATCTGAAATTCCGTTACTCGAAAGAACAACCGTATGCCAAGCCTTCAAAGTGCGTGACACTTGTGAACAACGACTTATCCCTCGAAATTAAGGTTAATGCACTTCATCGTTGATATGGTCCGAGGCGTAAATCAGGGCATCAATAATATGAGTGCTAGGTTGTCATCAGTGTTTTTCTCCTACAAAAAAGGTTCCGGAACTGAACAATTATGGAATTTTGTGCTAAAATTTCATTACTGTTGTCAATCAGTAAACACTGAAAACAGTGTAAAGTTGTAAACATTGAAATTGAATTAAAATAAGTTATATTACATTACTTAACTAAAATAACTTATTCTTTAATTAATAACTAAATTATTTTTTATTAGCCAATAAAGGTGCTGGAACGCCGTTCCTGAGCGTTCCGTCTGAAAAAGCACCGGTTGTCATGATTTGAGTCCTCCTTCCAAATGTTTTGTAGAATTAATTGCATTAAAGAGGCGGGCGTTTGGTTTGTCGAACAATTCTTTTCGTCCTATTTGCTTCGTAGCCTATATAGTTTAGTGGGCAGGTATAGTAAAAAGTGGGCACGAAGTCTATAAGAGTAAGGCCAATGGTATTGGCGGGTTACTGAGAGCATTCCTCTCTTTTTCTTTTCTTTTTCTCGACGCTCATTCTTTTCTTATATCTGCTTGGCTGTCATATATAAAGTTTAAATGAGCAAAGAAGAAGGATAAAGGAAAGCTAGGGTGCAAGAGGAGAAAGGGATGAATGCAGTGGAAAAGACTGATAGCAAGCAGAATTGCAGTACTTGGAAGTCGAAACGGAGAGAATAAAGTAAGGGTACAGTGAGTGTATGAGAAAAGTTATGAGTGGAGAAAAGAGCCAGACAAAATAAGCAGAGACGGACATAGAGAAATTGACCGACACACATAGATGGAGAGCGAGAGAAAGATGGATGTGAATGAGAGAGAGAGACAGAGAGACAAAGAGAGAGAGACAGAGAGAAATAGATAGAGAGGCAGACAGACAGAGAAAGAGAGAGAGCTAGAGATAGATAGATAGATAGATAGATAGATAGATAGATAGATAGATAGATAGATAGATAGATAGATAGATAGATAGATAGATAGATAGATAGATAGATAGATAGATAGATAGATAGATAGATAGATAGATAGATAGATAGATAGATAGATTAGATAGATAAAGAGAGAGACAGAGAGTTGGAAAAGAGACGGAAAGACACAGAGGTGGAGAAAGAGAGAAAATGAAAGAAAGTTCTGCACGAATAGTGCACTGGAAAACAATCTCTGAGCAGAGAGCTGCATTTCATATACTGTAGGCCGCAAGATCAGCGAAAATCGGGTTGGAAGCCGCCGCTTTCTAATGGTATTGAATCGCAGAAAGAAATCTAATTTCAACTGCGTTATGTGGCGATTCGTATCTCGTGCCACTTCGCTCCGTTATAAATGGCTTGCAAAGTCAAGACGCCCGGATAATGGCACATATAGAAGTCAGTCGATTTACTGCGCCATATCGCCAACGACCACGTAGAAGTAAGTAAGCAGGTTGAGGAAGTATTCATTTGTCTCTCTCTCTCTCTCTCTCCATCTTTCTGTCAGCCCGTCCGTCTGATTGGCCAAAGTTCAGCCTTTTATAAACTAAAAGCTCAATCTAAACAAATCTTTGCTGTGTGCGACACAAACACACATATTTAATAATAAATGAAGCGGCAGATAGGCAGATCGGGAGACAGACTTATTAATCTGGGAATGATCTCTGTTCTCCATGCAATCAATGACATAAAAGTCACCCGATTATGGAAAATTCACTCAAAATGAAAATAGCGAGACGCTACATAAATCGTTTTACTGTATTACCCTGCCAGATACTTCTCATCAAAGTCCATGGAATACTAAACCGCATAAGACAGTCGTACCTGGGACGCACAGGTAGGTTATTCTCAGGAACTCCTCATATCCGCACGGATCTCCGAACAGCGCCGTGTTGACCATGACGTTGCACTTCCGGCGCCCGGCGCATGCGCGGTTCATCAGGAAGTGGACGTCAATGTCGCAATGGCGGGAGAAGGGGACGCCGCAGCGCGCGGCCAGGTGCGTGTCGTTGCGCCCGTAGCGGGCAGATTCGAAGACGATGACACGGTTCGGGGTGCAGGAGACCGAGAAGATCGTATTGAAACACGACACCTCCTCAACGGCCGCATTCGGCGTCGTCGTTGCCGTGACTACAAGGCATCATCGTCGTCGTAATCATTTCGTCGTCATCAGCATCAAGTCGTTGTTATCATCATTATTGTCGTCGTTATCATCGTCTTCATTATCGTCATGTCGTCTTCATAGTCATCGTCGTCGTCATCATCATTTAACGTAAACTTTCGAAGCCAGCATCGTTGTTATCCTCAGATATATCACAGAGCTCGTCGTCGTCAGTATCATCGATCGTCATCACATTTATCATTATCATGAATTCATCGCGACAGTCACTGAATAATTGCTTGTATGCACGTTTGCAAGCATGCTAACATACATATATACATACATACATACATACATACATACATACATACATACATATATAAAAACATATACATAACATACATATATACATAACATACATATATGCATACATACATACATACATACTTACATGCATACATATATAAAAACATATACATAACACATATATACATAACATACATATATACATACATACATACATACATGCATACATACAAACGTTCATGCAATACATAGATACGTGCATAGACGCATCAGCAGTTAGTAGGGTATATAGATGCACAGCTTAAATGTATATTTTGGATTTTCGATTTATGACACGCATTTTTCTGTTCGATAACATTTGATCCGGTGGCTTCAGTCCTAAATCTTCTTTGTGTCTTTCGTTCTTGTTTTTTATTCGCTTTCGTCGAAGAACATTGCTCCATTGACGATGGATCAGTCCGATATTTTAGTCCGACCTCGATCCTGTTCTGCCTTTACAGAACACGATGTTATTTGTCATTGAAAAGTATGCTAGCGAGCGTGTCAGTGGGCATGAAAGTAAGTATTCAAACACGAATGTCGGTCTTCGATATCTGGACGAGGGATTATTGACTATCGACGGTGGTGAGGTGCTTGATCTATTTAAAAGAAATTGCGGTAGGGCCTATATTTAGGGTATTAGAAATGATTGCACGGGGTTTTTTCTAGTCGTATGCATTTGAGATGGTATTTTATATAGATATTTTAATAAATTGTCGTATTTGAATCAAACGCATCAAAATGTGATGTCATGAAATATTATGAGCGTTCTATTTTACAGTGACTTCTTTGCATTAAAACCTGGAAGTTTATGATCATAATTTGTGTGCACTCTCAGCGAAGACTAAACTGCCCTCAGTTCAATCACTACACCAGACTTTTCATAAACCAACGGATAAAGGATTGTCCATTTCGCACGCCAAGCTTGTTTATACCTGCAAACCACAGACATCCAACCGCCTCTAACGAATGAACACGATGTTCGTTATCTTTGCTCGAAATAAGACGCCATTTTCAACCGAGAGACACGAACAGAGGACCAGCGCTTGAACAGCAAAGGTCGTGACCCAAGACCTCTGGCGGTAGGACGAGGTATGACGGAAGATAGCGGCAATGACGACGTCATCGATCATGCAGCCCCGTCATTCGCCTCCTAGTTTTAAACGAAAGATCCTTTGTAACAGATAATGGTTCAGCTATAAAATGGCCGTCTTTGTGCGATTCGCGATTGAAGGGCAACTATAGGACACACTTCGAGTAAGTTACGTACACACGTTCACGCGTAAATAATATGTAAATATGTCGTTGATCATAACTTTTCAGCTGTGTCACTGCTTTAGAGACAGACAGACAGACAGACAGACAGACAGACAGACAGACAGACAGACAGTGTGCTGTTTATAATATTCTAATGTTTTACATAATGTAGATTATTAGCTTCTGCAGAGATTAGCGGAAACCATTTCTACAACTTGAGTGGCCCAATTAGAGGGACAATCTGTCCCAATTGTGGTTTTACCCTGTGATATCACAAATTTGTGATAAATTTACATGTATGTAAATACTATTTTTTTAAATCAGTACTCAGTAACAATTCAGTTAAGTTCTTTATTGTCAATTAGATTGGATAAACATTAGACCACGCAGAAGGAAAGGACAGCCCACAGCTGCCCCCAATCAGGCCTAACAAATTACAACGTCCGCTCCCTTTCTATCATTACTGGATCATAGTTACTGTTAGATTTGTTTGGCATCTCTGCTATGAATTACAGGATCCTATTCAAGCCTCACCAATGTAGCTCGGTTCACTGGGCCTGACCGAATATTCGGTCAAAACACGCGAATGCACCGTCCGAAAATGTCGTCACGGAAGTCAGTAATCAGCGTCGAAGATGGTTACCATCAGCAGACTGTGATTGTCCGACACGATTCGTAATTTCATAATCGCCACAGAATAATTGATTTTGAGCCAAAAATGTCCAGCAATCGCAAAATAATTATCAACGCCGCCATTAGCAAAACAACATTCCCTAAGGTTTGCTGCACACAGTATACCCTACACATGCTGTTGTAGTGGTAATAGTAGTAGCAGTGGTGGTAGTAGTGGTAGTGGTAGTAGTGGTAGTAGTAATTCCAATGTTTAACGACATCTTATGGCATCAAAGGCCTTGACGTCGCCCTCCTTTATCCAGGCTTGGGACCGGCACTACCCGGATTTGACAGTGGCGGAGTTATCTGCATGTTTTATTTTAAAAATACGCAGAACTTTCTGATCCCTTATTGATTTTATTAAAAGCTACTTGTAATATATTCGCATGAAAACTTATTTGTTTATTGATGTCGACTTCTTCGCCGTAATTGTAGCGAAGTGAAAAGGGTTGGTATAGAAGGATGGGTAAAGTTACACTGGCAGGTTCCTCTAAATCATAAGTAGGTAGCAAAGGGAGCCAGAGAACCATTTGGTCCGGGCCTCAATCTCTTTGAAGTTCAGCGGTATTGAGTCACTCCCATTATTGGCGACTCACATCCTTCCTTTCTTCCATACTTAGGATTATCTATTTACATTTCATGTCACCCTTTACTAATTATTATTATCAACTTTATTAATGTTATTCTGTAATGCAATTATAATTACATGTTTTAAAAAGTAGGCCTGATTACTTTATTTAAATAATCATATAATTACTATGACATAATAGTGCATAGTATCATAGTAGGAATGTTTAACTCAATGTATAGAGTACCAAGTTAATGGAGTATCTTTGAAATCGTTCTCTTCATGGAACTCTATTCCATGCGATGCTTCCATCAACCACTGAAACAATCAACTGATTCAGATCAGCTGCACTACAAGAAGCATCCTTGATTGTACTTTACATTACATCGTAATTGTATTCGAAGATTTATATAGCACCTCTTCAAGAGAGATTTATCAGACATTACAGGTTCATCAAACGATGCTGGCCTTTTCGATACATACAACGCAGTTGTTTTCTGCTTTGCTTACGATTTAATCGCATCAGAATTAAACGTTTGGTTTCATCTTATGAACATTCCAGTCCATTGCATTTTGCTTCCAAAACTGATTTTTATGAACATTCCAGTCCATTGCATTTTGCTTCCAAAACTGATTTTTATGAACATTCCAGTCCATTGCATTTTGCTTCCAAAACTGATTTTTATGAACATTCCAGTCCATTGCATTTTGCTTCCAAAACTGATTTTTATGAACATTCCAGTCCATTGCATTTTGCTTCCAAAACTGATTTTTATGAACATTCCAGTCCATTGCATTTTGCTTCCAAAACTGATTTTTATGAACATTCCAGTCCATTGCATTTTGCTTCCAAAACTGATTTTTATGAACATTCCAGTCCATTGCATTTTGCTTCCAAAACTGATTTTTATGAACATTCCAGTCCATTGCATTTTGCTTCCAAAACTGATTTTTATGCTGCTTCCCGTCTCACAATCGTCTCCACAGTTCCTCTAGATAGATTATTGTATTATTCCCAGACAGTACTTCCAAATTCCCAAGCCATCATGCACGCCAGTCTGTCTTCACTATCTTGAGAAGACAGTATACGCTACATATGGCATTTGATGAAACGGCTATGTTTAACTATATCACCCCTCAATTCACTTACATGTAATTTTGTATTGCCTCGTAAACAAACTAAGAAGAACCGAAGTTGCACACTGTTAACTAGAGTGACATAGATCGTTATGTAGGATGAGAGTATCTTAATGGGTCCCTGTGGCTTTAACATTCTTGGTAGGAACATCAGCTTAATTGCCGGTTGTAAACTGAAATTTACTGGTGAATCTACTACTATTTGCTGGCGTATGCTATACATGCAGAGTGTTCCGATAGAAGAACTGAATTGAATATTGCTTACTTTAACAATAGCTTTTAAAATTTACATTATTATTATTATTATTATTATATTCGCTTCAGCTCTCCTATATCCCTCCTTCCCTCCGTCCCGCCCTCCTTTCTTCTCTCTTTCCACTTTCCCTCTCTGTCGCTCTCTTTGTTTCTTCCTCCCTCCCTTCCTCCCTTCCTCCTTTCCTTCCTTTCTCCCTTCCTCCCTCGCTCTCTACTTCCTCCCTTCCTCCCTCCTTCCATTCCTCTCTACATCTTCCCTTTGGCCGTCGCAACAAAAAGTCCGTCTGTCGGAGTTCGATGCATTCGCATGTCGAATTTCGACGTCGGATTTTCGGTTTCATCCTCGTAATGCAAGGACCTTTCTCAGGCGGCGAACATCTGAAGGGGGGTGGCAAGCTGGACCAATGTACCCCCTGTACGGTGTTAAAGGCTTTTAGCAACGACCACGGAGCGCCACGGTCGAAGAGAAACACGGACACGAACAAAGACACAGACGAAAGGACACAGACAGAACCAGAAATTGGAAGAGCGACAGAGAGGAAGAAATAGACAGACACGGCGATGTAATCTGTGTTTCGTGCCACAAAAGATTCGACCTGCGGCTGAATTTAAGTGTGGCAGAGACTGACACTAAGACAAAGACATATACAGGCAGACACACTCGCAGACATACACAAACTCAGAGGCACAAAGACTGAGAGTAACGTCGTCGCAATACTGTAAGTCGTGATAGTTCACGACAGCCTTCAGCACGAAGATGAACTTTGTCTAAGTGTTCCTGTGTCCTTTCCACTTTGCCGTGCGATTTAGTGCATGGTCAGCTCTGACTCGATCTGTGTTGTACGGTCAATCACGGTCAGTTGGTCAGTCTTCTGTCTGTCTTTCTAAAGCGTCTCTCTCAGTCTCTCTCTTAGTCTCTCTCTCTCTCTTTCTCTTATTCTTGCTGTCTATCTCTCTCTCTCTGTTCATCTCTGTATCTCACTCTATCTCCTATTAGTTACTTTTGCACTTATTAAGCGACACTATCTATTGACTAAGTATCAATCGATGGCGCCGAGCAGCTGCGAATGAAGGACCTGCTCAATGTATACAGAGTAACTGTATCAGGAGAGGCTCGAACCCGTGCCCTGCCCCACAACGGAGCACGGAAGCCGATTGGTTAGATCGATCTCTCTGTGTCTCCTTCTGTCGATACATATATTGGCCAATATGTAGGAATGTATGTATGTATGTATGTGTGTAAGTATGTATGTATGTATGTGTGTATGTATGTGTCTTTATCTCACATGCAACACACAAAGTGCGCTATATTGTAATTGTAATTACATATTTATATAGCGCCTCGTCAAGAGAGACTCATCAGTGGTGCTCCCCAAGAGGATCACATGAACATAGGCATAACTTATGTGCATAAAATCGTAATCCTGATGGTATATTTATCTAGCGCCTCATCATGAGGAACGCCTCAAAGAATTCAAGATGGAAGAACACGAAGAAGAATGAAAAAGTAGATATAAATAAATAGTCATATTTTCAAAAGTGATAATTGTTGCATTTTGTCGATTCATATGCAAATATTGCTAGAACGCATCTTCAATAATAAGTAGGTAAAAGTAAGTCAAGTATTCCATATCCCACAAGTGAGACGTAGGGTAGGCGCTCATCTCCTTTCTTTGCTCTTGAGCCGGCAATGGACGAATCCTAAGGTCACGGACACGGAGAGGTGCATCGCAGGACTTGTCGTTTACTTCCCAGCTTACGTTACTACCAATTATGCTGCTTGGTTACGGAAGCACGGTGTGCGCAAACAACTTCCCAGGGTCGTTACACGGAGTCGAATCCCGCAACCGCATGATCATTAACCAAACGCTTTGCTGATAGACCTCTGTGGCGCATGTTTACTCGCTTACTCGTTCCACGAGATATAATACTAACGTTTAATTCAAGCGAATCTGGTATCGTCACTGTTGAGAAGGCTGAATACCAAAATAGAGATGAAGCATTCTGTCCTGCCATCTAGCGCGATACAAATTACTGATGACTAAGATAACGGGATGATGACATAATGTAGCAGACAAACCAACTGACGAAGACACAAACACGCATGCATGCAGACATGATCATAAGGGTTCAGAACAGAAGAAGACAAGCAGACAGACAGGCAGAGGTGCAGAATAGAATGGAGGAGTGGAATGGAGAGGACGCAAATGGAAACCTTAATCAAGGATTGAACATCTAGGAAGTGACGAGCAGAGGATATCAGAGGCCTGGGCTGTTATACGTGTCTGCTGGTTGTAGTTTTAACCATCACATCACATTATTTTTGCAGCAAAGAGCAGAACAACAACTGCATTGAAACCATAAACCGGTTGCACGAACAATTAGCAGCCAATTAGCAATACCACGTGACAAGATTCGTAATGGCAAATTGGCTGTTCTGTGTTTGTGACAAGATTCCAATACCACGTGACATCTTATCTGAACCATTGCTTTTCAAGATGTTCCTTATTTGCTCAGAGTTCTCACTCAGCCACTGCAGAGACCCACAAACTCTCAGACGCTCACAGCGTCACATCACGTGGATGCCTTCAACACGATCAAATCACCAACGCAGAAGTGGGTGTAAGTACCCACCTGTTTTCAAAAGAATCTCCAGGCCAACCTCAGCTGCAGCAACCCAAAGAAAATATCCAACAGGCGAACAGCACTTCATCTTACATGTTACAGACAACAGAACGGACGTCAAACGATGCAATCGCTTTTCCGGCTATTTCTACACTCATCCGAAGTGCACCCGGGTTAGAGTTGCCGAATTTATTACGACATCGTCTGCCCCTAATATCGTCCTATCCGCTCCGAACGGCGACCGAGACGTGCCCTCGGCTGCACCGGCACGATGAAACAATTTACTCAAAGCGTTATGAAATTGTGTCCTGCCGTTATCTCTCTCTTTTCCTCTCCTCGAAGAATGGCTCACCATCCGACGAGAGAGATGGAGCGCTCGCGGGCACCGACTCCGTCGCATTATACAAAGGCCGGCGACCACGGACAGGAACGGGGGAAGGGCACCACTGCCCGGCCGGTCAGATGCGGACGAGTCTGGTTTGGCCGGAGCCGGTCTGGCCGTATCGGATGGCCGAGAGAAGCGCTGATGGCGGCCGGCAGATGCAAAGTCACGCGCAGAAGCCACGCTGCGGTCATGGGGGGTTTTGTTTTCGGTCAATCCTATTACTGTTCGATACAGGTCGTCGTCCCTCCACCTGCCCCACCATCCGCCGCCGCGCTTAAAAAACCATCGGATTGGAAATTATGATAGCCGGATCATTCTCAGTCGTCGCGTATTAACCCCACCCACAACCACTGCCCCACAGCTCCCTCTCTTTGCCACACACGTAGGCGTTTACGCATCCAGGCATCATCCTTGCAGCAGCAACAGCAGCAGCACCACCACCACCACCTTCACCACCAGCAGCAGCAGCAGCAGGCCTTACCCATCCTAAAACCCCACCCCGAAGCGCCTCAAGTTTACATGATGTGGTGAATAGTGTTATAAATCGCTCTGCCAGGTGGCCATGAAATTATCTGACATATAAGCTTACTATTAATCTAAACCTCGCAGGAAATCAGAGACACCTCATTCTGGTTGAACTGGGTCTTTGATTTGAGTGAATCTGCTTACGGGAACATACATAGTTCCTCTAAATCTATTTAGCTGCGCTTGATTAAACTTTTTTGCTCAGCATATTTCAGAATATTCTGTTTCCACTTTTCTGGAAAGTACTCTTTAGAAAAACACGGTCTAATTGAGTTTTATTTTAATTAGGTTCGAATTAAGTTCACTTGGAATTTTCTCATATGGCGGTTCGCTGTCTAAAATATCTTTATTTTTCCTTCCTTTCTTGCGTTCTCTATTGCTTCTTTCATTTCATGGTTTTTTCTTTGCTTTCTTTCTTGTATCCGTTGTTACTTCCTTACTTGCTTCTTCCTTTCTTTATTCCTGTCTTCCTTGCATTCTCTCATTCTTCCTTCCTCCTTTCTTTCTTTCTTCCTCTCTTCCTTCCTTCCTCTCTTTTTCATCCCTTCCTTCCTCTATTTCTTCCTTTCTTCTTCTCTTCCTTCTTCCTTCCTTTCGTCCTTTCTCCTTCCTTCCTTCCTCTCGTCCTTGCTTTCTCTCTTCCTTTCTTCCTTTAATTGTTTCATCTTTTTTCGTTCAATTATTCATTTCTTGAATGATTCATTATTTCATTGATTTATCGATTCATTCATAATTCTTTTTCTTTCCTTATTTCTTCTTTCTTTCGATTGCTTCTTATTTCATTCTAGAACACTCAATTATTGCCTCATTCATTCATTCATTCATTCATTTCATCTATCACTCAATCATTCATTCGATCGACAAGTCAGCGATCCATGTGTTGCTGCTCTTGTGTTTACAAGGTATGCAGATGTCCGTTATTCGATCTGCCAATTTGTCCAATCAAGCATGAAGCAGGCAGACAGGTGGGTCCGCGAGTAAAATTTCATTTCGAAATATTTAATTCACCATTCAGATCTCGAATGTCTCACCCGCATCCATTAAAAAATCAGCAGCAGCAGCCGATAATATGCAACATACACCAAATGCAAGGAGGAGGAGGAGAAGGAGGAGAAGAAGGAGGAGGAGAAGAAGGAGGAGGAGAAGAAGGAGAAGGAGGAGGAGGAGGAATGGGAGGAGGAGTAGAAGGAGGAGGAGGAGACAGTTTGAAATGTTAAAATCAGCACGACCTATATATGCGAAAACAGAGTATAGGCCAAGAAATCAGACACCCCGATCAGTCGACCATATCTCATCCACACCATTTTGATCATTATGCAAAGTCCATGCCATTCGTAGCCAGGCAATTTTTATACATACGTATGTTTACCAGCCCCTATACAAGCACATATATAATACATACGGGCGTGTGTGTACATGTGTGCAATATTATTACGTAGCTGAGTGCCCTCGAGTGATTTGTTTTGTAAAAGGCTCTATGTGAATTGACAAATGCAACGTGGTAGCCGTTTCTTTGCTGCAAGTATAGAAGCACGCTCAAATAAATGTTGATTACTTCACATTTGGTTACTTTACTTCGGATGACGATAACTTATGACAATGTTCGCATGAATCATATCGTCTTAATACATTACGGTAAACTACTTTGACCTTTAGAACTCTGTAGAGTATTACAATGAGGTGCATTTCAGCTGCTTTCTTTCGATGTTCTTATAGAAAGGAATATATATATATATATATGTGTGTGTGTGTGTGTGTGTGTGTGTGTGTTACAGGATGCATATGTATATAAGTATATATATGTATAATATAATAAATATTGTAAAGTACAGTATAATATATGTGTGTATGTGCATTTGTGCGTGCGTTTGTGTGTGCGTGCGTTTGTGTGTGTGTAAGTGTGTGTGGGTGTGTGTGTGGGTGTGTGGGTGTGTGTGGCAGCACACGTGACTACGTGGTAGAGTCATAAACTCTGTGTGTCGGCTGTTGATAGATGATCGCCAAGCAGAAAGGTCAGGTCGTCCACAGTAACACTGCGTTGTAGACACGCAAACGCACAGACAGACAGACACACACACACACAGTAGCACAGACAGACACACGACTATGCAACTTTGCATTCCGGAAATTCGACCATCACTCATTTTCCCTTTTACTTTCTCAAAACACACGCAGGTCACAAATGTCTATGCATGCATGCATATATCTTATACATAGGTAGATATATGCACAGAACACTTGTAAGCCATTGTGTATGTACATGTATGGCTTTGTTCAGTGCGCGACATTAAACAATTTCTATAAACCTGGCTTTAGACGTCTTTTATTTTTCAGAAATTGCTTTCATCCAGATATAAACATCACTCTGACAATGTATGTTAGGTTGATGAGAAAGAGGCTCTTCCATGAAAACAATTAGTTCCTCAGAGACAAAAAACCTGATGTATACGAGCCTTATAATCATATTCGAGGTTCGAATCCCGTTGCATTGTGTGGAGATATATGAGAAATCTTGATATAGCGCATTTTATGAACCTCTGTGGCCATCTAGCCTGTCACAAGGAAAGGTTTTCTGGTGTCTAACTTCTGCTGTCGTGATTGCGCTTCAGTCGAAAGTTCCTTCAGCCTTAGATCTTCTAATATGAAGACTATGCTGTCAATTAGGAAGGCTATATACGTAGTCCTACTTAAATACAGGAAGGGGAAAATAGACAGACTGACAAAAACAGCAGACATACAGACAGACTGGCATACAGGCAGACATGCAAGCAGACATACAGGCAGACGAATAAACATATGGACAGAAGATGTCTGCTTGCCCTGCTGGCTTGAGAGACAACATGCACCTTTTTTAATGGTTGAAAGTTTT